>CM044546.2:5308986-5381486 GCA_024416835.2 Perccottus glenii | reverse complement strand
GTTGTTATAATTAGTTATAATAATAATTTTTATTATACTGGGTGCTCATAGTTCTCTACAGGTCATGTCAAATCATGTCATGTCCTCCATGTTAGTCCAAGCATGGAGTAGACATAACTAGAGACATGGCTTGCCACATATCAAATTACTCAGAGGAAACTCTGCTAAACGCACATGTAAGCCATATACAGCTACTTCAAACACTCACCAAACAGCAAGCGAACAAAAGATAAGAGGTCAAGGTGTGAAGTTCAACACCTACTCAGCTCAGGCGCTACATTTTTGCAAACAGCTGGCCACTACTACTGACAACCAACAAACTCGTGCCAGACCTCATATGAAACTAGAGAAGCTGACAAATACAATGATACCAAGCGAGCCAACGTACTTTCAAATATAAGTAATCCAGCAGCAAAATAAGACCCATAAAACAAACACGCGTTTCTACTCAAAAAACGCTGCTTCCAGTTAAATCCACATGTTAAACATATATTATTTGCATGACTAAAATGAAATGGAACAGACTGGGCCAAAGTGGCTCTATTGGAAATCTCTCAAATCTTTCTGTACTAAAACCCCTTGAGTTTTATTCTGCTTCACATTATCAGTTTAAAACTTTGCAGGGATAATGTTAACATGTTTTATTTACATGTTTTCTTGAATGCTGCATTCCAATGAGATACTAATCATAAAATACAGGTTTTCTTTTAGGCGGAACTAAAAAAATACATTTTAGCTGTGTGCCATCTTCATTTTCTCTTTATTAGTAACACATATTCATATATTCAACACTTTTTAACAAATCTTCACAATGCTCCCTTTACAATGAGACCAAACTTATTCAAATACACCTTATGGTTGCTGAAATATAGTCATTTCTTTACTGGTATGCATTTTTCGAGAAGTGTTCTTGAAAATAGACCTCAGGCTTAAAGGGTTAAACGCTGAAAGTTCGAGATTCCTTAAATGGTGAGATCCACTTTGTCGAGACCCTGCCTATATGGTTTGTGGTGAGATTAAAAGCCGAAAATGTTTGTGTTTTTGATCGAGACCCTACTTGTCAATCTTATGGTGAGATTTTAAACGGGATATATGATGTTAATCTGTGTTGAAGCTTATTGTCTTACTAGATTTAAGTTTGATAGATACCCTATGCTCTGTAAGTCTTTATGGTGTTTCTTGAAACAGACCCGCGGTTAGTTCACTGGCCGTGACAAGTGCGTAATCTACGAGATAGATAGGGCACCTGATTACAATAAAGATTATGGGTTCTAAATAGCTAAAGTTGTTATTAGACAACTTGGTGGAAGACACAGGATCTCGTTCAACTTCAGTGTCGCAGGTGTGTCTATCAGTGCACTAATCAAACTGTCCTTTGCTTGAATACAAAAATAAAAGTATTCAGCGCTCCATATCCAACACATCTCTGTCTCACTAAATCCCTCTCAGTTAACACAGAGTTCCACTGTGGCTGGCCTCAGGAGCTTGAAGGCTCAGCCCCGGCTCAGTGTGAAGCTGGTTCCAGAGAAACTGAGCCCGCTGCAGCCACAAAGCATTCATAGAATTGTTGGAGGAAGCTTACTCTGTAAATAAGCTGTTTATATTTTCTCTTGTTTTGTTCTTATGGAGAACCTACATTGCAACAAACACAAAACCCTTCTGGACCGCTGCTCTGCCACGAGCTGCTGCGTGTAGGGCTCGGTCTGGGACAGTAAAGGGCTGTCTCTAGTGCTACCTTATTATTTATTTTTTTAAGTTTTACATATTGTCATTAGTAGTAGGTCCGACCATTTTTGCCTTAAAAAAAAGCTATTATGCTTTTACACATCAAAATTTCTTAAAATAGTTTAGTCTCAGATGTAGTTCGGTAGAAACATTTATTTGTTACATTTTATACGGAAAACAGCAGTCTTTCTTCATGGGTATTTATTTGTCAGTTCTTGTGGAAGGGTCTCCATTTGCCCTATGTCATGCCTCTATGAGATAAACTCAAGAACAATGAATGTTCGGAATACAATTTAAATTTTATTTAAATCACGCATATTTAATGCTGCTGAAATATCAACAATTGGTTGTGCATGCGCTTGAACTGGTGTAGTTCAGACAGAAATAAATTTATAAATCCCACGTGCTCTGCAGTACGCTCACCTTTATGCACTTGTTTTCTGCGCTCGCTTTTATGCAACTTTGACAACATGGCAACAGAGGGCCATGGTAACATTGCTTTCTCTTTGCATTTCTTATGCACTTAGGTCCAGCCAAGATGCAGACTGTCAGCACCTCTGTGCTGCATTTTCGTATACAGTGTAGTATATAGTAGGGCGGCAGTAGCTCAGTGGTAGAGCGGTCGTCCTTCAACCGGAATGTAGGCGGTTTGAATCCCGCTCTTCCCACAGTTCATACTGTCGTTGTGTCCTTGGGCAAGACACTTAACCCACCTTGCCTCCAGTGGTGTTCCAGCTGTGACACTGGTGAATGGAACCTTAATGTAAGTTGCTTTAAATGAAAGCATGATCCATAAATGTAACACTGGTGAATGTAAGTCGCTTTGGATAAAAGTGTCTGCTAAATGACTACATGTAAATGTATATTGTGTAAAAAAGAGCTTTTCCTAACCACATTGACGTGTTAGCTCAATTCCCTCAGGCACATTGTTCTTTGCTGTAAAGGGCATTGCATATTTATGACAGTGACAAGGAACAATGGAGGAAGAAGGGCAGGGTTTTAGAACAAGTTCATAAAGTTACAGTTTTCCTAATTTTGTGTTGCATGAAATAAAAAATATTTCAAAAATATTTCAATGAAAATAGTGACAGTCACTGGTACTGAAGAATTGTTTATCATCACTTAGTGACATTGGTTTTAATAAACAGTCACACATCTTTGGCCACAAGAGGTAAACAATAACTGAGGCATTTCTATGGTTGTAATGGAGTAATAAATCCTAGTAGCAGTGATGCTGTTTTGTGCAAACCATCAAACAAAGAATGTTGTTTGAATAGATCATTAAAAACTATTTCAACCTATTTCATCTTCCTGCTTTTATTGGCCTGATTAAATGTTTGTAACTGTAGCTCATCAAAATGCAGCAGCATCCCCACCAATCACAGATTCAAGGGAACAGATAATGAGTGGGGCAGTGTTTTTCCCATTGTCCCGCAGACATGGGTTAATGTACGGGTAGAGAGGCTCAGTAAAGTCGCACCCACTGAAGGTGTAAATATGGACTTTTGCTTCAGCATCATAGAAGGACACCACACCTTCTTTGACGTCAAGAAAGACACCCACTTTCTGAGGGGTTTCCTTCAAAGGCAGCGGGATGGAGGGGCCGGTGCAGGCGCTGAGGCAGCCACCTTTACGACGACAAATCGCCCAAAAGCCACAGTCGGGACGCACGGTGATGGCACCCTTCCTGTTGATGGACTCCTTTGCTATGCCCAGGTCCCAGTCCGTTTTCTCTCCAACCTGAAACAAAAAAGATATCAGAATTTTTGAGCTGCAAGGTATCAAAAAAACAATTTGTGCAGCCATAACATTAAAATGGAAGCCTTGACGTTCAGCTTTATTGTTGTTAATGCTCTTAAATGCTCACTGCTTTAATTTTCCTTTTGGTCTAAAAGAGAGATTAAAGCTTCTCTTTTGGAAAGGTTGCCATATATAAGACTATATAAGATTTTTACCTGAACCACCCAGTAATGTCTCCCGGTGGTGAAGCTTTGTTTGCCCAGGACGGCAACACAGGAGTCAAATCTGCGAGGGTCGTCGGGCAGTGAAGGTCTGCTTTGGGTTTCACTTACGCTAACCTAATGAGAAAACAATATGCTTTCATAATTAACATTTGTATCAGGTGCACGTTGAACTTTTCCTGTACAATTAACCCCAAATTTACACTGCATCCGGCTCCGCTCCACCACGCACGCCACAACAAATACATAACGTTGTTTTTAATGAGACAATCTATACAGCGTCTGATCAGCTCCGCTCTGATCCGCATCAGTTCTATTTTTACCGGACGTTGGAACCAAACTGCATAAATCTGAACAAATCAGATCGCACCAAAGCAGAAACTGTACGTGCACAACATCAGGATTTCCAAAGTAATACAAAAATATACCAACATGTTTACAAAGAGGAAAAACCTGTGAAGTAATGTTTATTTGAACAACAGAATTATCTCAAACTAAACCTGTTTTCTGGTTCTTCCTCTTCTGAATAAACGCTTGTTGTGGTCTGGCACACGTCTTTATCACTGGCTTTTATTACGACATTTCTTATACTTCCCACGCTTGCTCTGTTAACCTGCCTGGAGGCGCTGCACCGGATCTGAAACGCATCCAATGGGCGATGGTCTGCGACGTCCTGCAGCGGAGCAGAGCCACATGCAGTGTAATTTGGGGGTTACATTTTCCTCATAACAAGAAAGCCACAGGTAGAGGCTTGAATTCTTGGTTTAATAGAACAGTATGTGATCAATTCACACCCTCTATGTATCTGTTGTAAAAATAGCAACTTGATTTACCTTTTTCCCATCTACTGACACAATGAGCCAGCCAGCAGCCGTCAATGGGTCCATAGAAACCTCAACTGTGGGCACAACAGAGATAACATCATTCTGGTCTTTTGTAATGACCCAGAAACATAGCCATTTATTACTTAGCTTATGAATGAGAAATGTATCTACTGTTAATAAAGTAGATACGTTGTTAATTTAAGATTATAGTGGTTAGATCTATATGTATTTGAACATTGAATAATTGTTTCGACCGTCATAGAGCACAAAATGTGAAAGAAGACAAAAAATGGACTGTTGGATCAGCTGGTAATGGAAAAAAAGTGAAGGTTGGCTCCATGAAGCCATTTTAAATTACACAACAAAGTGTATCAGAAAATATGTTTAATGTTTTTTAAAATTCAGGGTACTCGCAAGCTTGCTCTTCATAACTGGAGTAAAGGCGTGTCAAACTGTCTCAAAGAGGAAACTTTTTATTTTAAGTATATTTGTTTTATGTTTGAATGTTTTTGGACCAGATCAGAAATCCGTCTTATTTACTTAGCCCTGGATTAGCTTAGTGTTCACAATGGCCTTTTTAGCATCGGGCCAAATGATTCAACAGACTTAGAGACACTAGATGGCACTGTCACTGGAGGGTGTGTGGATCTGATTGGACTGACGTCACCTTTGTGAAAGAATCAAAACAATGTTGGCAGCCACAAGGAGTGCCCTTGTTTTCCAGGAGTGTCAGTGCACAGGTTTAGTGGCTCATTCATTTCATTTCATCTCTTTTGTATAAATAGTAATTGTTCTGTGGATGCATTCAAACATATAAATACCTGCATATTCACTCAACTTGTTGACCTCTGCAAAAAAAAGTAAAAAAAAAAATAGTTAAAAATAAGAGTATTCCCTTTTAGGCTAATAATATTTTTAGATTTCCTGACCTTCTGTAGCCAGCTTTTTCTCCAGTTCTGGCAGATCTCCAACAGTTTGGAGAAAGCGTTCCTCACTGTGCTTATGCGGTTGTTTGTGTCAATCTTCACTTCGGACAAGTCATTTGTGAACGGCAGGACAAGCAAAGATGGAACGTTCTAATGACAAGAGAGTAAAGGCGTCAGAAGATATTTCTGAAAAAACTGAAGTTAAATTATAACCTTGCGCTGCAGCTGGATACTTGAATTGAATTTGAGTAAATCTATCTTGTATTGCGCCAAGCCAACAGCTTGAGTCGAACACTGGGCTCACCGGCCTCTTGTGACCAATGATGTAGCACAAGGACCAGGAAGAGGCGGGGTTTAAATTTGACAAATGCAATAAGTGTCCTCTTCTCCTCTAAACGCTAAAGGATTTTCTGGAAGAAAAATATGTTTGTGCTCTTCTTCCTACTGGCTTTGGCATATCCTAAATCTCGTAGTCTTTCATAAAAACCTCTTTTCAACGTCCTTGTTATTTATTATTATAGTGTTATATTATTTAGTGTTAGTTAACGTTCCTTTTATTCACAGATTCACTTTGCAAAAACTGTTATTGTTGCAGCGGTTTGTTTCTTCATATCGACCAGACTCTGGTAACGTCATATAAATTGTTGCTATGATTGGCTAAAATAAATCTCATGGTGAATACTAGTCAGTGCTTCATCCAATCACATACCAATTTTTGCCAGAAGGCCGCTTTCATTGGGAGCTTTCCAAGATGGTACTATGAAACAGTTCTATCTGGACGAGTCATGTTTGGTAAATTACGACACTCAAACAAATTCCTGTGGTCTATAAAGTCCTTGATAATGATAATTTTTTCTTGTCCCTGTCTGGCATTCTTCACCAGATGCAGAACTTAGATTGGGTCTGCTGGTGAGGTGGGTTGACGTGTTTTTGTCTTCAGATAATGATTTGTTACTTCTGCTTAAGCCATCTTTCCTGAGGAACCAGTTATTTCTTTATAGACAAACCTACAGCCAAAGTTTCTCCCCCCAAAAAATAGGAAACCCCATTTTTTAGTCTGCACTGTTTCATAACATGTGCTTGGAAGCCAGATCCAAATTTAATTGTCTATTAGCACTTCAATATTGCATTTGTAAACCTTGATGTAGATTTAGTAAATGCAAACCTAAAATTTCAAATAAAATACCTGTTTTATGAGTTATAATTTAAAAACCAAATCCAGAGTCAGCTGTTTAGAGCCCTTTCTTCGTCTCTAACCTGGATGAGGTGCATTGGGTCGTCGGTGAGCTCGAGCTGCTGCATCTCACTGCGTCTGCACTGGAGTTCGTTCACTTCCAGGTTGAGTGTTTCGAGAAGCTTCTGTGCTTTTCTTTCTGCCTCTTCTTGCTTCACCTCCTTCTCCTCGATCAGCGCTGCCTGGTGTTTCTCAATCACACTTATTACCGTTGTGAATACCTCGATGCTTGTTTGGATGTCTTTCTCTCTGTCTTTCTGCAAATATTCATTATCACATTAAACTCAACATTGCTCTACCTTTTTAAATCAGTAATTAAACAAAATATATAATGCTTGATTGAATAATACATCAGCCAAGTCAACGGATCACTTTGGATTTTTCATATTACATGTTGAGACAAAAATGATTGGACATCTCAATAGAATTTGGCAACTAGATGCAGAAATCTGTTTTAAATACTAAGCATGATCTTGCTAACTTTGAAGTGGCACTGTGGACTTTTGGCCAGCAGAGGGCGCAAATCACCACGGAGCAAAAGTCAAGAGTTAATCATTTGAGTGGAATCAATCCAAGCGATAAGTTTGGAAGAAAAAAAATGAAACGATAGTTTCTCAAGTCAAAGAACCATCATAATGATTTTAAGAATAGTAAAAATTTTAAAACAAATATTCCTCTGAACACAACATTATACACCATTTGCTGTAATCTTTTATCAGTATTCAAAATAGTTAATGGCTAATCAAATCCATACTTTATACTAAATGCTCTAACAATCACTTTGTCCAAAACTAATGTTATGTCACAATATAATCAGCCTTAATATCTACCTACATAACAAACTAATAAGCTCTTGCACCTACATAACAAATGTGTATCTGTAAAATAAACACAGATGTGTTAAGCATCTATGAAGACATTACAGTTGTAACAGTGCCTTTTTGTGTGAGAAGAATGTTCAAACTATGATAAAATGTTGAAAATGAGTTTAAAAGTGGAGTTGTTTACAGTAAGAAAAATAGGCAACAAGACCTGGACCTAATGTAGTAGTTTATCAGACTCATTCTTGTTTATATTTAAGTCTTACTTTGCTCTGCTCAAGTTTATGTTCAATCTCCTTCATCTTGTGCATCCGAGTCTGGATCATATGATGGAAGTCCACGTCGGCCTTCTGCATATCGCTCTGTGAAGATGTGACGCCATTTTACCTCAAACATATTCTTTTGTGTGATCTAGTTTTCAGTTTATACAAAGCAGACGTAAACACATGCACCATTCCTGAAGTATAGCATCATTTCCAATTATGTAGACTATATCATTTTATACAAAAACATGTCAAATAAAATTAAACTCATCATCAAGACTGTTTTCAATAGTATATAATGTTAAAAAATACACATTTGAAGCTCCTTAGAACCAAACAGCCATTTGTTTCAGTAAATCCTGTAAAAAAAAAAAAAAAGCCCTAATTTTACCTTTCTAAAGGCTGAATTTGTCATGGATGTTTTAGGGTTATTTGTAGTCAAAGTCAAATCGAGGTAAATAGGATTTATATTTATTTTTGAACATAAAGGCTTTGGACATTTATGAAGTAAGTATATTTTGTTTCTAGATTTTCTGACGGAAACTCTGGATCTATTTCCATTGGGTTTGTTCTTAGATAATGTCCCTTCAGGGTTTCCGTAGGTGCTCACAGACAGTGAAAAGTAGGTGTGTGCAATGCAAACTGTGATGTTGTTTCTATATGTTGCACATTTAAAGTATATTAAATGTATTGAAATATTTACCCTGATCTTCCTGCTTTCCTTCTCAATGGTGACGACCTCGTGGTACTTGTGGTCTCTGTCGGTGCATTTTGGACACACGAGCACCTGGTCTTTCTTGCAGAACATTTCGATGAGCATGTTGTGTTTTTTGCACATGTGGCTGGTGGCGAAGGTCCCGGGGTCTGTCAGCATGTGTTTGGTCATCACCGGGTCCCTGAGGTGAGGCAACAGGTGACCTTCACAGTAAGACACACGACAGACCAGGCACGACTTCACCGCCTGCATCTTGTTCCCCACACATACGTCACAGAAAACCTCATCCGATTTAGAGACTTGTCTCGGGACTCTACGCTTTTGGGGGATAGGTTTGAATGACGGCTTGTCCTTCAGAGACCTTTGCACAAAAACACAAGAAAATTAATGGAAAATCTAAATGAATTTAAATGTTAAAGGGGTGACATGCAAAAAGTACAAGTAAAAAATACTTTACAGGTAAGTCTTTTTTACCTTTTCCTTAATTCATTCATAGCTGTTGTGTGTCTAAGTCACAACAAAATAATAACTAACTGTGACAAGATATTCCTAAAAAAAGAAAGGTAAAGCCGGCACACTTACTCCTACAACATTTCAATCCTTTCAATTATTTTTCTGAATGCTATAGCCAATTCAGGAGTGCACCTGGTGATGTGCATAAAACTACAAATCATTATAATATATCCCTAAAACAACCCAGCATTTCTGCAAAACATTTAGCTGCAGTAGCTCCTAACTCCCTCTAGTGGCACAAATTACTATACACAGCTTCTTTAAAAGACAAAAATCATACAGAAAAGACTTAATACATCTCATGAGCTGTCAAAAAGTAATGATATAGTTTGGACATAATGTTTATATTCATGAATGACCTATAGAGTTTCTATAAATCGTTATAAGAATGTTAGGTATTAACCATTTAAATTTCTCCGTGATGTCTTTCAAGTCAGTGTTGATCCTTAAGTCTGGACGCTTCTTAAACGTCTCTTTGCACAATGGACACTCCGACTTGTGCCTCGTGTCCCAGAAGCATTTGATGCATCCCAGGCAGTAGTTGTGTCCACACGGGATGGACACAGGGTTCTTGAAAATGTCCAGACAGATACTGCACCAAAACTGCGCTTCAGTTAGTGGTCCAATGTCCAGTGTGGACGACATCTTTGAGACTGTATAAAGAGAAACAGATTTTTATTAAAGCTGTAGTAAAGCACAATAGTGTGCAAGTGACACTGCTGAAAGCTGAAAAATGGAATTAGATTTTCCTAGTAGAGATGGAACAGGAACATGCATAAAAATATAAATCAAAGATAATCAGACATTGTTTTATGATTAATTACAGGTTGCCGTCTGCATTAGTTATTCAAAAACTTTCTAAAAGAGTCTAATAGCTATTCATTTTTTGATTTAAAAAAAAAACACCTTTTAAACTGTTAAAGATAAAGCATAGTACATGATGCAAACATCAGTATCTATAATATATAATTAAGCCCAATTATATATTATAATATCATAACATTAGCCTGTGAGCCTGTGGCGGTTATTAAAGGTAATTTTGTTTGCACAATAATAGAAAAACATGGTGCGTGGTGTACTTTAATATATACTTTTATATCTTGTTATAGCTTAACCTTTTCTCAAGACGTCGGAGGAGTTACACACAGTGGGCTGATGGCAGGACGTATAGAAGAAGTTTAGCTTTGATGATATGAGCCCTGTGTCCAACCTTAAAGTGGATTACCCGGTGGCAGGCACAGAGAGAGGATGAGCTGACCAGTTTGAGAGCAGAAGTTTATGGCTCCACCATTATTATCTGCCCTTTAAGTTTATCCACCGAGGGGCTCCTAAGGTCGTACATTATGTTATATACTTTTGAGACTTTCTGTAATGGATTAAAGGACATGTTCAGTGCATTGTGTGTGACTGGCTTCTGGGCCCCCTGTGTAAAGGAAACGACTCACCTCCAACAGTAACACTCATTGTTGGGATATTGGTGGTCACTAAAATTAAATAATCAAAAACAACAAAGAAACATGGACACACACATCTTTGGTAATGTAATAACTGTCAATATTACGTTATTGGCCGTTATTACATTATCGGTTGCTACAGGTCTCTTCCAGCTCAGGGCCTTATACATTACTTGCCTTGCTTACATTGTACCAATGTTTATTATGCATCCAATTTTATACAACTTAAGATTTTAGTATAAAATGAAAATGCTTACAAGAATACAAAGTCCTCACTGTTTGCTTTAAACGTACCATGACCTTTTCAGAGCACTTGTAACTATATCACTCTCACCCATCTTTGTGCTTTCCCCTGTTGTTCCTGGAATAGTTTAACACTAAGACAATGTTGATATAGTGATAAGACTAACACAATGAAACAAAAGCACGTGCTATAGACTTAAAATATGGGACGGCGTGGCTCAGTGATAGAGCAGTCGTCCTATAACCAGAAGGTTGGCGGTTCGATTCCCGCTCTGCCCTGTTCATACTGTCGTTGTGTCCTTGGGCAAGACACTTAACCCACCTTGCCTCCAGTGTCCGTAGCACTGGTGTATGAATGTGTGTGACTGTAGAGGTGTGTTTGGTGGTGGAAGGAGAAGGTTGAGCGCCATTTGTATGGCAGCCACCCTCTGTCTGCCCCAGGTGTGAATGGGGTGAGTGGAAGCACGATGTAAAGCGCTTTGGGTGCCCGAGAAGGGTGCAAAAAAGCGCTATATAAATGCATACCATTTACCATTTACCTTAAAATAGATCAATCATTAACATAAAGTGTATTTTTTAACCTCAAAATGTACCAGTACTTGCTTATTTACTGAAATAGTTATCCCATAAGGAAACAAAGACTATTTTTTTAATCACTGACCAATAATGTTTACGTCAGCAAAAGATAGTAGCCTGTGCAAAATTAGTCAGCGGTTAATGATTTAATGGAGCCTTTTGTATGTTAAAAGACTTCACATAAATAAGTTTTCTATGTCTTTAATAAACTTAAAACTCATGAAAAAGACATTAAACATTAACTAAACAATAAGACACAACGTCAAAAGTACATAATATATGAAACTCTTACCTGACTTGTCCCTTTTATCAGGAGAAGTGCAGAAAGTGTGTGAATGTGTTTGTCTTAAATCTCGCCGTCAGGCACCTCCCACTTGATGAGGTGGTAATTCCAGTTTTTGGCTACTTGATTCTTCGCTACTATGATCAAATTACATTTTAGAAGGAAATTGTAACGCTGAAAACGTTTTTTTTTTTTTAAATAATGAGGAACCAAAAAGTACAACAGTGTAAGTTTTGATGGGAAACTTTGCAGTGTTCTTTAACTCCAGTGCTGATCCTAATTCACACTACCTCTCATTGAATAATATATAATTTTAGTAACAGTTATCACCTTTACGACTTTATAGTATAACATTGATGAAAAACAACACGCCGGTTCAATAGTCCTGCAGACAGAAGCTAATTAGTATTGTATGCTCATGGGTGGAGTACACCATGTTTAAATGTAGTGCATCTATTGTTCATCTATTGTCTGTGAGAACATTGTGTAACCAAAGAGATAAGTTATGTATCTTTAATGTAATGTGGCCGTCGTCCAGAGTGTACAGGCCCAGGACAATGGCCCAAAGTTTCTGCGACCACTAACGGGAATATTATTATTATTATGTCGGCAGTAGCTCAGTGGGTAGAGCAGTTGTCTTTCAACCGGAAGTTAGGCGGATCAATTCCCGCTCTCCCCACAGTTCATACTGTCGTTGTGTCCTTGGGCAAGACACTTAACCCACCTTGCCTCCAGTGACTGTAACACTGGTAATTACATTAGAACAATGTAAGTCGCTTTGGATAAAAGCGTCAGCTAAATGAATAAATATAAAATATTATTATTACATCAATTTTATATAGCGCTTTTCCGGGGACGCAACACATTTCAACTATAAAAAAATAACCAAATCAGCCTATTCTTAATCTAAACCTATTTTTTTCTAATCAAAACTTGAACTGACGTATTTGTAGGACTTGGCAAAGAGACCAAATAAAATCATAACAAGGCCATTAGAGGACTTGTTATTAAATGTAATTGAAAACCCTTGTGGTTTTGTAAAACATCAGATGACAGACTAACATTCTTTGCAGCCACAAAAAAATGAGCAGGATCAGTCAATGACTACAACTTGAAACAAGATGTAGCTTTAACCGATCAAACCAATGCTAGTTTTTCAGACACTTTGTGCACACTACATTCACATTACAGGGAAGATGGGACCATATTTTGTCTTTTTTTGCCATAGTTAAGGCAGAAGTGACGCTGCAGCATGTTGCCTTCACTCTAGGCTCTCACTTTCTCCAATTGTCCAAGTACATGCATGTGTCAAGTTGTGATTAAACTGGACTTAATTATAGAATAAACGGTAGAAGAGGTCTGAATATAACAATAATAATAATAACAATAAAAATAATAATAATAGTTAATAATAATAATAATAATGGATTAGATTTATTGTGCTTTTCTCCCAAGAGACCATGGGACTCAAAGTGCTTACAGTCCGTTCATTACTCATTCACTCCACAGTCACACACTGGTGGTAGTAAGCTACATCTGTAACCACAGCTGCCCTGGGGCAGACTGACAGAGACGTGGCAGCCATTCAGCGCCTACGGCCTCTCCGACCATCACCAAGTACATTCACTAAACATTCTTACACATTCATACGAGGCAAGGTGGGTTAAGTGTCTTGCCCAAGGACACAGCGACAGTATGAGTGGGGAGAGCGGGAATCAAACCGCCTACCTTCCGGTTGAAGGACGTCCGCTCTACCACTGAGCCACTGCCGTCCCGTATATGATTGCTATGACAAAAAAAAGGTTGCTGCACACTATGACCATAGCCAAATGGAAGGTGGTGTGAAAGTAACTGACGTGATCTTATTCACATAAATATTAAAGTTCAGAACATTAGAATATAGTAGCTAAGCTGTGAAGACTTTTAATGACCTTCATAAACTTAGGCCCTGAAGAGGGCCTGTTTATGAAAGGGGTTATTATTAGTTTGAATAAACGAGCAGACACTGATTAGCTACTTGCTCTACGTTTATTTAAAATTAACAGCAAGACAACTAGCAGTGAATGTGCTTATTAAATGAATCACACACAGTGAACAAATCCTTAACAAAGAAAAAATAAAAAAAACTTCGCAATGAACGTGCTTTGTTTTAAATAAATCACACACAGTAAACAAAACCAAGTTCCGTGACAGGAACACTAACATGTTCCCTGCAGTGCTAAAAACTCGCTCTGATGCTGTGCTTGTAGCACAAATACACATGTATTTACGTGCCAATGTTGCTAAGAGCGGATAGCATGTTTCATTGTCTCGCCACCATGCTAGTGGATCTGCCGTAGAGTCAATTGGTTGTTCTTGGAGATAGCGGGTTAACTCCGTGTCAGCGCGTGCTCTGATCGGTAAAGGGGCAGAGATTTCAGACCTCCGTTTATTAAGGAGATCTCCAAGAGACCTCTCCCTCATCTCCAGCAGCAGCCTCCGAAGCACCACTAACTCCGCCCCCGTTTCCCTCGTCAGCTGATACAATTTCCCCCCGGAGTGAATCTTTTTCCCCAATCCATCCCCATTGCCTCTGTATCGTGGGTCAAGGAAAGATGACTTTGCCAAAAGCTCCTGAGTGGCTGGCACTGTATTTGTGCTAATGTATGAGGCATAGGCCTACGCTGAGTTTCATTTACGATGAGATGCGCTCTAGTTCACAGTGCAGTGCAAGTGAACGCGGCGCGCTGGCGCTTCCATGTCACGGTTATCATTGTCTGCTATATTTGCTTTTTATTTATTAAAATACATGCAATTGGTTAATGAAACATTTATTAAAATTAAGATAACATTTGTACAAAACAGAATTCGTTTTTAAGAAAGGTTTTCTACAAAGCAAAATTTAATGAAGTGGTAAATATAAAAAATATTTTAATGACACGGTTTTGGCGGTTATAGAGTTCTAATGACGGTGTTCAACTATAACCGCCAATCACACGGTTATATAATAACCGTCACACCCCTAATTACAAGACATTTATTTTTGTATAGCCCAATATAACAACAACAGCCACCTCAAAGAGCTACTACTTATTGGCAATGTACAGTGTAAATACCAAGGCTGTTTTAAACAGGTTCACATGTCAAAGAAAATTATTTTCATAAGGTGTTGGCACATTTTAAACACACCCCAGTGTCTCAGTATTCCACAGTGTAATAACATCAGCACCCTGCAGTCAAATACTGCAGCCTATAAACAAAAAGAGTACAGACTTAACCGTTAAAAGATGAAGGCTTAGCAGTGTCATAAAGCTATGTTTGATGACATTTGTGAATGTGAAACATTGAAAGGAAATAGCAGTTTCCTCTAAGGTAAAGGTTGTAAACTGCATGGCTAAAACAAAAATTTGATGAAAAAAAGACAGAAGTTGCATTCCCATAAACTTTTTTAGATATAGCTTTAGATTTATATTAAAACTGTAAAAATTTGCAAAGACTGTACAAAATTTGTAAAAAAAAATAATATATATATATATATATATATATATATATATATATTTTTACAAATTTTTACAGTTTTAATATAAATATAAATATAAATTTGTAATAAATGTATATATATATATATATATATATATATATATATATATACTGTATATATAAAGCCGTAACCATTTTCAATTTCAGAGACTTGAACATTTATATAAAGTAAAGTAAAGAGGAAGTGAAGAAAAAAATATTCTTAATCTCAAATATGAGACTTAGTAAAAACAATAGTGAGAGAAAACCAGCATAGCGACACAATCCTTGAGAAAAGGTTATGGGGTAGTGTTCCATAAAGCTAACCCGTTAAACTAGATTTATTTTGATAAGTGTGACTCATTTTGTTGAACAGTACATCATTTTAGTTATCATGATATCAGTAGGCTGAAACACAATCTATTGAAACTTAAGAAGGAAGTTTAGCCTGGACCAGAGCAGGTTTAAGGTCATGCTTTGTCCAATTACTTGAAAGAGACACTTTTTTTCACAAATTTAGTAAAAAAAAGCCCTCACTTTCCCTCTAATGTTAACCGTTTTAATAAATTGACCACAAAGAATTCATTCATTCATTTTTTTAATAAAATTGTTTTTATTATTGTATATATTATAGTTTACTAAAAGAAGAGTCTCTGATGTCCCCTAAAGGTCCTTTCCTTTTATTCCACCTCTATGGACGTTGTGATGGCATGTATCTCTAAAAACATATCCTAATGGGTGTATTTCTGTTTTCCTTGGGAGCCAAAGTAAACCTATAGATTTGGCTTTTACTTTTTGTGTAGTTAAAAATAAGTGTGGCCCACAGAGTG
Organism: Perccottus glenii; assembly: GCA_024416835.2. Classification (NCBI taxonomy): domain Eukaryota; kingdom Metazoa; phylum Chordata; class Actinopteri; order Gobiiformes; family Odontobutidae; genus Perccottus; species Perccottus glenii. Next base: position 5,365,620 of record CM044546.2, on the reverse strand, counting down.
ACACTTGATTACATTTACATTTACATTTATTCATTTAGCAGACGCTTTTATCCAAAGCGACTTACATTACATTACCAGTGTTACAGTCACTGGAGGTAAGGTGGGTTATGTGTCTTGCCCAAGGACACAACGACAGTATGAACTGTGGGGCGAGCGGGAATCGATCCTACTACCTTCCGGTTGAAGGACGACCGCTCTACCCACTGAGCTACTGCCATGATTACATACATTCACCTCAGAAACTTGCATAGTGTGCCTTTAAAGTAAAAAATAGCATATATATAACATTTCAACATCCTTTTACCTTAAGCTACAGTATAATCTGAATTATAATATACAGTTTTTAATACAAAGGGTCCTGACTAATGCAGAGCAGGAACATCACAATCTTGTCTTTGCAATTCTCAAGCCCCTTTTGTTGCTTCATTTCATCAACTCCAAAGACAAAGTGACACTTTTAGGAAATGCATGTTGTTTTGTTCTCACCTGTCTAACATTTCTGACATTTGGTCTTCTCATTACCACATTTAAAGCCACTTGAAGGACTGCTTTGGCCAAACATTGCAGAAAACTCACGTGGTATTTTTATCTGTGTGCAGCCAATCAAAAGGAAAACTATTGTATGAAATTAGTTTCCTTCAACGTGTCTTCAATGGTCTGTATCACAACAAGCCTAAGACAAGCCAAGAAATACCTTACAGTTGGACGGTAAGACAACTTTTGATATGTTTGACAGATGAATACATTCCTGATCCCAAAAATAGATAAGGCTTAATGTTACGGAAAGATACGAGGGCTGGTTGTCACGCAGAGTTTAAATTGTCAGATATGGCAGTCAAACCTTAAGACAAAGACAAAGAGTAAATGTGAGCAAGATAAGCCCCACACACACAGACCCAGTGTTTCTAAAAAAGTGTGTATTTGAGTTCAAATTTCTGTTTTCAGTTCAGTTTTTTTTCTATCGCTGTGTGTTTTTGCCCCCTAGTGGAAGAATACGAGCATTGCTTTTGTTTTGTTTTTACCATTGAAGTAAAAGCACGTAAAACACTTGTGACTGTAAATAAATATTTATTACTATATTATTATATGATATATAAATAGATATAAAATCATCATATAGTAGACCTCTGTTAAGTTTCATTATTATTATCAACACTTTATTTATTTTATATTTCTGACTGCTGGAGTTGAAAGAGTCATTATTACATTACTCGTGACGTTAGTTTTTCAAAGCTGGCAGATGGAGACTATTGCATGTTTCAGCTGATTGCATATTTTGGATTTGCAACATGACTTGTACCCTTCGATGTTACAACAAAATGCTTGATCCATGCTTTAAGTAACCAAACACAGGCTAGAAATGAGAAATGAATTCTTTATTTATCACAGTAAAATGAATATTACATTACATAGCATTTTATTGAAAATATAAAACTGCAGTAGATATAATTAGTTAGCCAAAAGGATTGCAAGAACAAAAGAAGCAGTGACAGCTAGTGGTAAAATGAATAATTACATGTTGTTCTTTACAACAATGGTCCTTCAGTTTAAAAGTTTTCAGTTTTGGCCCAATGTGGTCTAATTAAAGACTATAGTATTCTGCAAACAAAGAGAGGGGGCCATGTTGTGGGTTTGTCTGTTAGCCACCATCATCAGAAATAGTTTCTCCCTGTGCTGCAACTAGCAACTATTAATTAAAATAAAATAATAGAAATGCAGCACAGTTTACAAAGTTTTTTCCTAAAAAGCGCTAAGGCTGTATATATTGTAATCATCAAACAAAACAAACGTTCATATTAAGTCAGATATATTAATTTCTTATTCTATAATGTCATATTCACTCATGACATTCAAATCCTACAGAGTTGACATAATTCTTCTGAAAGGCTTGGGAAAATAATGAATTGCATGATTTTTTTGGTAAATTTTTTACATCATTTTACATAGTTCATGGACAAAAGTATGTCCCTGCAGGGCAACCGTAGTATAGAATCCTGTGATAGCTTCTGTTGCAGCTGAAAAATAAGTAGATTATGAAAATAAAGCAGCTCCAGTGAGTCATTTTTCAATCATTGCAACTGTTTGATCTTCTTCTGCCTAATGTATCGGCTCGGCGTACGTTACCCATTTTGAGATGCTCTCTGTCACAGCAGGCTGGTTTGGGTCAATGGTGGATGCCAGAGATTAAATGTACTCACTGAAAGTGGTGCACACAAAAGGCAATTTGTCGTCACAGTTCCTCCCCAGAAACTTTCCTTGAGTTAAATACGCTGACTGCGCAGTTGTCATTTTGTTTTGTAGCAATGCCATTCAACCAGTTGTTGAAATATACCAGTCTGCCGTCAGACCACCTTCCCCAAACCTCTCTGGTCAGACCAATCCACACCTCTGTATTTACTGGTGTGATCTTCTGTATATTCCTTGCAATGGCCATGTCCCAGTAGTAGAAATAACAGTACAGTTCTCCCATGTCAGAGATCCATTAATGTATATCAAGGGCAATTCCAAAGGATTTAAAGCTGAAAGATTGAACATTTTAAGAATTATCTTTTTACACATGATCATCATCAAAGTAATTTTCACAAAAAGCAATAAAAAACAAAAGATTTTAGTAATTATCTCCGCATTGAACTTTGCATTGAAGCATTGCCCATTTTTATCCGTGTTTATGGTTGCTGCCTTTTTCTCAATTTTCCTTTTTCTTTTTTGAACTATTTCACTTTATAATAAGACGAAATTTGCAACGGAATAATCTATTTCTATTTCCATTAACAAGCTCTGACCAATCTCCCACTCTATGGACATCCTCTAGACTTTTGATATATGCTGTATATTTTTTTTATTATTATTTTGATGGTTCTTAGTCTTGAGATCAGTAGAATCATATATATCTCCCCGACACAGTACAGGACAGAAACCTACTGTAACTTTCCTGTCCCGGGGCAGTGACAATTAGTGAAAGATTACTTAGTGAGGTGCTCTACAAGACGACGCATAAAATAAAGAAAATAAGACAATACACTGAACCCCAGCAGTCATATTTGTACAAAATACACTAAAATGACCCAAACGTCTCAAAAAACAGGTTCTTTCTTCCAGACGTGTTGTCTTAAACGGGGTTGCCAGGAAACATCTTCAATCACTTGGATCTATGTAACAATGAAGGTCATTAAACGTCTTTTAAATAGTCTGGATTTCCTTATTTCATCTTGTAATTTACCTTGTCCATAGCTTTGGCACATTTTTGCATAATTTGCAAAACAGAATGTCCCTCAGTGTGCCATGAAGTATTTGCCTCGTTATCCTAGTTTTATGATGTTAATAGGACAATTGCAAATATATGTACATTTATTTTTGTGTTGTTTTTTATTTTTTTTATTTTGTGGACTATCTATTTCAAAATGATGGACATATTTAAATTAACTACAAAAAAAATGTTTTAATGAACTGATCACATAGAACGTAATGGTGGGTAAAACTCAAGAACGCAAGGCTGCTCTATGGGCCACCAACTAGACGCTGGTGTAAAGGTGCGGCAACATTACCACAGGAAATATTACCTGGTTAAGTTTTTTGTTTATTTTCTATAAATTAGTTTTTTTCTGTTAATTGTAAATTAGTTGTGGTTGTTTTTGTGTTTCTGTGTTGTTTTGGTTGATGCAGGTTTTAATGGTAAAAGTGGTCGGCAAAATAAGTCGCAACTTCAGTCAATATGCTTTTGTTTAAAATGGAAATGAAAGTATGGATTTTTGTTTGATCTTTTATTTTTTTAAAGAAAAAAAAATGGACCAATGGAAATTCCGATGAAAAATTTTGGTCATTGAAAATCTAAGGTTCTGTTATGATTCTGTGATTTAAGTAGCTCCCTTGTTCCAACAAATTTCTCCCACAGGAGACAAATAAAGAACCATAACCTTCTGATATAACATGTAAATGATGCAAAGAACCCACTGGAAGATGTGTTACTTCATGTTCCAAACTGAGCACCGCTGGAGAAGAAGCACACTTGTGTTTCTTTTTAAGCACAGAATATAGCAAAAAGTCTTAGGACAAAGTAATTAGATTTTTTAATTGACAGCAGCATGTCCCTGCAGAGCTACCATAGATTCTCACAAGCAGAGGAGTAGAATTTAAAACCTCGTGGACGTCTCCAGATCTGAGCCGAGTCTTGGGCAGTGACTGGAGGATTTGCCTGTTTTGTGATCTCTCTGGATTTAAACCCCTTTTATTAAAGAAATACAGAGTTCTAAATGCTCACAGGCATCTCTTGATCACACAATATATGGTTCATCATTATAAATCTTTGCAGGTAATGTAACTTCAACAACACACTTTGTGTGGGTAGATTTTACATTTGCAATACATGCAATATTAAGTTATTCTGATTCCTTTGTATTTAGCTATTCTCTGTTTTCAAGGAGCACAAACAAATGTATTGATTTGTGCTGTATTTTCTCTAAACTAGGTTTAGATAATTATATTTGCTGATAAGACGTCTTATCTGTAGTTATGAGTGTGACTGATGGGCCGGAATATGAGGTGAACTGTGACGCATCAGTCATGGTTGGTTTAAAAACCACGTGCGTTTGTGTCTGTTGCAGACATGCAAAGCTTATGTAAAAGAACACTGCCAAGCCAAATGCAAATAATATACTAACAATAACCACCTGGTGCCTGTGCCTTCTTTAAAAATTAAAATACTTGGTCACATTTTCAGGGAATGATTGGCACAGTGTTATTTTAAGTTGATGTTTTTTTGCCCATTTTCTGTTAATTAAATGTATTATTTACTCTAATAAGTCACTTTTTGCTTTTTAGATAATATGATCTAAATCTGTTGACTAAAGCTTGTTTTGTGTTGGGTTTTTTACACAAACCCTGTTTTCAAACCCTGCAAAACATACATATTAAAAAAATTATGCATTAGTCATTGTTTTCCAGATTTATTATTTGCTAATAAAAATTAAAAAAATTTTTGAATAAATTTAAATCAATAATACACTATAATACACCTGTGTGCAAATTTTTTATTAATGTAAGATATTTGCATAATTTGTTCAAAAACAGGTATATACTGATGTGTGATGGAAATGATAATATCCTGTATTGGAATAAAATATTTTTGTCAGGGACCATGTACAAATACATTAATCTCAGAAAAGAAAAGAGGCTTTGCACCAGATTTAGCCACAAGCTACTTTCCATCTGCAGTCCTCGGGCAGGTGCACACAAAATTAAAACATGAACAATACAAACACATTACAATTACATTACACATACAGTACACATTTTATAAGGATACTACCATAGCTCTAACTGTCATATGTGTTATAAATTGGCTCCTCAAATACATCGTCCCCTTGTCAGTGTTGACAGGCTTGACCTTCAAACAACCTCTTTCCTAATTCGTCACAAAAAACTCAGTTGATAATTTTTTCCACTTCTTTATAGCTGTACATAAAAAGGACTGATTGTGCAAATGTATTATCATTATGAGCTCATAAATTTAATGTGGAACAACTGAGTTCATCCAAGTGAGTGTTTACAAGAAATACTTTACTGAGCACAGATAAGCTCACACAATAGTGCAGTAACCTGTGCAGTATTCTTTAGATCAGTGGACACATACACTATAGGCTATAGGCTATTCATCTACAGTTTTTGAAAAACACTTCACACTTGTCCCACAAGATAATCTGATAAAACCTCCACTCCCAACATTTGACCTATTTTAACTTTGTATCAGCTTTCTGTAATTTATTAAACAAATGTAGTTTAAACACAGTTATTTGAAGCAGACCTAAAAAACGCAGGTTCGTCAAAGCTGTGCTGTGTTCGTCAGAGCAATGCAGGGCAGCAGCATTCCTTCTTTTCGACCACGTCACCTCCAGTGGAAAATGTTCACCATTGGACTCAGAGTACACACCCACGAGAGCAAACAGTCTTCACACTGTCTGAGCTTTTATCATAAACATGTCCTAAAATCATTTATGAACAAGCACCAAATAAAAAATACAATCCATGTGAATATAACACTATCAGATCCATCCACAGTGATAATGTTGGTCTTTGAGTGCATAAATTTAACACCAGGCTGTGACAGCTCAGCGAAAGGGAGGGCCGGGCTGACAATTAACTGTGTTGACGTTTAATTTTTCCTGTTTCACAGCTTGCACCGTAAATGTATTCATTCATTTAAAGAGTCACCTGCTGCTTCTTGAGACCGACCAGCTTTTACTGTAAGTACTAACAATTTACACCAGCCACAAAAACCTCATGTGATTCGGTAAAGATTAGGCAGAAAAGTAGAGATTTTGAACAGTTACATGAGCTAATACCTGAGAGTTTAGACTGAGACGTGTAATGCAGACTTTGAATGAATGAATGAGAAGGTTCTGGTTGTTTTCACTGTGGACTGTGCTAATGGGGTTTTGCTTTTGAATTATAAATCTCCCTTAGTATTCTCGATATATGTCTAGCTTTTATACAGTATTAACAGAATTACGTCTTTAGGGACCATTTTATAATAAATAGACAATTTTATTAAGTATTTGTAAGTACTATTTTTTTTATTTACACAACATTTTTCCTACGTTAATAAGCGTTACGTTATAAACACTATTAATGTGTTATAGGCTATTGTATAGTTTTATGTACATAATTAATGAGATCATTTGTTATGTTTAAAAGTGTGTAGCTGGTTTAAAGCAGGCATGTCCAACGTCTGGCCTGGGGGCCAGTCATGGCACGAGACAAGATTCTATTTGGTCCACATCTTTCATGACAAAATGTTTTGTTTATGGCCCAACAGCAACATGAGCACTTTTGGTGCAGTACAAATGGACTCGGGTACGTCTGCTCCGTTAGCGCGGTTCCCTTGGATAAATGTGAATGCTTCCCACCAAACATACATGCCGAGACCCCCTAAAAACACAGGTCTCAGAGTGCTTTCAAGTGAACTCTACGGCTCAAGGGGACCATAGACAATCTCAAACCGGAAGAGTGTTGATAAATTGATGACAAAAACATCACGTAACATTTCGTTTTCCCAAAAATGGAATAAAAAAACAAACAAAAACAATATTGTCCAACTAAATAAAATGAGAGGAGGTCAAATGTGAAGCACTGAGAACCTAAAATGCAGTGGTAAAATGCCTTATTAGCATTTGAGCTAACAGCACCATCGATGTTTATTTTTTTGTTGTTGTTTTTTAAACATTTAACATTTAACATAACAGACTACAAGTGTCACTAGTGTCTCCAAACAAGTTACCGTTTTGGTTGGCTGTATGAATAAATTATATTTGTTCTTGGAAAACGAAATTCTTTCAAACAAAACATTTATATGTGCATAGCATAATGATGAAAAACATCAGGAGGGACTTCAGGGCATTTTCAAATCTGTCCCTCCTTGAAAAAAGTTTGAACACCCCTGGTTTAAAGTGATTGGAAACTCTGAATGAGACTTTGAAAATAGGCTTTAAAAGGAAGTAAAGGAAGTAAAAGTTATTATTTTAAAGGAGGTATCATAAAGTCTTGTGTTTAAAAACATAAAGGTTAAATGGTCAGGTGTATAGGCTGGACCTGTGAAAGATAAACAGTTCAGTAAATGAGTGAAATTCTTTTAGTTTAATCACCTGCTTTGTGTAAATACTGTAGAGAGAGTCGTGTAAGAACGTGGCCACAAAGTTGGGGTGTGTCTGAGTTCCTAGTGACTAATAGTACTGTGTATGAGTCCTGAATTTCAAGATCCTGTTAGTTCGGGTAAAAACTCATTCAAAAGTTACCAACGGAAAACAACCATACAGTATATTATCCCATTGTAATTTGCCGGTGTAATTATTTCCACTAAATGAAGCTAGAGACTCTTTGGTATTCAGGTTAATATGGTATTTAGTTAAACTGTGCTTTTTTTGTATGAAGCCAGTCCCTTGTTGTTTCTGCAAAAACAATATAATATATTTAAGTTAAAAATGTCCAATAAATTATTTTTGTATTGTAGGTATATTGTGAATGTTTTGTACATTAAAGTTAAAAAAACACTGCAATAATGAAGAGACATAGCTAAGTGAACAAACCATCAGCTAACACACAGTTTTGAGAAGGCAATTGTTTTAAGCAGCAATTGATATTAATTAAAGTCTAGTTTAAAGTCCATGTTTAAATGGTGCGTTATGTCTGAAAAACATTTTCAGGGTTCCCATAAGTCGGAAAACTTGGAAAAATAGCGCTGCTTGTATTTTTATTGTGTCTGTTAAATTTGGAGGCCAGTTTATTAAATCTTGATTTTAAAAATTATTAAAATTCAATTAATTTGAAGTTCAGGTTTTGACCCTCTGAGGCTCTATAGTTTGTGAATCAGACTTTTGAGCAGAAATCAAGAAGAATGTACAATATTGTATGTCCAGGTAAATTAGGCAATTGTCTAGAGCATTAAATAATGGAGCTCAAGAGACACTGTTACACATATTAGTGTTTCTTCATTTAAAGAGATAACCACCATTTTCTATAAACTCTTTTATTTTATAGTCCTAGAATGGCACTAAAGACACAAAACATTTCAAAAATACACTGTATTGTGTAAGATATGGTTTTGTTTTTTGGAAATGAACTCTATAATGTTCTATTATCATGTGCTTTGTCTCATGATTGATATAGTTCATGTGTCACAGGTTCAGTGTGTGTTGGGGGCTCCTCTGTTCCTCCTACAGTCTCTAGGAACGCATCTGTGCATCATGACTTAAAGACCTAAAGTAAAAAGTTGTCAAACCCAGTCCTTTATCAAGACTCTTATCTGCATATTAAACCTACACTGTAATACTGTAATATTATGTCTCTATTTAGTATTTACATTTATACGTTTGCTCTGTAAACTGTAAATTGACTCTCTTCCCTAATCGAGTATCTTCCTCATTTCTAGTCTGTGAAGGTTCTCAGTCATCCAGGACATCTTAAAAAAAGGTTGAAGTAAAAGCATCTGGACTCAGTTTTCAAGGTGAAGACATTTTGTTTCTAATTCCAAGAGACTTTATCAATTCTGAGATCAACTGTAGGAGAGCTGAGCTTAAATCTCTAAAGGGAGGAGTTTCCCCTGAAATCAAACCTGATGGACCAGGCTGTTCTGGTCTCAGAAAGGGAAGTGTGACTCCTGATGTGATAGTCATTAAGGCTCAGGAGAGTTGTTAGTGACACTGCTCCTTTCAAGTGCAGAGTTGTTAGTGACACTGCTCCATTCAGGTGCAGGGTCGTAAGTGTCACTGTTCTATTCAGGTGCTGTGTTTGTTGTTCTAGGGTGCAACTCTTTTGTTTTAGGTTTCAACACACTGTTATAAATACTAGCAACATGAATCTGAGGCCACCTCCTCTGTTTAAAGAGGGCTTTTCCATTTTTTACAAACCAACCCTCTCTCAAACCATCTGGCCTCTGCTGTCCTTTCTCTTTGAGGTGGAGGTGGACTGCAGACTCCAGGATTGGCTCTTCTGTGCTGATACATCCTCTTGAGAAGCTGTTGTTTTGTTTCTCCGACATAACTGTCACGTTTCTCACTTAACGACTCTCATATCAGAGTCACATTTCCCTTTCAGAGCCAACAACCATGAGACCAGAACAGCCTGGTCCATCAGGTTTGGTTTCAGGGGAAACTCCTCCCTGAAAAACGAGTCCAGATGCTTTTACTTCAACCTTTTTTTTCTCTCACTTCTACTTCCTCTTATTATCTTCCTATGTTCTGCAGATAGTGGGAAACATGCTTCCAGAAAAGCAGCTCCAATGCCCTCTGTGTGCTATGGTCTTCACCGACCCGGTCACCACTCCCTGCGGACACAACTTCTGCCAAAACTGCCTCCAAAAAGCATGGGACAAGTGCGGCAACTGCCAGTGTCCCACCTGCAACAAGTCCTTTCTCCTCGTCCTGAAATCAGCATCAACGTGGCGTTCAAAGAGCTTGCAGATTTGTTCAGGAACATGATCGTGTCCCAGACGGTTACTCCTCTCGCCTCGGTTCGACCCGGTGAAGTGGTTTGTGACGTCTGCGTCGCAACCTCTCTTCAAGTCAAAGCTTTAAAGTCGTGTCTGGTTTGTCTGACCTCGTACTGCTCGGTGCATCTGGAGTCGCATCAGAAAGTGTCCACACTGAAGGTGCACAAGCTGATCGACCCGGCGACAAATCTGCAGCAAAGACTGTGTCCAAAACACGACCGGCTGCTGGAGATGTTCTGCAGAGACGAACAGAGGTGTGTTTGCCGCTTCTGCGTCGAGACGGAGCACAAAGAGCATCAGGTCGTGAGCTTAGAGGACGAGAGCCAAGAGAGGAAGGTAATTATGAGTGGACACAAGTAATGCTTTAAAAATGAAACCACCTAGTCTGCAATCTACATCACTGCTGCAGAATGAATAACAATGTTTTATGAGTTAAAAAGATGTCATGGATATAAAATCTTTTAGACCACTTAAAACTTAGTCTAATCCTATTCTGTGTTCATGTAAGGCTCTAGTTTAGATACTTTTACTCACTTATGTTTGTGTTGCTGTTGGTTTTAGTTTATTTAAATACAACTGAACATTCATTTACATGAAGTTTAAACTCTGTCTGTTCAGGTCCAGATAACCAACACTGAGGCTGAATTCCAAAACATGATCGATGAGCGACTGAAGAAAGTGGAGGAGATCACTAACGGTCTACAACTCAGCAAAGTGAGTCTGTAAACTCATTTTTAGCTCAGTGGTCAGCTAGGTTAGTTTAGTTTTGAAGCTAATTGTCTTCATTTGCATTAAGGAGAGTGCAGAGAAGGAGTTGCGGGAGAGCGACTGTCTGTTTTTGTCTCTGATTGACTCCATCAAAGAGACACAGACCCAAGTGAACGCAGACTTAATGAAGACGCAGAAAACAGCAGAGACTAGAGCCAGGGAGCTGATCCAGGATCTGCAGCAGGAGATAAATGAGCTACAGACGAGAAACAACGAGTTAGAGGAGCTGAGGAACACTGAGGATCACCTTCATCTTATACAGGTTAGAAACACATTTCCCACACAGCTTATTGTCTAGTTATCTGTGTTTTAAATAAGACATATGTTGTCCTACAGAAGCTCCCGTCTCTGACCTCACCTCCTGCAACTAAAGACTGGACAGAGATCAGGGCCCCCTCTGAGCTGTGTGTGGGGACACTCAGGGCCGCTCTGACTAAACTGGACGACACAGTGGGACGAGAACTGGACACTATCAAAGGAGAAGGTAACATGAACTGTGCTGAGCTTCAAAAGAAAGGCTAAAGTAATATTTACATTTGAACATTTCCCAGGCTTAGCTTCTAGTTAGAGCTACACATTGTTTATTCACAAATGACTTCGTAGTGTTGTTTTTAATCTGGACGCTAACGGACCATAGTAAGATTAAATACACACATAAGCTAAGCCTATATTTAAATATAACTGTATGTCACTACACAGAGGGCTATAGTAAACATGACCAGGATAAATGTGTGCTCTTTGTCTTTGACAGAAATGAAGAAGATGCAGAAATATGCAGGTGCAGTACAACAATACAATATATATTCACATGCATTCAAACAGAAAAACCCAATTGTTTATTTCTACTTTACAAACACAAGTGTTCACAAATTGCATTAAGTTCTTAAATAATGGTACAATGGTACATTAGGTTTCTAAAATCCTCCCAAACCTCTTTGTCATTATTACAATTAACCATTTTGTTAGTCTCACTGGCCACTAAATTTCTGGGGGCATTTTATTGACTATTGAGGCAAAGAAAATGTCCTGTAAATTGTTGTCTTTATTGGCCATTATTTTATTGACAAATATCACTCACATTAACATACATGCTGGAATTCCTCATTATGAATTGTAATTTATTTATTATGATGGGAAATTGTAATTGTTCAATTTTCTGTGGGCTTTAACATATCCTAATGCCTGTGTATGTTTAACTGTGTGTCTATAGTCGATGTGGTCTTGGACCAGGACACGGCCCACCCAAACATTGTCCTATCACCTGATGGGAAACAAGCGGGTCGAGGTGAACTGTTGCACGTCGTCCCGAACATCCCCCAGCGCTTCGACCCGGTCATCTGTGTCCTGGGGAAGAAGGGTTACCTGTCCGGGAGGTTCTACTTTCAGGTAAGAGTCTAGGCAACACTGGCACTGGGCACACAACTCTGGGCACAGACAGCTGCAGGAAAGACTAACGAGGGCACACTTTTTTTGACATCTTGAGCTATATGTACTACAATAACAGAATCTACTTCAAGGTATTTGTGTAATTAAGGCAGATAAAGCCAAGAGAGAAATGTATTATTAGTCAGTTCTCTAAAGAAGTTTTGTAAGTTATGTAAGCTAACACTTCCTTTTTTGATGAATCAGGTCGATGTGGGGTCAAAGACTTTCTGGGACCTGGGTGTCGTCTTGGAGTCCGTGAACAGAAAGGGCATGATCACCTCAAAGCCTGAGAACGGTTTCTGGACGGTGCGTCTCCGAGGAGGGGACGAGTACCGCGCCCTTGACTCGCCTTCAGTCCCACTGCTGCTCAAAGACAAACCGCAGACTATGGGTGTGTTCGCCGACTACGAGGAGGGGATTGTGTCGTTTTTTGACGTCAAAGCCAAGTCTCATATTTACACTTTTACCGGTTGTGAGTTCTCTGGGAGGATCTTTCCGTTTTTTAGCCCCGGAGTTTGTGACGAGGGAAAAAACATTGCACCGTTAATTGTCACGCCTGTTAATTCTGAGACATAAGCTAAATTCACAGAAGTAATGTCTCCTCATATTGGTATTAAATTCTGAGAAACCTTTTTTTCTATTTTGCATACGTCAGGCACATTTTCTTTCAGCTTTGCATTTCTGAGGGAAGTGGATTCTATAACATGGACTTAGGGAGGTATTTGAATGACTTTGGTATTAGAAATTTAAATAAAAGACATGACTCAACTCAAGACATGACATTGATTTGATTTTTATTCATCTTCATGTTCTTATGCATTTACGAGTCAGGCCAACGATTTTCCCTCACATTCACTCACTCTGCCCTTTATATTTATGTGTTTGGACGGTGAGAGATCAAAAATCAGACTATAGAAGGACCTAAAAGGGAAGAAGTTGGATTAAATAATGGACTGGAGACACTCTGGATGTATTAGGAGGAGTATTTACCATAAATGGACCCCAGTGAAGCTAAACACGCTTCCATGTGTGAAAATTGCATAAAAGACATTAACAACAATTTATTAATAAAAGTGCTAATAACTGCTATTGTTAATTTGTCCACTGGGGGTCGTACTGTGTTAGTAAGAGTAGAGGATATAACACAACTGAACAGCAGGGGGCAGCAATGCACTATTATTCCTTAGTCTTTAGCTGTTGAAATTATTCTACCCAAAAGGTAGTCACAGGATGTAGAGTTTTCCAAGAGAAACTGGCCACTTCCTCTTTATTCACTGAGGAGACTGGGAAACCTGTGTGTTGCAAGAACAATTGAGAAGAGCGGATAAATGAACTGTAGTAGTTTGTTTCTTTCCCTGTAGCTGAGAGCTCAGTGATGCAGGAGTGAGTGTAAACTACGTTAATAGCATTAGCATCAAAGCCATATTGTGAGGGTGAGTTGGTCAAAAACATACAGCTGAAGGCCTTTACCAACATTAGACTTTTTCAGTTGCAATTGATGAAGCACTAACATAATGTAACTAAACCTCTTTGCACTAAAACAAAAAAATAAAAAATTGGGAGTCGTTATTTAAAGGTTATTATGCTATTCATTTACTGGTCTGAACCACTTCAGATCAAATTGGACTGCACAGGAGGCATCTGTCATGGAGTAGATATAAAAATAGTGTCATAAAAAACATACAACACAATCCATGCTGTTTGCTTTTCCTTTTGTCTTTAACTGTCAGAAAGTCCAAACCAAACAGAGCAAATGTAAATGTAACCCTTTTGAAAACATAGTATTGACTGCTGTGCTTGACTTTTCAGTAAAACAATTTACATACACAATGCACTTTTAATATAAACTCAGAGAAACAGACGTCCCTTTTGCTGATGAATGCAAAAACAGGGTAATTGAGAGAAAAACATTTGAATATAGGGGGGTGGGGGGTGACTCTACAAGGCTTTATAAAGAGAACAGTTGGAAGACGGGACCATTCCATTTGAGATCTGCTGCTGTCTGCATCAGGTCGGTTTTCTATCAAAGTCATTTTATTTGACTCGTATTTTGTTTTTTTAAGCTTTTGTTTTGTCCCTCAACAGATCATGGAGGGGGGGGCAGTGGGCATGTTGCTGCTGTCAGGTGAGATAGTACTAGTGATGTTTTAGCTCTATTCCTTGTTTTTGTTTGATGTTTGACTTTACTAAATCTGAATCTAAGCCTGTTGGTCTCGATCCTGAAATGTCATAATGAGAGCAGATTTAGAGGAGAAATGGTGTGGACAAATAAACCAGCTGTAGTCTTGTCCAAAACCAAGTCAGGACATCCCTGATCCAATATCCCTTTGCACTTAGGCTCTGAAACTAGAGGCTTGATTTAATCCTCAAGAAAAGACAATATTTAAAGGTACAGTCAGCAGAATTAAAAAATATTGCTATATCACATTTTTTTTTGAGCTACCAAAAATAAAAGACAGGACAAAACACTGCAGTGGAAATACAGTGAGTTAAAAATATACAAACATATTTGTTCTCATTTTGAATTGTTCATTTTTGGAGCCAAAGAGAAAAGCAGTAATTCATAAAAGTGACAAATACTTAGGAGTCAAAAGAAAAAATGTGTTGCATTTTCAAAGTATTGCTTACCAAATTGCTTATAGGTTGTTTTGTGGAAGTCTAAATGCACTGATGTTACTTTAGGTTTGTTCAGCCTGTCTTTATCCTCACATCAAAGAGCCTTCAACTTCGTCACTCAAACAATGAACTGGCGGACCGCACGTGCTCACTGCAGACAAAACTACGTGGAGTTGGCCACCATCAACGACGCGGTCGACCTGGCGGATCTCGTCGGTCTGGTGGACACCGCCGACAATTACGCCTTTGTGGGTTTACAGAGAATATGGTCATGGGATCAGTTAGAGAGCAACGATACAAGGGACAGGCTGCTCACTTTTAAGCTATTTAAAACTGGAGAACCCAACTCTTTCTACAACTGCGGGATGATTACAACGACAGGAGAGTGGGCCACTGAGATATGTTCCACAGAGCTGCCTTTTTTCTGCTATGACGGTGAGAAACATGGGCCAACAGGTTTATCTGTTATCACTTCACAAGTGTTTATGTAACAGAGGTTTGTATTAATGAGTCATATTTACTCAGATCAACGCAGTGGCAGCTGGTTAAAAGGTTAAAAGGGCACTGTTTTAGTTTTTCAAATACAGTAAACTCAACAGAAGCAAAATTCATTCAGCTTGGTTGGTTATGCTCTGTTTTAATTTCATAATTCTTTAAACGCACAGGTTAGGGACATATTTGGACAAAAAAGAAACATTAATTTAAATATGCAGAAAAGTTATGCCCTTCACCCGAAGCCTGTCTCAAACCCTGCTGTCCAGCTCCAGGAAAAAAGTTGTTTTAAAGAAAAAAAACAGCCAAATTTCCCCGTTTCTCTGTTTGCTTTAAATTCTCCACTAGATATGAGTTTGTGCTGCACTGTTGATGGGCAGGCCGGGATTTTGACAGAGGGGTGTAAAGAAACCAATCACATTATCTGATTGGTCAGGGACACAGCTCTTAGCCCCGAGGCTTAAATTAAAGAAGCCAATTAGTCCAGCCCCCACAAAAAAGAAGTGCACTATTTACATCAGGGATAAACCAAAGAAAGTGTTTAAAATGTTTGATTTTTCATTTACAACTAAAAGGCTCCCTTAAAAAGGACATTATATGAATAAATAATATCAATATGAATCATGCTTCTCTCCTGCATTACTTAATCCTGACGAGGTCATTTAAGACAAATATAAGGTAACACTATAATAACTCAGCATTAGATGAGTATTTGTAACAACTTAATAAATCCTTAATTCATCATTTACAAAGCATTAATAATCACTATCACGTTATAAACATTGTTATAAATGTTTTAGTCTTAACAAAAAACCTATGCATAATTATACATATAAATTATATTTCAGTGTCTATAAGTAGTTTATTAATTAATTGTTAATTACACATCTATTAATGCTTATTTACTGTTTTATTGTGTGAGTTATTATAAAGTGTTACTAAAGATTGTATGTTGACTATTTGAAAAGTCTTATTTATTAGTGTTTTAAAAGTAATTAAGAACTAGTTTAATGCAGCCTTTTCAGTGCAAGAATGCTGTGAGAAAAGAAATGTGTAAGTCTTGAATGTAAGTTGCTTTGGATAAAAGCGTTTGCTAAATGATTAAATGTAAATGTAAATGTATGCGTTTATGCATTCCTATATTTCTAATTCGTGGTCTTTTGCCAGTTTATTGCAGGGCTAACACTTAAAGACACCATTCACACTCATTTATCTATTTCTTTGTTATGTGCAGCATCCGTTTCAAACATTACCCAAAGGTTTGTGAAGGGAAACGGCACTATGTCCTGGGATAAAGCAAAATCTTACTGCAACAACCTCTACATGGGTTTGGCCCGAATCCAAAACAAGGAAGAGAACCAGCTCCTGCATGAGATTTACAGCGAAGGCCCAGCATGGATCGGGCTCACGCAGACGGTCTGGACCTGGTCGGATGGGAGTTATGCCTCGTTCATCCCCTGGACCCCTGGGATGATCAGCTGATGACGGGGAACCGTCTCTGCAGCGTGCTCAACGTCAACGGGAAACCTCCTGGCATCATGGAATGGAACTGTAGTGATACTCTTCCGTTCTTTTGTTACAGTTGTATGTGTTTTTTATCTTTGTGTGTGACATGTACGTTAAATACAATGAGTTGGTTAACTGTGTTATTTCCTGTTCAGTTCAACGGAAGAAATACTCTGTGAAGGTTAAGATCTCTGCTGACGGTGCTTTGAATCTGGCTGATGCTGTTTTATCTGACTCTCTGCTCCAATGGGTAACATGGGCTTTCCCTGTTTCTCTCTCTTCTTCTTTTGCATTGAATAACCCATTTCATTACAGTAGACACTTGTTAAAATGTCTAATGTAGCTGAATAAGTTTACCTTGCAGGTACAGACCAAGCTGAAAGACAGAGGAATGTCTCAAGACGTACAGTTGTCATGGAGCAAACCACCAGCGAAAATTAAACCTGTGCCTGAACCTGAAGAGAAACCTGTCCCAAGATCTAGTTAGATAAGTTTGTACCGTAATTGATTTTCTTTTTTAACTTAACTAAACTAACCAGTCAAATACAAATAACGTATATATGCATTTCTTTATCGTTTTTCCATTAAAAAACTGAATGGTGTGAAGAACTAAAGGGACAAAGGGCTTTTCTTGAAATTGTTGTGACCATGTATCCAAGAGCAATCAAATCAGGGACTTAGCAGGTCATTTGCATCGGTTTATATTTCATTACATTTCCATCTGTTTGCATTTTGTATCCACATTAATACTTACGCATACATTTGTTTCTCCTTAGATGCTTGCTACTGTTTAGTCTGTTTTTTTAAAACCATGTAGCAATAAAATAAAAATGTGTGCTATCCATTTGGGTTTGTGGAAAATGATAAATGTGATTGATCTTGTTATTTTCTTTTGCCATAATATTTGAGTTCTGTTTTAACATATTGCTCTTTGCTTTTGAAGCAGTGCAAGTTTTCCCACATTTGAAGAAATAAAAGATTATACTATTTTTATTTTCTATCTATGTTAAATATATAATTAATTTATACAAAGTAACTTTTTTGGGGGGTCATGGCTCATAACTACTGTATCAATAACTTAAACCTGGTGCTATTGGAACATGGCCAATGGAATATTTAATGTATGTAGAAATGAACAAGGAAATTTCCAGGCAACTATTAAAACACTAAAATAGGAGTTTAACACTATAAAATTGGCCGTATTTTAGTTTTCTTTAAAATAAATCTTATTATAGAGACATTTTAAAACATAAATAAAAGCTATTTGTATGTTTAGTTGACTGTTTGTATATATTAAATTTCCGTATAGTGTATTTTAGCGGTGGGGTTGCAGTTCCAGTCTATGATCGCCAGAGGGAGCGCAGCCTCATTTTTATCATGAGACGTTGACGCACAGATTTACGTACGTAAAGAAGGAAGGCGCGGGCGGCCTCTCTCCAAGATGGCGACGACCATAGACAACAGCAATGCCGTACAGGCGACCAAAAAAAAGCACTTGGGCATCCCCGAAGCTGTGTTTGTGGTGGGTACAAACCGGCCATTTTACACCGTCTCATGTTTTGGCAGCCAGGCTAGGAGTGTTCAAAAATACCCAGATCTAAATTGTCTCCGTGGGAGCGATAGTTAGCAGGCAAAGCTAACGGGAGCTAACACGGTTTTATCGTGCAGTGTGAGCAGGCAGGGCGTCTGTTCACGTCCATCTAAGGCAGAGACTCTCTGTCGGTGAGCTATCTGCTCGTTTTAGGAGACTGTGCCTTGTTTCCTTATACGTTTTTTTTTTATTTTTTTATTCGGTGTATTACATGGACATCTTCCTTCCCTCATTCATTCTTAAGTAACTCTTGGTCAGTTAACCAGTCATTTTCAATATGAGCTCTAACCCATTAGGGTTCAGCCGAGGCTTGTAAAGTAATTTGAAAATAAATCATTATAAATTCTTCTTATCAACATGCTGAAATATTTATCCACTCTAAAAACTATGTTAAGAACTAATTGGTACAAACCTATTCTACATATAACTCATTTTCAAACAGCAATACACTTTAATTCAGCAGTATGTGGAATTTATTTTTGTACGTTATGTCCATATTGAGCAACAATATTATATCATGTTAATCAAATAGTTATGTGCTACGGTTCGGCAATAACAACACATTGTATATATATTCTGCAGCTGCACATCAAAGTGTATTATGTCTATCACATTGTATTTGTAGAAATGTAAAAACAAGAATGATCTATCTCTAAAACCAGTGACGCTTCAGTATTTCCCTTTTAACAGAATATATTCCTTCTATCTAGAAATAGAAGGATATTTTGACTTGTCCTCAAATCTCTACATTTCAATATAATGATGCATTACAATTTCTTTTTGTGAAGCACTTGTGTCTTCAAAGTCCGATAGAACTAACTCTGCCCTGCGTAACACTGCTGAGTGTTACAGATAGCACATTAACCTCTTGTATATCCTCTGCATTCATCAGGAGGATGTGGACTCGTTCATGAAGGAGCCCGGCAATGAGACGGCAGACGCGGCTCTGAGAAAGTTCGACGAACAGTACCAGAAATACAAATACATGGAGCTCAACCTGTCCCAGAAAAACTCAGGTAGCACACTCAAGTACACTGTTTATTTTAATTTCTTACTTTCAGTGTACAAAACTGTAAAAAGAATAATCTGCAGGAGAAGAATAAATACATTTTGAGCGATCCAGATTTACTTAAATAACTTTATCGTTTTGTTATTTTTCTTTTTTCAGGCTCTATTTGATTGACCAGCATTGTTGACATGTTTTTGGCTCTTTGAACACTGTATATCATTACAATACGGAGACATGTTGACAATAAATGTAAAATATGTGCCGCTCAAGTGTCAGATATACATTATTTTATCAAGTCTGTTTAAATAACACTATTCCTTTTTTGTACAGGTTGAAAAGTCAGATCCCCCAAATTACACAGACATTAGAAATCCTACGACACATGCAGAAGAAAAAGGTTTGTCCAGTCTCAATCACAGAATTTACCAATTTAATTGATGTTGATTGATTACAGTATACATTTAAGAAAATAAATGGATTAAAGGTGCAGTGTGTAGTTTGTGGTCAGACCTCTGTTACACACCTCACAAGCCTTGACATGCTTTTCAACAGACCCACAAACAAATATAAGGGTTTGAGCCGGGTAGGTTCACGCTGAAAGATTTAGGAACGAAACATGAAACACACACTGATATATTTCAGTGTTTTTTTAAAGTGGTATTTCATTATTTTATTTTTCAAGGCTTGTATTGGGCTCATTTAAACCTTTTTGAATATAGCCTACTGTCATGTCTATAATTCTTCCTTAGGACACCACAGCAGCCATGGAAACACACTTCTTATTGGCTGATAATGTTTACTGCAAGGCCTCAGTCCCACCTACTGAGAAAGTCTGCCTATGGTTAGGGGTAAGTTTTCTATTAATCTATCACGGATCTTGATCATTTTAAAGAAATGTCTGCTGTATAAAGGGGCTCTTTATTTTCTTCATCCCAAAAGGCTAACGTCATGTTGGAGTACGACATCGACGATGCCCAAGCTCTGCTCGAGAAGAACCTGTCCACAGCGTCTCGTAATCTAGAGACCCTCGAAGAAGACCTGGACTTCCTGCGAGACCAGTTCACCACCACCGAAGTCAGTATCCTTCCACCGAGATATGGCGCCGCCAAAGAATAAACGTAAAGTGAATGGAACAATTAGCCTATTACATGCTTTCTACTGATGCCAACAATATTCTTTCTTAATACTTCATCAGAGAAAAGGCAAAAAAGCTGAGACACTGTCCATATTTTTATTTATTTTATTTAAGGCTGTGTCCTGGTGTTTTACATAAAAGTTGAGCGTCTTCTTCTTTGTCATTTAATCTACACACCACACAAGCTGGCAGAGTGGTTAGCACTCCTGCCTCACAGCAAGAAGGTCGTGAGTTCAAAACCCGGCCGACTCTGGTCTTTCTGTGAGGAGTCTGCATGTCCTCCACGTGTTACTGTGGGTTCTCTCCAGGTACTCCGGCATCCTCCCACCGTCCAAAGACATGCATGTACAGGTTAATCGGCAAATCTAAAGTGTCCCTAGTGAATGAATGTCACTGTCTGTCTCTAAATGTTAGCCCTTCGACTAACTGGCCATTGTCCAGGGTGTACCCCGCCTCAGGCCCAAAGCTGCTGGGATAGGCTCCAGTCACCCGCGACCACTAACGGGACTGAGCGGTAGAAAATTAATGAATGAAAAGAAAAGGAATAAAACAAGAATGGGGGAAAAAGCAAAATACAAAAGTACTTTAATTTTTTGTGCATCTATAGGAATGTAACAATGATGTAAAATTAAACCATATATATATATCTATATATATATATATAGCACTGAGCTGTCCCTTTATGCTCAAGGTTACTTTGTTTCACCTTTTGTTTGATTAAGACGGTTTTAACGGCAACAGTCCTGCCTTTTTTGCTCATAATAGTTTAATTTAAACATTAGATTAACTGAGATGAGAGACTTGAGGCTGTGACTATCTACAGCTTCACAATAACAAAACTGTCTATTTTCCTATGCCCTGGCCTTTTTTTCATTTACAAAATTGATGTTCAGCAGACATGACCGAAGTCCGTCCCAATGCCACAAAATGAAATCCTATACAAACTTGCAGCTTCTGTAGTTTGTGTCAAATGTTATTTTAATGTAGGCCATGTTGTATACTTATTCCTTGTCTTCAAAGTTCTTACTAACAGGATTGTTTCTGCAGTAAGCTCGGTGAATCAGGTATAGTATGTACTCCATGTTTTAAATGGATCCTTATTAGACGCAGGTGGATGAAACAGTTCTGTCGGAGGTGATGTTTTTCCTTCACCCTCTGCCTCAGACATGGCACGGGTCTACAACTGGGACGTGAAGAGACGGAGCAAAGAAAACCTCCTCAAATCGGCTGAAAAGTCTTAATACCTTCTGCTAAACATCTCCTTTTAGTCGACAAAAACTACTCCCAATTAAAAAATTTAAACGCGTACATCTTTCTCAGAGCTACACATGAAGACGTGTTTCTCCAAATCCTTTCAAAGCCGAGCTGCGCTCGTTGTGTCGTGTTTAGAGAGATTCTTTAAGGTGCCATAATCATGTCGAGTGGAATTGAATGAAGCGCACCTCACTTTGTTAGAATTAAAAACACCCTTTTTTTAATCTTTTTTTTTTTTAAGTTGGGCTTTAAACAAATCACTGTCACTATTATCTTATGTTCATTTGTTACTTTTTAAAGTATTTTTTCAAGTATAAAAAAAAAGAAAATGCTACAAGGTAATTTTTGTATTTTTAATAAGTTCAGTATGTTTCTGTTACTTTTCTTTTCACTGCACGGTAACGGTTTAGCTCAACACAATCTCAAACTGTGACAGAAGAATACTAAATAAATTGACTTTTGCCTTGTGGCTCCAGTTTCCACGTCATTTTAGAGGTGAGCAGTTCTGCGTCGGCCATCTTTGCTCCTTTCCCCCGAATGCATCTTTGTCCACTGTCTTTCCATTTTGCTGCTTGTTCTGTCTGTATTTATTTTTCTCACATTAAACGAAGAATGAAGTAAAAGAACGTTTGGGCAAAGAGATCCTGTCCTGTTCCTCTGTGTGTTATTTGTTTATAGAGAAAGTTACAGAAGTGTATATAGTTTTTGTTTTTTTAACTTACCTCAAGCAAGTACATCAAATAAAATAAGTAACAACAAAACCAACCCAAAAAGACAGATGCCTAAAAAGGCCTTCCTTATGGCCACTGTAGAGTCAAATACAGTCCATTTAATGCTATCTTTCAGCACTTTCCACCTACACACACTTCATATGTAGAGAGTTCTCTCTTCTGATTAGATATATGGTGACAGGATACCAGTAAATGGATTCTTTGTCATAAAGAGGAACACTGATGCCTTTTTGAATATACAATTATTAAATCTGAGGTGGATGACTTCTGTGTTGACTTGAAGATGTTAAAAAGACTTGAATTTTAACACAATGACTTGAAACTTTGGACTTGACAGAATACCATGATGCTGCATTCAAATGTACTCTGTTAAACTCAGCGTTACAGTGCTTTACATACTATTAAATAATTTTGGCAAAAACATCACATTGATCACCAAAACAGAAAAATCATAGTGACAATACTTTTTGTCAATTTCACTTGATACATTTTTTTTTATTAAATACAGATTTACAGCTGTAAAGTCAGCTGTTTAATTTGATATTAGTCTGTTGTTAAAAAACTTTGAACTATTGGACTTGAGGACAAAGACTTGATACTTTCTTGCATAACAGTGATTCGGTCCCAACTCTGCATTTAACCTTAATTTTAAAGGGAAAAGGTGTTAATTCTTGAAGAGCAGCTGACTATAGACACAGATTGACCCCCAGATGCTCTCCAATGCAGTTCCAGCACTGCTTCAATTGTCCACTAGATAATGCTGTGGAGCTCAAATAGCTTCAATGTGGCCCATTGGTTTAGAAAACTAATGTATTTGGTCTGTAACAGCTGTTTCTTAGAGCTGTATCCGCACTAACTTTCAACTGTTGTAAGTAATCTGTCATTCCACACACTTACTATGACACTATCTCTTCACTTTAAACAATGTGTTAAAAATCTGTTTACACTTGAGACAGTAAAAGCTGTAGGCTTATCAAAATAAATAGACATGCCTGTGTGCCTCATTTTAAACTTTTAATCCTCATGTCCCATCTGTCTTTATTCTCCTTAAATATCTTTCCAGTTTCAGATTTTCACTCAAGATACAGGAGATACTCTTAAAACAAATAATTCAGAACACAGAAGTCACTTAATCTTTTCCATCTGGTACTAACTCAATATTAGTGTAGACATTTGTATATGGTTTGAACTAAAATCCCAAACAATCCAAACATACACCATTTATTTTGTAATTGTAAATAGGTTAGGCGATATTAAAAAGTTTTTTTTAGGCATTGCAAGAACCTAACAGTGTAATATTTATAGAGACCTTTTAATTGTTTGGAAACGAGCTGCGTGTCAATGGTGCATTGTTATTCAGAAATCTAATGTTTTGCTTAAATGTAAAGACTTAGGCAAGAGACAACTGACTGACTACATGCATGTGCTGTCAGTGAGTGGGTAGAGAACATTTGCAAGTGGTTTGATTTTCATTTGCTCTATTTATTTCTGCTTTTATTCCAGCTTTTAGGCCCCAGCAGCAGAGTAGTCGCAAATTTACATGCTTTTTAGTATTCTCCATTTTCTTTTGGTAAATAAACAGCAGCCTGAAACTTTAACTTTTATACTTGCTGCTTTATATTAATGAAAAGAACATACTGCTGCTTTTGTTGGTTATGTGTCTGTAGAATTATATATTTTTGGGATGTAAAAGTATTTGTAGTTACAAGAACTGCAAAATAACATTACACACATGGGAAAACCTTAATGTAGGAAACAAGCATTATTGTCCAGTCAGAATTTTATTTTATTTTTAGTACATTTCAGTTTGTCGATAGATAACTTGAGCAGGAGAAGAAAGACTGTCCGTGTTTATTTCCAAAGCAGGACGAGGGACAGCCTTGCATCATCTGTACAGCTCAGAGGGTCCAAGGGTGACATGTATTGTTGTTTCAGGGTTTAACAATTGGAACAAGGGGCATGTCAAGTCCAGAGAATGGCTGCTGACCAACCTAACTTTCCAACAGTAAGCTACACATACAATTAGCAACAGAAAATATTCTTTCATGTTTGCATCCTTTCTTTTATGTTACAAGTCAAAAAGGGCACATTTTATAAAGTGATAGACATTTCTAACAGTCTACTATTTAATAAAGTGCTATTAAAGGTTGTGTTTTTCCCAAAATTGTCAAACAAATACTAAATTTTGCAAGTCTGTCCAGCCATACCCATTCACATCCCTTCACAGCAATTTTTAGAAATCCTGTCACAATCATAACTGGTCTGTCATGTTATCAATCAATTAGCTTTGACGTTAGCATTAGCTGCCAAGAATTGCAAATTGTACATAAACCAGATGATTTTGGCAAATGATAACTGGATGACATGTGTTTAATGTCAGAGCCCTGGGAGAACATTAGCGACTGGCTCAATATTAAGCTGTTTGTTTTATAAATAAGAGCAATTAGCGCTACATAAACTAAAGGCTACATGCTAAAAGTCACTAGACTCATAGTAAGCTAGTAAGCTGGACAAGTTCAGAAACATAGTGTACCATAATAGTTTCTCAAGCTACAACCAGGATTCATCTTATCAAAGATCGCATTATCAGCCGTGTGCTGTTAGTGAGAGGGTAGAAGATAATGGTAAGTGGCTAAGTCTAATTTAAAATTTGGAGGGCAAAAATGTATGTTCAGACAGAATTTTAACAGCATGGTGAGGTAACTAATTAAGTAATAGCTTTAGTTATAGTTAGCATGCTAAATCTTTTACTTTGAAGCTAATGTATCATTTGGTATTGCATCTTATTCTTTTGTATCAATTGTATTATTTTTTTAGTTTGCTCTATTGTTAAAATGGAAATACTGCTTTTACCATTAGGTGAGTGCCGTTTTTGATTACGTTATTTGTGGCAGGATCTAGAAAAATCAGAACAAGTGTGGCTGGCCAGGCGACTATTATGCTAGTTTTAAACCGTTAAGCTAAAGGTGTCAGAGTATTGTGTTGTTTTATCAGGCACACCAGATATTTTCCTAAAAACACAGGTGGATATATATAAAAAGGGGAGGGGGACAGGAAAGCAAACAAATGGTGACACTTAAGTTATTATTAGCTTGTTTCTGTCTGAATCATCAGTGGCAGCTCAAACAAGAAGCAAGTAAAAAGGTGCCAAACAAGCACTGGCAAGAAATGGGACAGGTTTCTCATCAAATAACAAAATTAAAAGCTGATCCCTTTCCAAAGTCTTGAGAGGGCTTTGTCAGCATCTGCTCAGGCCTTCGATCAATAGCTGTTTAAAACAAAGAGCTAGTTTAACACTCAAACTGGGCTAAAAAGGTTTCCTGCAAATGTGAGTTAATGAGCTGTAATTATTAAAGAACAGAGTCTAAAAAAATAAGAAATAGAGCCGTCTACAGAGGACAAACACATTTACTGTCACCATTAGCAGCTTCACACCAAGACATGACCTCTTGTAGTTAGTTGAGCAGTGACCCAGTCCTGTCAAATCCTTTCACAAAGCAAATGGCTTCAAAAATAAACCTGACAAAGCTTTTTTCAGAAAAGGATGAGCTGCTTTTCCCAAAAATCTGAAATTACATTTAAGCAACAGTATATCCTGTGAAAGTAGTGTGTCAAAAAGCTTTGTGCAGTACATTTAGACTTTAATATTTTTGCCTTTTATGAGAAGAGTTGCTTTGAGTGACTGAAAAACAAACAAAAATCTATAATTAAACACTGTGTAAAAATAATAATTTGTAGTTAAACAAAACATATCAGTAAGAAAACTATACTTAAAATAGTGTATAATTGCATCACAGTAACACTCTGCGTTTGTCTTTGACATTTAAAGCTCCAGAGTAAGCAGCCAATTGATTTCCATTACTTCCTGTTTCTACAAACAGGAAGTAATGTTTATTTAAATGTTTATTCATAGTTCTTTTTTTTTTAAACACACAATTTGCACAAAGACCTTTGTTTTAAATTTCTAAAATGAACTCATCTCTGATCCTTTTTCTACTGGGTTTGTTCATAGACAACAGAGTGTCCCTGCAGGGCTACCGTAGGTGCTCACAGAGAAATAACAAAAGTAACTGAATAATTCAAAGACTATGCTAAAATGAAAATTCTTCTTGCTCTATTTAACGTTATGAGAGTGCAGGAAAGCTTCAACACAAAGCAGCTGCTGTGGAAAACCTTTTACCTTAATTCCTGTAAAAGCATTTTTGGGGGGGAATTGATTTTGTCTGGCAATAGCTTTTACTTCAGTGGGATGTAATATAAACTTTCTTTCACTCTTTTTGTGACATCACTTCCCAAATAATACATTCAAGTAAAAACAAAATGAGTCTTTTGGAAAACATTAAACAAAAATGCAGACAGTGAGAGAAAAAATGCACTTACAACTCCACTGTGTTATATAAGAAAAACATAACACAGTGGAATTTAACTTATTGTTGAGAGATGTCATGGCCCGTAAAATAAAATGAAGACACTTGCACAAAGTACATCATGTTCAGACTCATCACTTCAGACTCTATTTACAGCAGTACATGGTTTAGTGTCTGTGGAGTTGCTTTGTCTAATGTAGAGAATAAAGCTAGCCAATAGTAGAACTACATTTTACAAAGTACTATCCCTATAATACAAATCAAAAATAAAGTAGTGAGCAGTTCCTAAATGCAGTGATGCATAAGCTTTGTGCTCACTGACTGTCCAAACAAAAGTAATGACTTCCATAAACCAGACTGTTGTCCTCTGGGTCTGGTTTAGTGTTTCGGGTTGAGTATATGTGGACATAGTATTAGTAGCTCTGTGATCTTTTGGTTTAAGCTTGTCTTATAGGGTCGATAGAGATTAAATAGTCTATAGTAAAAAAGCCTGTATGCATTATTTGTGCAAATGACTTTCTGGATGATGTATATTTGTTGACATTACATTTTCAGATGCTTAACTTAAAATAGGAACTAAATGAATATCACACACGGGTTCCAACTATAAAAAGGTTTATAAACCATTCACGCCAAAATTAATCTTATCTCTCTATCCCTCGCTTTAACACCTGCCAAGTGAACTTTCTTTGCATCATCACACGGTGGTACAGCCCAGTCTGCGTGCGTGCATTGTGGGTAATGTAGTGGTCCCTCTCTGTTTCTTTGCACTTTATACAGTATGTCCCCAGACCAAACTAAGGTGCTTTTCCCGGCTTTTTACACCCAACATTCCCATTGTTCCACTTCAACTTCCATGTTCTTTGTCCTTGTTCAGAGGCAGACAGTCACATTTTTGGTCCGTTTGCCTTCAACTTGAAGTCAGTATTGTATTGGCCAGTTTTGCTGTACACTTGATCTCGTCCTGCTTCGTCCAATAGGAACCGAGTGAATAATGGTGTTTGTTATATAAGAAATGACAGTGGATATAATGAGAAGACGTCTTTAGGCCCTCCAAAATGTCTAAAAGTGGAATGTAGCGCAAAAAGAGATACCGCTCTTGGGATTTTGTTTAATTTCAAATGGATGTTAACAAAAAAGTGATATGTAATTGCATATTGAAGTTTACAGTTTACAAGAAGTGGGACAACTCGTGACGGAAGAAAAACAGGTGACTTTTTCATGAGGCAAGCAAAATAAAGAAAAATATGGCCGCTTTCCTCGTAAATGATCCTTCCTCTTTTGAATTGAAGTGTATATGATTCAAAATGGGCATAAGTTTCAAGTCTTACACCCACTTTTTACCCAAAGAGTGTCCAAACCCTCCACTTTCTTGAATCAAAGTGACAAAAAACGGGGAGTTTCAGTCTCAGGGCCGGCGTTTTTTAACAGTCTATCAGCCCCTGTCTTTCTGAAACCTTCTTAAATCCTCTCTAACGCCTGGTCCCGGTTCAACACAGACAACGACGGTCGTTCTTGGTCACTTCTTCCGAGGAGTGGACCACGTTAGGTACAAACCCGCTCTTGACGCCCTCCCAGCCCTCCTGGATCGTGATGTCTCCGGATCGAACCAGAGCAAAGATTTCCCGGGTCAGCTCAGTGAAGGCGTGCTCCACGTTAATAGCGTCCCGGGCCGAAGTCTCAACGTAGCGCATGCCGTAAGCTCCGGCCAACTTCTGCCTCCTGACGGCTCACCTGTAAGACCAGAGACCACCACAGTTAACCCAATTTAGAAGCTCTCAATAGAAGTCAACATGGAATGGTTATTAAAAAATGAAATTAACTAAAAGTGCAACTTTTAGAGAATTTGTTGACCTGTCGAAATCAACAACTACAGGGGTCACACTTTTCTTAAGAAATAATTTTGAGGATTTTTTTTTTTTTTTAAGATTTTTCTTCCCCCCCCCTAATTTTTAATTACAGAGGGTTTTGGTGTAACTATTCCCTGAATTTGGTCTGACTATTTCTTTCTGCTTCAGTTTAAGCTTAACTCAACAAACTACAGCAGCCTTAGAGGGTCAAAACCCAAACTACAGCAGCCTCAGAGGGTCAAAACCCAAACTACAGCAGCCTTAGAGGGTCAAAAACTCAAACTGCCTTGGAGGGTGAATGAAAATCTTGAGCAGGTTAAGTAAAAACAATCTTGAGCATGAGATTAAAAACTCCATGTACTCTGCACTTCGGTTATTATTTACAGCCTTGCTTTGTCATTGTGTATAGTTTTACTTTTGCTTCTGATATTTTTGCTGATGCCTCATGGGGATTACGCATGTGACTGATCTAAAAGGTTATTTTAAAATGGCAGACTGTGACAACTCTAGATTTTATAGCACATGTAAAACACTTCTATGGCACTCACCTGACGCTGTGCCTCGAGGTCGCACTTGTGCCCGACTAATAGGAACACAATGTTGTGCGGCTGGACATGGCTGCGGGCCTCCTCCAACCAGTCGTGGACGTTTTGGAAAGAACGGCGGTTTGTGATGTCGAACAAGAGCAGGCCGCCCACAGAGTTACGGTAATAAGCTCGAGTGATGGACCTAAAGGAGAGAGAAGAAGGGGATGTATTTAGTGTCAGAATGAGACGCTAATGCTATGGAGCTAAATACTGCTCTCTGCTTTGATGTGGAGCTCGGAGAAAACCCTGTCAGCCCCACTGCAGCTCGTTGAGGCGGAGACTCGCTGCTAGATTTTGACAAGCCCTGTTGAACACAAACGTCTCCAGACAATGTCCCCGGTTTGATGCGTCTATTTTCTCACAGGAGACATGCTGACATAAACATAACATGGAAAATTACAGACTCAACAAATATAAGACAAAAAGTGGGACAAGGATATGATGGCAGGAAAGGAGTCACACAAACAAAGGAGCGATTGCTGAGTCTGATTGATTAAAGTTAGCGATAAACCACTCAAAACCCATCTATATCAAGTTATAACCCATTTAAATCTCTTCAAAAAAAAAAAAAAAAGTAAAGTCTGAGTTAAACCCGTTATAACCAATCCAAATCTGGTTATAACCCATTTAAATCCATTTACTACTGATTAAACTCTAAGATAAACCACTTATAACCCTTCTAAATCTAAAAGACTTCCAGTGGCGCTGCTCTGCGAGCTTTGGCAATGTAGACCAAGATAAATTTCCCCTCGAGGACAATAAAGTTTATCTTATCTTATTGTAAATCAAGTTATAACCAAGCCTCTCTCATGGAACCCCTTAAAAAGGTCCTCGGGTAAGGGCGCCACCATACGGCGATTTACAGCGATATACCTCCATACACAAGAGGGCAGGCTCCAAAAGTGGAAATATAAGGAGAAATCAATGGCGACTTTACAAGTATAAAAATCACAGCCTGGTACAAAATATTGCTCCGGTCTCTAGTCCTAGGTTTTTACTACGTGACAACTCTGGAGGGGGTGAATTTTTGATTAATACGTACGTTTATGCTATCTGAAAACTATTGTTTTACTATGGCGTAAAAGCCCGGAGGTAACCGCCATTTTATTGCCCTGTCGTAACGACAATATCAGTTAATATGGGAGCACTGGGCGGAAAACGTCCATATATTATACAGTCATTGGTTATAACCAGTTTGAATATGTTCAAAACTAGTTAAAGTCCAAGTGAAACCAGTCCAAATCCAGTTATAACCACTTCAAATCTTTTTATTACTGGTTAAAATACTTACAATCTGTCCTAATCGGTTTAAGTCTGGGTTTAACCTCTTAAAACACATCTAGTTATCTAGTCATGCAGTGACAATATTTATAAGTATGTTGCTTACTTTGATTCAGTTATGTTGGTAAGACAAATGTTTTTTACTGAGTGTTTTTCTCCCTGAGGTCAAACCCATTTTCAAACTCCTTTTAAATATTGTCTTTACTCTAATTTACTTCTACAAATACAGCCACAAATAGACAAAAAAGGTAACAGAATGTACTTTTGGGCACAGCTTAGTTTGAAAAGTAAACGCTTCTGGTCGTGTTTCCTTTTTCTTATTTACATAACTCTTTTCTGTGTACACATCACTTTAGTTCAAGGCTGCAATTCAGGGTTTTAGAGCTGCAGGCCTTGATTTAAACGCTGTGTAAAGTATTTAATGTTTACCACAGACAGACATTTTGAATAAAAGATCATAACTACTTTTGCCCAAATCTTTTCTATATCTTGTGTATTCAGCTTATTGAACCGACACTTCCTTGTGAATTAATTTTTTTTTTTTTAATGACTAAAAGGGGCAACCACATTTGTTTAGATATTTCACATTCATTATTTTAACTGTCACTTAACATTTGGGTTTTGTTGGGTGTCTTTTATATTGCTGTGAGTAAAGGTAGAATAAGACAGAATAAAAGGCTGCTTTTCACAGCATTATCATAAACAGTTTTAATTTTTCAAAATAAAATACGATAATAAAACAACAAAACAGTGCTAAAAGAACAAAGTCCAAAGGAAGTGCAGCATAGTCCAAGGCTAGAGTCAAAGGAGAAATAAAGTGATTTGAAGTCTGAGTTTAAACTTGAAACATTTTTCTTTGTTTCAATGTCTTTGACCAGTTAAAACCAGTCCAGACCTGGGTAAAATCAGTTTAAAAAGGGATTCATAGCTGGTCTAGGTCCAAGATAAACCACTTTAAACCTATCTTAATCCAATTATCACTAGTTTAATTCTGTTCAAAACCAGTTAAAGCTTGAGTTAAACTACCACAGATTCATTTATTACTGGTTAAAGTCCAATATAAAACACTTAAAACACATCAAAACCCATCTGTATGACGTCCCCGGAATCTAGCACAGATTTATTAAACTGTACCTGAAGCGCTCCTGTCCCGCTGTGTCCCAGATCTGCAGCTTGATCCTCTTGCCGGGCTCGATCTCCACGAGACGAGAGAAGAAGTCTACCCCAACCGTCGGGTCCGACACCTGCGCAAACCGTCCCTCAGTGAAGCGGCGGATCAGACAGGACTTCCCCACCGTTGAGTCCCCGATCACGATGAGCCTGAACTGATAGAGCCAGATCGCCTCCATGTTTCCGGGACCAGCTCGTTTCCTTTGTCTTAGAGAGTCTTATCAGAGGGTTTGACTTTCTGTCTGTGTCTGAAGTGGGTCTGAAGCAACAGCAATGTGAAAGAGAAAGAAAAAAGAAGGAAAGAAAACACTTCATTTACTTTTTCTGTAATACTTGTTTATGCTAATTGTATCTTCAGGCATTTAAAGCTGCAGTAAAACCCGTTATACCCAACAACCTCACAGAAACCTGCTTTTATTTATTTAAAAAAAAAGACGCAAAACTGAACTAATTTACTATTGCACAATGATTAGATTTTGAGATTAGTGTAAGACCAGTGCATTCTTCAATTTATCTCAGGCTCAGTAATCATCAAGTGAATGCTTTGTCAATATTTATGTAGTTTCACTTTGCTTCCCTTTACTCATTTTCTTTTTTACACAACAAAATATCAAGCTATATATTATATCACTCTTTACATGCCCCAAATTTTCTAAAATAAATCAAAGATAAATAATTAGAACAAATGAAAAGGAAGTTTAATTATAGGATAAAACTGTCTAATTTACAAACACACAACATGTACACGATAAACATACAGTATAGCCTTTGTTACTTTCAGACTGAGTTCATTAAAACCATGAGAAAATCCTCTTATACTAATATTATACTATACAGCTCTAAAGCCCTTTTTGATACAAGGTTTTAGGACATTCTTAGCACTTGACTGTATGAACATGGCAAATAAAGCTGCACACATGACTGCACAAATGAAAAAACTGAACAGGGTAAAGATGGTGGAAAAAAGATCCCTTCCTTTTTGGACAATGCAAAAGTATTTTGAACATTATTAAAACTCTATGTGTAGAAATAGAAAACCTCCTGTCTTCTGTCAAACGTTCTACGGTCCGCCTAAGAGCCATAAGTTACCAACTCGTGATGATGATGAGCCAGCCTTATCCTTCCCATCAGCCCCCTCTTCCCCCTCTGTCTGTGTGTTTCTGTGGAGTCAGGTTGCGTAGGGCGGTCGGTATGCAAACATTAGTGGCCTGGTCCCCTGTGAATAGGGCTGACACTGGATGTGCACCACGCAGAGAGGAATCACACGGCCCCAAGGCTTACATCTGTCATGTCCTGAGTGTCGGGCTGAATTGGTAATATGCTTATGATGGTCTGAAAATATTTGGACAGTGACACAATTTTCATAATGTTTGCCCTGTACGCCACCTCAATGGATTTGAAATTAAATAATAAAGATTTACTTTAATAGCAGAATTTTAGCTTTAATTTGTGAGCATTTACATCAAAATTGTAGAAAGGCTTTGGGAATTGCAACCCAGCGTTTAGTAATGTCCATGGGCTTCAGACTGCCTGCAAAGGATTCTCAAAAAATTAAGAATTAACATTTAATTTTGAACATATTCAGTTGTACAATTACTTTAGAATGAGGGGACTATGTATGTTGCAAGTCCTAAACCTGTTCTCCAATTTTGATGTACATTTAAGTTCATCTTGATTATTTAATTTCAAATCCATTGTGGTACCTAACGTGGCCTCACTGTGGCAATTTTTTATCTATATTTAAATTTATGATAGTATACTTTAAGTGGACATGTACTATTTAACATCATTGACATAACTACATAGTGCAGATTAAAATGACTGCTAATTGTAAAATACAAGTACATTTTGAACCTTGTGTTTTAATTTGCTCAACATACAAAATATAACTGTTGTTGTTTTATATGTATACGAAAGCTGAAAGTGTGTCGAGTAAAATGGTCAATAAAGCTGAACTGACTTACATTAGCCATATTGATTAGCTTCTATGAGTTAATCCCATGCGTTTTACTGTTACCCACTTGATAGCATGCTAACAACAGGCACTGACGGTAAATGCTAGTGTGACAAAATAGCAGCTCTTACGTGGTTACGCCGTGGTCCGTTTAGCATCGAGTAGACACGGGCTCCATTATGGCACCGTTGAGTCTTGGAGTCTTTTTCCTGGATTTGCTGCAAAAACCGCGACAAAGCCTTCGAGGGAGTGAACGTGTAGTGGAAAAACAACAGGCTGTTTTAGGGCCCTGTGGAATCACAAACGCGTTGATTTCAGGCCTAAAAATACGAGTCAGAAGCAGGTGCAGCAGGGAAACGAAACTCAAAACAGAGAAAACAAACGCTCGTTGTGGGTCGATTCAAGGAGCTGTTGAGGGTTGTTTATGAAGCCGGGAATCTCACTGACAGAGGGGGATCCCGTGTACTCATGCCTGAGCTCGCTGTAGTGTTTGTGGGCTTTGGCTGCTGATGAAATGGCAGCGGGAGCATCATATAGCCTGACTCATCCCGCATCAGTACCACTGCCGTAACGTTCCCAATTGAGGCGCACACACAAACACTAGGCACTGTTATACGGTAAAGTTTTATTAGTTTAATCGGCGGTTTATATCTTTACGGGCAATGATTAGTTTACACATTTCCCAAACTATATAGAGTCATAAACTGTATATTCCTACCACAATGGATAACAATTTACAGTTACCGTTGAAGTCTAAATGCAAAGACTTTTCTGTTAGCTTAGCTCTATTCCTGCTAGCTTTGACTCTGCGTTATATTAAAAGGGGTAGAGATGCAGCGGCTACAGCATAAATAACCTACTGTCTTCGTGTTAAGAATGAATATAGAAGTGCAATTACAGTTATTGAAACCTCAAGTGGGTTTTATAAAGAAATGCTACAAGAAATGGTGCGCATTTACCGTGTTTTTCAGGGACCACTGCGCAGGCGCGGAAATGGAATTCTAACTGGGATGTGTAGTTCACGGTAAACTACAAAACTAGGAGGTGGACAATGTAGTATTTTTTAAATAGATTAAGGAATTGGTAGAATAAGACTTAATGATTTAATGAAGAGGTTAGAACATATTTATTTTCATATGATTACTCATACTCCAGACTCTAAACTCATTGCCTCACAAAAGTATTTTTCATTTACATATTTTTGGCTATTTTGAAATGTTCACAATGATGGACAGAGCTAGATATCAATTTACCAATAGTCAATAGTTGATAGTTGAATAATTTTCCTAAAAAACAATCTTCCATTTTATATTAACACTGCACTGACTTATATGTGTCACAAAATCTGCTCTCTGCTGTTACCATGAGCTTTAGTAATGGAAAGATTAAATAACCTCATTACTATTTTTATGTTTATTAAGGTTTCCGTGTATTGCAGTGTGTGTGTGTGTGTGTGTGTGTGTTTAATGTGTAAATCTGTGTAAGTTGTACTTTTGTTCTGTAAAAAGGCAGAATTTCCTGTTTAAATAAAGGATCAATAGTACAAATTTTTAATTGGTCATCAGCTTCCAAAGCTGATTCCTGTGAAACTGGGTGTGGTCCCCAGTCTGTCCAAAAGATCCTTACTTCATGTTTGCAGATGTCTGGCAATATTGATATCAAACTGTGCCAAATAAATTACATAAAACATGCGAGACAATGACAAATAAAAATCCTTGGTAATAAAGTATTAGATTATAAGTTTTTTTTTTTTTTTGCATGTGTGGGCACATTTGAATGTAGAATTTGTAAAGTGCCATAAAGTGGTAAATCTGTGTAAAAAGAACGATAGATTAAAGGTTTCTGTTCTCAGCTTATTGTCTGCTACTCAACACTACACACATGTGGCCACACCTGAGTAATGCAACTTTAAATAGACAATTTTGATGATGCAATGCAAAACAGGC
This sequence comes from Perccottus glenii, assembly GCA_024416835.2. Lineage (NCBI taxonomy): Eukaryota > Metazoa > Chordata > Actinopteri > Gobiiformes > Odontobutidae > Perccottus > Perccottus glenii. Next base: position 5,329,959 of record CM044546.2, on the reverse strand, counting down.
TGTCCAGATCAAGGTCCTAAAACAGGTCCTGATGGGTATAGTGCAACAGAAGTTTAGAACAAAGAAAGAAAGAAAGAAATACACTGAACAAGCAAACTAGCATTCAAACTATCAACCATGCTGTTTTGTTTTATTTAATTTTCAACCATACCGAAAAATGGAACTTTTTACTCAAAAGATATAAAGGTCTTGTAATGATATAGGTTTTGAATTTGGTAGGCAAGGTCAACCAATGCAACAAACGAGAAATCAAGATATTAATAAATTAAAATTAAACAAATCATAAAATAAAGAAATTAATACTTAAATAACAAAGATTTATTTAAATAGCTCAAATATTTAAAAGTTACATTCAAACGTTTTATATTATTACTTTTAAGCCAATGCAGCCACAATCAAGCTACATTTAGCTAAACACAGGTGTAGCGTTGTTTAGCTATGGCTAATGAACTAATTATTATACAATCTATGCTAATGAAGCTAGCAGAGACCCGGAGTCACGCAGTAGCTGTCATGGCGGGGGCGTGGTCGTCCTGACAACCAGCTCAACCGTTACCCCAACCGCTGACGGCGTCTCACTGCAGTTTTTACTAATTTCACAGTAATTTTTTTAACATGGCATTGGCAGCACACCAAGAAGAGGAGGAGATGCACACAAACCGCAGGCAAAAGTGATAAGGAGGTGTTTTTTTTTGTTTTGACTTTGCCACGACAGCGTTTGACACGTTGAGTTCTTTTTTGTTTTGGCGAACTTCCTATGAGCACGTATGAAACAACGGCAATTCAAAACGATGCAACGACAGTTAAATATACAACTTTTGTGGATTTTAAATTTGCAGTAGCGGGTAAATACTACTGAAATCGAAGTAACAGAGTTTAATCACAAATTCAGCTCGATTTTCACGACACGTTACTTTTCCATCCATTTAAAGCTCCTAAACCCGAGCAGAAATGCAGCAGGAAAGGCTTCTCAAAGTGCTGGTCATCGGAGACCTTGGAGTCGGGAAGACCTCCATCATAAAGCGCTACGTCCATCAAGTTTTCTCGCAGCATTACCGGGCCACAATCGGAGTGGACTTTGCTCTGAAAGTGATCAATTGGGATCACAAGACCGTAATCAGGCTCCAGCTATGGGACATTGCTGGTGAGTTTGTAGTGCTGAAAGTACTAAAATAACTAAATATCCCTATTTTATAACTATAATTGAAAGCCAAGGTGTGTAAAGTACCATTCAGGGGCAAAACATGAAGAAAGTAGGAGCAGTGTGGCTTTGCAGGACCCCCGTGAGTTTGGGTGGCCCTTTTCAGTTTGATTTTAATATAAAGTTAACTGCAACATTGCTTACAAATCACAAATGCAATAGCTACATTTTCAAACAAACTAACACATACAGTACTAAATAAATTTGTGCAAGGTCATAATGTAATGGTCTCTGTTTGACATGTAATATCCTTCTATGAGAGAGAGAAGTTCTAAACACACAGTTTATGAGTAGATGGAAATATGTACTCTGGTGAAAGGCATCTAAACTCTGAAGCAATGTTTGCACGCATGCTATATTTGCATTAGGCTCCATATTTGGCTTGAGGCAGTGTTTTATGCCTCTGCTTCTATTAAGAGATCATATGCAGAGATAGGTGGTGCATGTAAACAGTCACTTAAATGGAACGTGTTCATTTCTGCTGAATACATTTCACACTTGCTTGATGGTTTATTTTAACCCCGTTCTAACTCTGTATTGTGTGTAACTGCATGTCATTTCCTCACTGTGCAACATGACAATCATTAGATCTGTTGTCCTCTTGAGCAATGATTACTGATAACTGCTGTCATTTACATAAAGGAGGCCGGCTGATTGAGAGGTGCTGACCTCAGTGGCATTGCTGCTGAGAGGCCTCTAGTGTGAATGCTCACTGATGATGGGTAATCCTATCACTGTGATAAGTACATTGTGAGACTGAATAGATGTTTATCAGGAGAATACGGAGGTTAATCAAGACTGATGAGGCTTTGGAGTTTTAAAAAGCAATTGACAAACACCCAAACACATGGGCAACCTCTTTAATAACCCACTTACAGTGGTGGAAAAAACATTTTCGGACACTCCAAATATTGCATGAAGAATCACTCTTCAAGTCTACTAAATATTAATTTGATAAAGTAATGGTTTATTTATTTTTTTGTTCAGTTTTGAACACATTCTGTTATTTGTTAACTTTGATCCCGACAGTGTTGAGAACTGATATATTGAAACTGTCAAGAATTTAGTTTTTCTTGTAAACAATAAACATAAAATATAATTTATATTTGTTTGTGTCTAATGCAGCCATACCTTTTGAAACAGAAATATTTCCTGATTGTGTAAGATTCTGTGTGTGTCCAAAAACCTTTCTACCACTGTATTAGGGTTGTTTTTAAGGAACCAACTTTATCAACAATTTTTCATTTCCTTATGATCTTGTGCTCTTTCAATATTCTGTTATTGTTCTTAAAGGTAGCTGTTGTTATACATTGGCAAAAAAAAATGGTTGAAACAGGTGTGAAGTTGTTCTTTTTATTTCTAATAAAGCATAAACATAAATTTATTTTAGTTTAACACCTACTTACCACATAGCTGTATATGAAGAAATGAAATCTCATAGTATTAATTTTGATTCCTGTTTTTGGCAGGTTGTAACTTAGAAAATATACAACCACAGCGCCACATGTTTTACAGTTTTAACTCTTTACTCGTAAAATAATGTCTAAAAATGTCAATCTGGAATTACATTTTGCTACCATCATTTTGTAAAATAAACACCACGTATAAATAAGGTATTTTATATTAGGAACAGCAAACTCTAGTCTTTCTATAACAGAATGGTGGCACACAAAGCTTGGACTAATTTCTTGCTAAATCTCGAGCACATGCTTGGTCTTAAACACATCGCTTGTAGTGAGGGATCACAGCTGTGTGGCTCAACAAGGCTCTATCCTGGACTAACTTCCTCCACATGATTCTAATATAGAGGTGAATCAGCAACTCAGCATCTGATACGAAATCTACTGCACATGATCTACACAACAACGCTGACACAAAGCTCAGGCCTATTGGAAAATTCTGTATCTACACACAGCAAATATTTGTATCCGACTGTGGGACTTGGTAAGAGAGTTTATGATATAAGCCTTAACTGTCAGAGAGGGTTAACTCTGTTGACTTAAAGGCACACCTCCTTCTGTTCAAAGCTGACTGAATAAAACCAGGGAAAGACCAAACAAATATATTCAGGCGATTGCATTTTAAAACAACAAAATAACTGGTTGAACAAGTTATATTACAAAAATACATCTTCTCTTTACATAATATTCTTTCTGTTTTAGGACAAGAGCGCTATGGCAACATGACGCGTGTTTACTACAGAGAGGCAGTGGGCGCGCTGGTCGTGTTTGACATGACTCGACTGTCAACGTTTCAGGCTGTTCTCAAGTGGAAAGGGGACCTGGACTCCAAGGTAAATTTAGGTAGACGTAAGTGACAGAAAAACAAAACTAGCAGATTTTTTTATATAGTGATTGAGGTAAGAGAATATAAATTTATTGCATTGGGTCTTGCAGTTTCTAAGTCTAACCTTGGGCATGCACAAGAAACGATAACCAATGACCAGTTAATTTGTGATTACAGTAAAAAGTAACAGTAAAACCTCAGTAGCTAAAAAGGAAAGACAAACTAACTAACAAAGTATAGCTGTAGTTCCTGTCCAACTTTTATACAGGGTGGCATCTCGCACATATAGAGAATCTATATCTACATCATTTTAATGAGGCAGCAGCAGTGTAGTAGAACTGGCATTAACTAAGCTGTTTAAGAGCTTTTTTGTGTTTCTTGTCTACATCTTTTAATAAAACTATAAAAATACTCCATGCCTCCTCTCTTTTATTAATGAGTCCCATAGGAAGTTCTGGTGGTAGTTACTCTCAACCCACAGATAAATGTCATTTATACACTTATTTGCCTCAAAAACCTTGTCAGTTATCTTGGCTTCAACACAACTGCAGGAAACAATGTTAATTCACAATCACACAGGTTTTATTTGGTGGTGGGGGGTTATTGTCAAGTCTCTGGGGTCGTCTGATGACATGTCCCCTTCCCTCTCCCCTTCCCTCTCCAGTGGCGTTTTGTCAAGGAAACGTAGAGGAAAAAGAAACTAGTTAGAAATAAATTGGGTAACAAGTTGAGGCTAAATCTCTGAGACGAGGCAGATAATTGCTTTCGAGAGGTTTCAGCCGTCTCACACTTCTGCCATTGTTGAAGGGGAGACTTGGGTTTATTATCCAGTGAGCGTGAGCCAGGCTTAACCCAGCTCATCACTTTACATTTACACACATCATCCATCCACCCTCTCACTTTATCCTTCTATCTGACAGGATTGGCTTCATTTTCAGCCTTTCTTTCATCACTGTGAAATAATCCATACTGACATCAACCAGCGGGACCTTTGTGGTGTGATAGCTGTTAATATTGGACAAAGATCAAGTTATAATGAGGATATATTATGGCCACTGTTATTAATGCGTCTCCTCTTCCTTTCTGTTTTCCTCTTTTCTTTCTTACAGGTGGCCCTTAGTAACGGTTGTCCTGTTCCCGCCGTTTTATTGGCCAACAAGTCCGACCAGAGACGCAACGGTTTGTGTCCCAAACTTCCCAAAATGGAACACTTCTCCCAACAGTATGGATTTGTCGGCTGGTTTGAAACCTCTGCGAAGGTTGGACATCTCTCTCATTATCCCCACACACATACTAACACCAGTCGTTTCCCCCTCATTGTTGTCTCCTTCTGCATTTGAATACATTCAGTAAATTCCAGGTTTATAAAAAAATAGAATGAGCAAAGTGTGTTGCATTTCTGTCTCAAATCTTGAACAAAAGCTGCAACAAAGGCTTCCATTGAGTGCAATTTACTGATATTACACAAAAAACAAACACATTCTCTGCACTGCCTTTCAGAGGGCCGTAATTGTAGTGAATTAGTCTCTACTGTTGACCGAGAGCTAAGTGTAGACTGTGTGTGACTCAAACAGAGCTGAAAGAAAAAAATTATGGATCTCACTCAGGGCAAAGAGTACATTGTGTTTGCTTGGAATTAATGTAGTTATTCTTTTTATTTATTTTAAAGGTTCAAATTGAAGGCAACTTGTGGCTTGGCTTTAGTTATTACAAAAAGGTTTCATCAGTTAGAGGTTTTTCTGTATTTTGGGTAATTTATGGGTTCCACTTTAAGTTAGGTTTATTCTTTATTTGTTAGAGACCATGTACAAATTCATTAATCTCAGATTTAGCTACAAGCTTCTTTCCATCTGCAGTCCCTGGGCAGGTGAGCACAACAATTAAACATTTTGGAAAACAAAATTAACATACATTCATTGTTAAAATACTTACTAATATTACTATTCATCACAGTTTCTTATGTATCCACAGGAGGAAATGTTATATTTTACTGCATTACATACTTTTGATATATTTTTTCAAGTGGACACAGCATGAGGTCAGTCAGAAACACAGCAGCCCCAGTGTGAACTCTCCAAATCAGACCAAACAGACTCTACAGTTTGTTAGGTCAGAGGGAAATGTGTTTAAATTTACTGGACCTGAGACCCCTCCCCACTGTCCTTTTGTCCAATGTGTGCAGGACAATACCAACATTGACGCAGCCATGACGTGTCTGGTGAAGCACATCTTGTTGTTGCAGGACGAGCGAGCGGACAGCGAGGCCGGGCTTCCCAAAAGCGAAGCCGAGGGCGGCGTCCTGGTGCTGCCGCGTCTCGACTACCACCTCAAAGAGAAGAAGCTCGGCACCTGCTCCGGATGCTCTTCACACAAGTCCAGAGACTTGGATGATTAAAGCAGAGGAGATCTAAACCCAGAGACAGAGAGGAGACAGAAGCAGCAGAGACTGTCTTTGTTAATGGTCTGATTCTACAGAGGCAACATTACCATATGTGCTTGGCTTGAGGTCAGACTGTCCACTGCCAAGACCTTGTTAGTTGTAAGAAATCTCTTTTTGTATTTTTTTTTTATTCCTTGGATCAAGACGGACAGTTTTATTTAGTTTTTATTTTAAGAAAAAAAAACAGTGTGACATATTTAAATGTAAAATGTTTGTGTATATAGTATTGTAGGTTTGAATAATGTACATTTTCATTTATTATAAATCTTGCAAATCCTTTTGGACCAATTAAAACTGGCTTTATGCAATGCTTTTCTCTGAATGGTATATTATTCTGTCCAGGGGCAGCTTATTTTGCGTCCATTGGAAATCCAAATCAAATGCACTATTCTAATTTTGGTATAAAATAGGCTGAAAAATATTGACAATGGCTAATTCTGAGCTCTACATTTTCTGTCTGCACATCTCTTGTTAAACTGTTATTGTGCTGAGCACTAGGCAGATTCTATTCAATTCTAAATAAAATCAAAAACTGTATAAACAGCTTTCCACTTCTTTACAAAACAAAATGACCTACCAACAATCTGTACTGTTTTTAGCTAAAAAAAAAAAAAAAAAGTATGTGCGAGCTTATAGTCTAAATAAGAGAAAGCAGTCAGGAGCTTTGACGTGGAAGACATTGACTGCCGTAAATAAGGCTAAAACGAGCACAGCAAATTGAAAATATATATATATATTTAATTTAAATGCATAAAGTAAGGGTTACTCATTAAAGAGTACAGTTAAACATGTTGATAACTTGTACACTTTTACAATAATTCTGGTTTAAGACCACAGACAACAAAAAACATAAATGTGTCAGACAACTGGCAAAAGACTCACAAGGCAGACCTGTACTTAGGAGAATGAAAACCAGGTTAAGGAGTCACAGTCAGTAAACACAAGTAGAACTAAACACATGGGTAGGAGAATTCTTGCAAAGACAATAAGAAAACACAGAGACTAAATACAGACAAGGGAAGGAAAGACAACTAAACACAGGGACCATACATTAGGACAGAGCTGGCAATCCAACAGGAGGGCAGGTTAAAGCTACGATTTCACAATAAAACAGGAAACAAGACAAAAAGCATGAAAAGAAAAACTTGACCAGACCTGACTGCTAGTTACAGTTGCTATGGTTACAGTTTAGTAAATGAATATGGAGCTTGTGTGGCATACAATTATGTTGTTTTTTTTATGTTGTCATTACTTTCATGCTTCCCTTTACATTTTTAAAAGCAACAGACAATAAAAATATAAAAGAAAAATTCAGCAACAATAAATACCAATATAAAAAAATTTGGAGTTGTTCTGTAACGCTTCCCAGTAGGAGCAGCGTGTGGTGCGTATTGTCTCTGATGAGATGACCCGGCTGATGTCGAGAGGGGATGTGCTGTTCAGTTTTTATTACTCGCTGGAGAGCCTTGTGCAGCTGGAGCTGGTCAAACAAAGTGAATGGAGTACAATGCAAACAGTATTTAAAAAGTGTCTAGCTTAAGAATGGGTAAGGTACCACTTTAGAAAATTGAATATAGAAAACAAAAATTTAGTTTAGTTTATAAATGCAAAGACCTTACACAAGTAACTCAGTGCTCAGTTTGTCCTATCTGGCCAGGAAGTAATGAAACTAATGGCTCCTTTCAGTTCTTCTATGGAGCTATAAAAGTGTATTTTCAAAATAGGCAAATGGAAAAAGTATGAAGGCAAACATAGATATATGTAATACATATACAACATTTAAACAAGGCACCTTTTCCCAGCTCAGAGATAAAAATAAATAAAATAAATTGCATTTTTTCTTTCAATACCACCAACTGCTGTGCTCATCATAACCACCAGAGGGAGGTGTTCCTATTTCAATTAAACTGACAGCATCCAAAATCTATGTGCTCCATATGCCTTTCCTCTTTGTCACAAGTCACCCTCAACAATAACTGCTGCATTTTGATCGGATCCTGTTCTGTATCTCCACTCTCCTTTTTCTTTCTCTCTCACCCTCACACACTTCTCCTACCAGGTCTGTTTTTTACAGCTGCTTCTGAATCTCATTAACGCTTGGAGCCTGAACATTACACAATGGAGTTGAACACAGTGAGAAGAGGACAGGGTGGATCTCTGGTTGTTGTATTGTCTTTAAGTGTCTCTCATTTGAAGGCTGCACTTGTGGATAAAAGGTTGCCTGTTACATCCTGCTCCTTTTAATCGACTTGTTTTTCTCAGGTCTGTGACGGGGGAACATGGGTTATTGGCTGTTCTTGCACTTTTCCTGCTGAGAGAGACTGGTCAGATTTCGAACGAAGACATTACAAGGGCCGCATCTGAGGTGAGACTGTATTGTGTGTTTACATCTTCTTGCCTTTAATCATTATCTTAATGTTTAGTTTATGTGATATTTTTAATACATTCCACAATCACATTTTATTGCTTGTACTTCCTAGTAGGTTTTCTTTGTGTGTGTGTGTGTGTGTGTGTGTGTAATGCTGTCGGTCAGTAGCTGTAATTTAAACTTAATTATGGAAAGATGACAAAAAATGTGGATTAAAAGATTACATTTATTAGATTTTACTGTTAAAGGTGCATTGTGTAAAATGTTGTTGAATACAGTTAAATACAATACAAAGTCAAAAGTTTTTTATTATTTTTCAAATCAGAATGTTTTTATTGAATGTTTTATAGTAGAATGTAGTGGGAAACAAAACAACCAAGGAGAACCATAAAAGTAGGAATTTAATGGGCAATAGAACTACAAACCACAAACTACAAACTGAGCACCGAGGAGGAGAAGCCTGTTCATTCTGACAAAGATTAAAAGATATTTATGAGCTAAATTGATTTTGTATTAAAAAAAAAACAATAGACTTATTTCTTCTGGTTTTGTTTATAGACTACAGCGTGTCCCTGCAGGGCTACCGTAGCTTCTAAAAAAGGGGAGTCTAAAGTGTAGTTATGTTATTCTCAATTTCTCCACCAGATGCTGCTAAAAACACCCAAAATGAATGCTCTCTATGTAATATATTTAATTCAAATCAAATGATTAATGAGAGTTATGTCTCTTTAAAAGTCTGAGGTGTTATAAAGCCTTATTGTTCTAGAGTTCCTGATACGTTCCTTCCTGCAGCTGATCTGCTCTAATACAGCGTGTAGAGGATGGTCCATGTTGTTCAATAAAGCATCTTGACCCTAACTTTGATCTAACATTGAACCATGTAGTCCTGTATGAAGAAGCCTCCAATTCACTTTACCTGTTTCTATAAAAGGTTTTAAATAAATTGACCTTTTGTGTATTTTCTAGTGGCACTCTTCACATACTTCCCATTGAACCCAGTCTCACTCCGAATAATGACAGCTACCGCTCGCATTCCCGTGTTTCTGCTGCTGCTGATGGTACACTCCAGCAGAGGTCAGTTCCTCTCAGGGCACATGAAATGTAAAAAAGCACCCACCTGTATTTTCACCTACAAGCTTGTTCCCTGCTGTTTTTTCTCCTGAGTTCAGACTCATTATAAGACAGTATAGTCCTTCAGACAAAAGGCCAATAAGCTGGCCAGATAACTGGTAAATTAAACATTCAAACATGGTAACTAGCGTAAAACTAGTATTGTTTGGTTAAAGAATAGTGTTTTTTTACCCATATGTAAGATGATGCAAGTCAAGGGGAAAGGCCGCTTCTAAAAACTGTAGAATGAAACCAAAAGTTACTGAATGAATACTGATAAACTAATAAAGGTGATATCAGTCAAATCAAACTTGAGTGGCTTTGTCCAATTAGGAGCACTAATATGGATTTGGGCTTTGAAAAAAGGGCTATGCAAAGAATAAATTACAAGCCTTAGTTCACTGATTTCTAAAATGGCATTTATCTGTTTTTGCAAATGAACTCTTCCTTTGCTCTTCTTAATGGATCACTTTTTGTATTTGTACTTGTTTTCACACTACAAACCTGACTTTGTTTTAGTTTAGCCAAAGAGCAGCTGTTTGGTGAAAGCTCCCTAAAGTGGATTTAAACTGTAGGAGTTTTAAATTGCACCTGCCCCCATGGCCATCATAAATCTATGTTTTCCCCAGGAAATGTTCCTGTTATTTGCCAAGCTGCACAAGAAGTAGGGACAGCTATTAATGTAAACTAAATCAGTTCCTACCAATGTTCCCTCGGTTTTTCACACGTTTCTTACTCGGCTCAGCCACAGCTCTCGAGCAGAAATACTTCTACTTTATTTATTTAGTTATTACTTTATATTATTTATTTATATATATATATTTAGTTTCCTGTTAAATTGGCTTTGACTCTCTATTCAAGACACTATTACGACACCCAGTCGTTTGAGCTTTTTGGTTTACTTTTAAGAGCACTTGAGGAGTATTTTTGGCAGCACAGAAGCAGTAATGACCACTTGGTGTGATTCGTGACAAAGTGAACAATTAGCTGCTGAACAGAGGAGCAGCTACTGTGCGTCGTTCTCGAGCAGGTGGGACCGCAAACTGTCAACAAACAAAGGATCAATCCTGGACAAAGTTTATCAGGAGGCAGACATTGTTCACAGTGTTGGATTAGTTTTAACTTACATTTGTTCCTGTTTGCTTGTAATCAGTGTGTGTGTATAAAAGGTCAGTGAGTTTCTGGGCTCCTGACAGACCCTTGCAGCTCTTACACCAGGGTTTATTAAAAGAAGCGTGTCAGTGTCTGCACTTAATGCAATCACTAATGAAGCGTTTTACACCTGAGAGAAAATTGAACCATGGAATTTTTAAGGTTGGTTGACAGTATATATTTTATTATTTATAATAAGGTAATGTATGCATCAGGAAGTGAAGGACACTCACTGTGTATATTAGCAGTACAGGTGGTTTGTGCACAGCTAAATTTTCAGATTCTCAATCATCCAAGTCATCTCACAATAAAATGAATATACATGGCATCTGGAAATAAAGGTAGAAAATATTCCTTTTGTCATTGTTATTTTCTTTGACCAATAACAATAGACTTACAGTTAAACCCAAGTCAGTGACTAGTTTGCCAAAGGATTGACAGTTGCTCAGGTTATAAATAAAATCTCTTCAATGTCTCTAACTATGAATTTACTGGTATTTTTATATATTTTTTCACAGTTATTAATCGGTTGGGCTTTACAGAGTTAAAGGTCAAGGTCCAATTTATTTAAGCATATTTATTAGCTGATGAAAGTGCTTAACACGTCTAAAATTAAATAAAGTAAAATATGGTAACAAGGGCTAAAAATGCTAACATATTTCCAAATCTTTTTCTTTCTGATTTTTTTGAATGAGTCTCCTGCCAAACACAATAGGCGCTAAACTAGTACTTGCATCTTAAACTGATATTGACTGAAAGCTACACACGGAAAAACATCTTTCCAATTTGTTTCAACAGATTAGTAATAATATTTTAACAAGGAGGAATAGACACTTTCAAATATTGACAAATGTAGGTTTAAAGCCGCTTATTATTATGGTTTATTTACAATTCTTTATTCTGGTAACAGCATCATGAAAATACAGTTTAGTCTTGTTTCTTATATTTTCTTGTATTTCTTTTTGGTCTGGGGTCTGCAGAGGTGGTTGGTAGGTGCCGACTCCCAGCTCATTGTAGTGTATTGTCATTGTGCACTAAAAGTGATTTTAATTTGGTGGGGATGAATTTTTTTTTTATAAATTCTTGCATACAGTGTTCTATAATACTGAAAAATACTGAACAGTTAAAAGTTTTGTGCAATATTTAAGGTAATAACATATGGAATGTCATAATTACAACTTTGTTTCTAATAATTTAAAAACAATTACTTTCCGTTCTTTTCTTCAAGCCCAGAAACCCCCTGACAGCTCCACGCCTCAGTCTGATTACACAGACGTGAGCCTGAGCCGAGAGTACTCCATGAGCCTGGTGATGCTGGGCTTGACCGTCGTCCTGTCAGGCATCATCTACCTCTATGTCCTGCGCTATATCTGCATCGGCTGCTGTCAACCGGTGAGCGTCGGGCGAACCTGAGGAGCTGGACGGGATGATGTGAAGACAGGACCTGGGTTTTTTTCTGTGTCAGATAATGTACAATTCAAACCTGCGACGCCCTCCCCATCGCTTTGGGAGCTGGTGTGAAATAGGTCTCTGCTCTTAAAATAGACTCTGTTTGACACAAGAAATGACATGGAGCAAAATTGATTTTTATATTTTGTACAAAAATGTAAAATACCCTGTTGATTTTGTTGGATCTATTCTTTAAAAAGAATATTATGAACGGAAATACACAGACTATTATATTTTGGTTTGGCGTTGTACATTTTTGTAAACAAGGTGTATTTTAAGTTAAGATGGACCTAATACACTCAAATATTTCTGGTATTTTTGTCTTTTTGAACTCTCAGTGCCCAGTTTTACACAATTATGAAACAAATGTTAGGTTAATTAATATATACAAGCTATACTTTAAACAAAGGTTAACAGATGAATGTGCGCCAACTTGTTTGATTCATTGGACAAATTCTCATATTAACTTTTTAATATATAGACTATTTTGTGCCTTTGTGTTGTTACACCAGAAGACCGAAGCACTACCTCTCTTTAAAATCTGGAAAATATCCCTTAAAGGTGCAGTGTGTAGATTTTTTGCAGATGATGTTGTCCTGTTGGCTCCATCAAGCCAGGACCTTCAGTGTGCACTGGGACGGTTTGCAGCCGAGTGTGAAGCGGCTGGGATGAGGATCAGCACCTCCAAGTCTGAGACCATGGTTCTCAGTCGGAAAAGGGTGGCTTGTCCCCTTCAGGTTGGTGGAGAGCTCCTGCCTCAAGTGGAGGAGTTCAAGTATCTTGGGGTCTTGTTCACGAGTGAGGGAAGGAGGGAACGTGAGATTGACAGACGGATCGGTGCAGCTTCTGCAGTGATGCGGTCGATGTACCGGTCTGTCGTGGTGAAGAAGGAGCTGAGCTGTAAGGCAAAGCTCTCGATTTACCGGTCAATCTACATTCCTACTCTCACCTATGGTCATGAGCTTTGGGTCATGACCGAAAGAACAAGATCTCGGATACAAGCGGCCGAAATGGGCTTTCTCCACAGGGTGGCGGGGCGCTCCCTTAGAGATAAGGTGAGGAGCTCGGTCACTCGGGAGGAGCTCAAAGTAGAGCCGCTGCTCCTCCACATCGAGAGGAGCCAGCTGAGGTGGCTCGCATCTGTTTCGGATGCCTCATGGACGCCTCCCTAGGGAGGTGTTTCGGGCATGTCCCACCGGGAGGAGACCCCGGGGAAGACCTAGGACACACTGGAGGGACTATGTCTCTCGGCTGGCCTGGGAACGCCTCGGAATCCCCCCGGAAGAGCTAGAGGAAGTGTCTGGGGAGGGGGAAGTCTGGTTGTCTCTGCTTAGACTGCTGCCCCCGCGACCCGGCCCCGGATAAGCGGTAGAAGATGGATGGATGGATGGATGGATGGGTGGGTGTAGATTTTAGCTGGACTTAGACTTAAGTATGGGCCTCTACAGTTGTGCTCATAAGTTTACATACCGTGGCAGAATTTGTGATTTTTTTGGGGGGGCAATTTTTCAGAGAATATGAATGATAACACAAAAACTTTTTTTCACTAATAGTTAGACGTAGGGTGAAGCAAAATACTGTCAAACAATTGTGTTCACTCTTTTTAAATCATATTGACAACAGAAACTACCCAAAGATGAACCCAGAGAACACTTTAAGTTGTAATGTAGGCGGAGCTAAAGAGGAAGGTTTTTAACCTCTTTTTGAACATTGTTAAAGTTGAGGCTGTTCCAGATTTTTGCTGCTGAAACTTAAACACTGCTTCAACGGGTTTAGTTCTAACTCTGGGCACGAGAAGAAGGCCTGTCCCAGATGTTCTCAGAGTCCGAGGAGGTTCATAGGGAACTAGCATGTCAGAAATATATTCTGGTGCTAAACCATTAAGAGACTTGTAAACCAGCAGTGCTGTTTTAAAGCTGCTTTAGCTGTCTTTACCCTTGTTTTGAGAGCATGGATAAGTCTCTTTAAGTCTGGTTTAGACACAATGCCATTAATTCTTGCAATGTTTTTGGGATGGTAACAATCTGTTGATGTTATTGCTTTAATGTGGCTATATTTGTGAATTTTGTAATTGATGCGTTATATACTTTCATTAACCAAATTTTATATCAGTTTAAAACTTATTGTGGTTTTAGAAGCAGAGCAAAGTGTGGATGTTAAATTTGTCTAAAGCAGGGGTTTCAAACAAGTGGCTGGTGGGGCTAAACCGGATCACCAAAAGGTTTTATTTTAGGTTATTTTATTTTTATTTCACTTTATTTTAATTAACTTAAACATTTTTTATTTTATTTTATTTCTCAATATCTTGTTTTTTTTCCACAGATAATTTCTATTACAATATGATAGTAATTAGTTAAGTGCTTCTTCTCAGCAGTGTCTCCCCCCACAAGGCGTTTTTAAAGACAGTCAACCAATCCACAGCTAGACATATTATATTTTTTAAAAAGCAACATGCCCACTAATATTTTAACCAGAGCAGGAGACTCACTAAATTTGTCTAATCAGACCTTCACTGTTATGAGCTTTATTATCAGCCCTTCCAGAAGCAATACTGGAAATAATTGCCATTGAACTGTAGTAAATTTTATTTTAGTGCTCAGTCTGTTGGAAAATAAAGCTCTGTTTCTTTCTTCATCAGGATATCTTTCTGTAAGAGGTGTAAACGTCAATATGTTCTTGTCCACAGTCAACATGGTGACGGTGGACGTGTTTCTGATAGAGTTTAGTACTAGATTTGCTGTCGTTTTGTGAACAGGGCACTTCTGTTTGTGCTAGCTAACATGCTAGCGGGTTTTTAGCATTTGAATTAGCGCTGAGCATACCTCAATTGTGTTATTATTGTTTTCTTACTGGTGGTTAGTTTTGTTGTGTTCAGAAGCCATGTTGTCAGAAAGGTTATGGTTTTGTGGATAACTGGCCTTCTTTCTGGGGCAGCACTGCTGAACTTCAAAGAGTGCCTATTTCTCATCTCTAATCAGAGAAAACCGATATAACCCCCAGGTTTCTCTTTGGGACAGTTGCTAAACTAATCCAACCCCAAAACAAACTGAAGACTCCTCTCCCTTTAGTGCACAAGACTTTTTAGATTTCTTTAATCATAAAATTGAAGATATCAGGGATAATATTTTGTTTTTGTCTTTCTCAGCACCAGGGCCCATTCACTTGGATCCACTGACCTCTCGTCTCTCAGTAGTATTTAGCACTTTTTCTTTTCTACCTCCTCCTAGGGTGACGCAAACCTCCGACCTGCTGTGTAATGTGTACCACATCAACAACAAGACTTCCACAAAAAGAAAGCAGTCCCTTAAAGCTCTACTACCTGATTTTCTTTTTGCCATTCATGTCTCAGACTCGACTCACCTCCTGCTTCTCTTTTATTTAAAAAAAGAAACCGAACCAATTTTTACTCCACAAAATACTAATACAGTATACCAAACTAAAGTTTAGCACTTAGCATTAGCTTAGCATACCATAGCATTAGCATAGCGTGCGACTTTAGCGTATCAAGTATCTCCGCCTTAAACATTATGTAATGCACTTTATTATTGGCAGCTATTAAGCTGCCTTAAAGGTCATATGACAACCCGGTATTGACCAATGGGAGCGCTCCTTTTTTTAATATGGCTGTGGCTTGTGAGCATTGTTTGGAAGTTGAAAGTTTTCATTACAATCCTCTAAAATAAACAGTAGATGGCATCATCAGGCCTGTTTTTCTCCCACAAATTATTACTTTTACATTATATTATTTGGGTTTAATCCATTTTCCCCAACTTGAAAACAAAAATTAGGTACAAACTCACCTTTATATCTAGGCTTTATTATATTTTTAATAAAAGAAAAGCAGGAGAATTTGGACACAAGACAATAAGTGATCTAATTCCTAAGTCCCGCCTGTAGTCCCTGAACAGATAATGCATTTAAATTGGGCTCAAAATAAAAGTTGATGCATCTATTTTACACAATATAATGACATAAAACAGGACAGACAGGACAAGATGGTCCAGACCATTTCCAATTTACCTTCATTCTGATTATTCACACTTACACAGACACGCACTTACAGCAATACACATGCACACTTCTTTTTGCAATGTGAATGTTTATTACAAGAACAAGATGAGAAAACATAGCCATAATGACCCACCCTCTACCTTACATAAATGTCACGTTGTCCTTTCAGTCTGATGGACATCTTCAATAAAGGCCTTCTTTAATAGAATCACAGACATTTGCATTTGAGATGCATTTGCAGAAACCACATAAAACATACAGAACAGACCCAATACTATATGGTCTGGTGTGTCATTGTGAAAACCCCACAGTGAATCTTTCCGAAGGACTAGGTTTTTTTGTGCAGTGTTCACACTATATGAGGAGGAAGAGGTTTTAGTCTTTGAATGTGCTTGTTGTTCAACCAGAAACAATTTAAAGGTTTCAGTCTTTTTCAAATGGTTTTCAGTGTTAATACTTTCACAGCTGTGCAGGCACAAGCTCTTCTACAATTAACACCAGCAAGAGTAACTAAATTATATACAGCAACGCAATTCTAATCTTTTTGGCTCTGTAGCACACTTGAAATGAACTCCGAACCTTTTATCTGCTCCTTGTAAATGGGAAAATGAGGGAATAACACACACCTGGCCATGGAACAGCTGAGCAGCCAATTGTTCCATTACCTTTGGTCCCTTAAAAAGTTGGAGGCACATATACAAACTGTTGTAATTCCTACACTGTTCACCTGATTTGGATGTAAATACCTCAAATTAAAGCTAAAAGTCTGCAATTAAAGCACATCTTGTTCGTTTCATTTCAAATCCATTGTGGTGTTGTATAGAGCCAAAAAGAATTGTGTCAATGTCCCAATATTTATGGACCTGACAGTATATAAATAATTGCTAAAAGAATGAGAAATGTGTTATATTAATGAGTACTGTAGTAAGTCTCACTGTGACTGGTTTATTGATCTGTTCAACATGAGCAGAGCGTTTCTAGAGACTCGAGGGCTGTACACATGTCTGGGATAGAGGGGTTATTCTTTATAATGTTAAGGACCTGTTTAAGTGACTTTGAATCTACATGTCTGAATAATCTCATCTTTCTGTTGCAATTGGGCCTATTTCTCAGCTACAACACAAGTTACAAATGATAGTACAAGGTGCCATAAGGATCGCCAAACACCAGGCCACAGACCAGAAATGGGCCATATGTGCTTGTTGCTGTTTACCATTACCATATTAGCATCTGACCTGGGGAGTAAGTCATTCTTAACATTGACCTTTAATTTTAAGGTTTGACTGTCAACTTGTGCCGTGTTGATAATGAAATTGTAAAAAGCCAGGCAACAAAATGTACTTTATGTAACCCCTTTTTTCTTTTTTAATTAGGAAAGATGTTTAAAGTTTTCTGAGCACCACGTGAAAGCTGCATGAATACTGCTGAAAATGGTTCTTTTTCTCCTGTTAATTGCATCTGTGTGAAGCCAAGGCATAACAGTTTAAAACAAAATGACTGACGCTGCGTCTAACACTGAAGAAAGTGCAGCTTCAGCTGTAAATGCTGTAACAAAAGCTGATCAAAAAATACATTTAATTTTAATAATTGCTCAGGAGAAAGATTGCCCAATTACTGGGCATATCATTAAAATAACCGACTGACATAAAAGCATAATTACCCTAAAACACTATAGTGCTAAAGACAAAAATAAATCAATCCTAAACCAGAACTTACACATAATTAAACTCTGCGCCCATTAAAAATGATGCTGCGTTTATTTCCTAGACTTTTGGAGAAACAGGAAGACCCTGCTCTGACCCCAACTCTAATGGTCTGACTTTCCTCGTTGTGTGTATTGGCCTCGAGGCGATGTTCTCCTGATTGACAGAAAACCCTGATAGAATTCCTAGCCTGTTGCCACGGGCGACAGACGGGGGCTCCCCTTTTATGTACATGCACACTGTTGCTATGGAAACGTGGAGTTCTGCTCTTCCTCCTGCAGATGGCGACAGAGGCCAGGTCTGGATTTTAGGCAGGATACTGGAAAACTATACAATAACTATTTTAAATACTGCAATAATGATATTACCTGCAATATCTGAATGCTCTTTTATGTTGGAAAAAGAAAAATAATGGATCTAAACTAGGACTAAAACAGGATTAAACAGGTCTAAGCTAGGACTTTTTCATTTGAACACACCACAGTTTGATTTAAAGCTTTGTTAAAACAATCTGGGACTGAAAAAAAGTATAGTGATACAAGTCATTCTTTGGGATATAAATCTTGTGATCAATAATGTCACAATAACAATAATTTAACAAGATATTGTACGGCCCTAATTTCAAGTTCATTATTTTTCTCCAGTGTTTTATTGGTGTTTAGGGCAATTCACAAACAATAATCATCACTCAGAGCTTCTTCTTCACAATCACAATCGTCATGGTTACGACTAAACCATGAAGGAAATACACTGAAAATCAGCCCAGGTCTACTTCTGTTTGTTATTAATGTTGTTCAAACTACAAACCAATTCTTTGCTTTCATTGCTTGATTATGTAAATAGAAAAAGCTGCTTTTGGGGAAAAACATCTATCTTCAGTGGCGTTCTTTAAATATGGATGTATGATATTTTTGATAAATATTGACATCACAATATAACTTGCTTTGAGGGAATCTCTTTCTGCATGGCAGAAAAGTCATTATGTACTTTGTTACGCTCAGTTTAGAGAATCGTAAAGCTTTTTCCTATTAGGTGTTCACTTCTGAAGTCTGAACATTTTCATCTTCATTACTTTGGACTATGTTAACATTTTCTATTAATAATTAGAGCTCACATATTTAGAGTCTGAAGGCTGAACCATCAAGATGATCAAGACGGAACTGTTCGGACGGAAACTATTTGCATATTTAAATTGCTGTTTTTTTTTTTTTTTTTCAAATTCCGGATGAGCCCCCAATATCTTACTTTTGTCACAGGAGCAGAGCTGGGCCATTTGCTGTTTAGCTGTAGCTTTTAACCAGGATTTTTTCTTAGAGTATTTTTAACTGGCAGTAATAGATTAGTCAAACAGTAGGATTTTATTATAATGTGCAACTTGGCCTTAAATTTTAGTCTATGTGTCCACAACCGTTGAACGCTGTCAGACCCAGAGAGAGTGAGCAGCATGTGTTTGTCATTACTCTCCTTCTTCTTCTAAGGAAGAGGAGGAGGAGAGGTCACTGCAGATCGTCTGCGGCGGATTCAAAGAATTCACCTGCTGCTGGGTGTTTAGGGCTGTCTCTGCAGTATTTCCCGCTCAGCTGCCAAATACTGCACATAGATCTGCGGCAGTAAAAGACTGAGAGCACACACAGCCCACGCACGTTAGTGCTGTTGTAATACGGTGTCTCCCAAATGTTTTTCTGCAAAACCCTATCTTTTTTTAATGTTTTAAACCCTATTCACTGTCATTTATTCCGTTTTTATAAAAAGCACATGCATTAAACTCATGGTCCTGGGTCTAAATCCAGATCTTTGCAAATTTTCACTGACCATAAGTCTTTCTTTAACACTGTGGAGTTCAAAGAGTCTAAATACAACTACACTAGAAACTGACTTTTGACCATTCAAAAGATAGAACAGCGATGTTTTGAATTGTTAATTGCTATGGCAGCGGTCCTAGTTTTACATCACGTGAAACCCATAAATACAATAACACCCCAAATATATGACCCTGTTACTGGGTTTGTTTAGATCAGGGGTCTCCAACCTTTTTTCCTCAGAGAGCTACTTTTACAAAATGAAAATGGCAGAGACCCACTTGTGTTTGTAACATTTACTGTATTCTCAAAGCTTTTTCAACAAAAACAACATTCATTTTATTTTGCCAGAACATTAATCCTGAACTTTTACAAAATGTTGATGTTCACAACTCACATTTTAATAAAACATACCAAAAAATGATTTAGTTCATCTGTATCTTTCCTGCGTATCTCACACTATAAAATTAAAACCTAAATGCTGTCAAAACTAAATAATGCAATTCCGAATGCACAGATACTTGTGTATTCAGTCAGTATTCAAACTGGCCCAACAAGAGAGGTTTAGTGAAGAGTCTTAAAGGTATTTGGCTCAACAAAACTCCAAAAATGCTGAGAATGCTGTTGAAACTTTAACTGCACATTATTTTGAGGTTTATGATCTCAATTTCCATTTCTACAGGACAACACAAAAAGGTTCAGCTATCTGTCTGTTCACACAGTTTTCTTTTTTTTTTTTTTTTGCTTCTACTTCATCCTGCATTTATTCATAATAATTATAAAACACAATACGACTGTCGGAGTCTGTAGTCTGAGCCAACAAAAAGTCAAAGAAAAAATCCCAAATGCTTTGGGATCAGATGTGGATTATGCAGTTTTGGATTTTAAATTGTTTAAAGGTGTTGTGTAAATGTTGTGCCTCCTCATTTTGACAACAGCTTAAATTAAAATGGCCTATGGTAAACCTTTTTCATATTCTTTTTAGTTAAATTACCACTGATGTCCACTCCTCAGGGACCTAATTATGCATACAGCTCTCCTTTCAACCATAGGCTTTCAACAGTCTGTAAATATCTACGGTAGCCCAGCAGGGACATGCTTTTGTTTCTACAAACCCAGTGGAAATAGGTCTGAGAGACAAATTTGGAGACAATTTAGTTTTGTTCTAAAATTTCCCATATGTTGGAAAAAACAGTAACAATGCTTCCCATATGATGACTCCTTCTGGGTTCTATGGTGCTTTAAACGTCAAATTCAGCAAGACAGACAAATGTAAAGAGTCCTATTTTGATGTGATTATACACAACTGAAAAGACACACAATTGTACATACTGCACCTTTAATTGGTAGAAAATGACAGTCATCTACATTAAATGCATGTGCACTTCTCTTTGAAAAGCTGGCTATATTTTCACAGCAAGTATCTCATTATACATTTACATACACATACATTT
>CM044546.2:3646486-3976486 GCA_024416835.2 Perccottus glenii | reverse complement strand
AAGTAGCATACCTGCGTGCCATCTGCGCCAGGTCAGGAAAGCGGCCTTGATTGGTCCTCCAAAATTCGAGAGGGTTATTGCTCGTGGGGAGGGGGCTTCTGAGACATACCCATCCAACTGTTGAGCAGTCAAGCTTGTCCTCTGTCTTGCAAATGGGTTATTCTATTGGAGGATCTCATCGTCAGACAGCGAGACTGTGCGCGGCTCGTCTGTAGTACGAGCCCGTTTCCATTACCTAGCGACTTTCCCAAATCCAACTCGGCCTGGATTATTTCTCGTGTGTGCATCTTTTTCCCCACATCCAAGTAATGATCTTTAGGCTATATCGTGGATCAAGCACAGTCGCGATGCTGTACAGGGGTTCTGAGTCCGCCTGACTAAATCGTGTGCTGACAGCTTCTAAGAGCGCACTTTTAGTTGTTTTCACTCCGTGGTCTGTTTCACTTGAAGTAGGTACGCTTTTTGCAGATGCACCCGCCTGGACAATTCAGCAGAACAATGTCTGCAAACGGCCGTTTTTGCCTCTTTCTCTGACACTGCTGACATGTTTGCTGCATAAAGCCCGCGCCTCTCACACTACGCGGGTTATTTGATTGCGTCATTAAAAACGTCATTGTTCGGCAAAATTTATTCGGCCTTTTTACTTATTCGGCCGAACACCGAAAGTGCTTTTTTTTTGGCTATTTTCGGCCGAATAATTTCGGTGGCGAACATTCGGTGCATCCCTACTTTAATACAATATACTATATTTACAGCCTTGGATTATTGACCACAACAACTAAACATCTTCACTGAACACATTTCTTGTCTAAACTCTACATTTTCATCTTAAACAATAACTTAACAAGCTAGTTAAAAATATATATATATATATATATATATATATATATATATATATATATATATATATTAGGGCTGGGCAAGTTGCGTTTTTATCGCGTTAACGCATTAATGAATTAACGCCGACAATTATTTTATCGCGTTAACGCCGGGCCGATTAGTATAGTGAAAGATGTCGGTCTGAAGAACATTCTTAGGATCGCGAATGACTGCACGTATGAGCCGCCTCATCCAGTGCTTTAAGTGGGCGATGCACGCACCTGTACTCAGTACCGCCACTTCTCCGTGCGCCCAGAACGTGCTTTTAGCGTACTGGTACGCTCATTTCGACATCTGTTTTAATAGAGGTTTTAATCCTTTGCCTGCTCTGCCGCTTTCCAGAGCGAGTCCTTCACAATGCAAGCTTCCTAATTCGTCCCACCAAGAGCAGAGACTACATTACCCATACACCCTTGAGTTTGGCAAGTGAAAGGGAGAGGGTGTGTGAAACGCGCGGGAACTGCATTCATATGCTCTGACTGTAATGAAACACAAGAGAGACATTTATATTGTTTATATTGTTATAATGTTATGATTGAAGCTCTGCACATTATTTGTTTTTCTATAACAAACTAAACAAAATATTAATGCCCTGTTAGTGGCAAATATTTTTGGTTTTAATATTTAATTTGATTACATTAATGTTTAAGTTCAGATTTACAAGAAATGTTTTAACTGCTACTAACCTTTAACTGCTGTAAAAAGCACATTATTTGTTTAAAGTGTTGTTTAAAGTGCAAACCAAATGTTATTGCACTTTTGTTCATATAGCAGTTCTTTCAAAATGTATGCAGTACACTAATTTTGAATTCATTATTAAATTTTGTGTATAATGCGATTAATCACAGAACATTGTGCGATTAATCGCGATTAAACATTTTAATCGTTGCCCAGCCCTAATATATATATATATATATATATATATATATATATATATATATATATATATATATATATATTTTTTTTTTTTACCCCACATCAAGTCCAAGTCTCACATCAGCATCAAAAGACATCAAATATCAAAGAAAATAACATTGAAAGCACCTATAACTATGCATAACTTTTTATTGTGTATAAATTGTTTGCTGCAGAAGGTTGTACTGATCAAAAAGCACGAGTTTACTCCAGTATTTGTGTTTCGAATTAAACAAATAATGTTTTTGTGTTTCTATAGTAACCCAGCGTCTCAGGTTTACACATTGACTTCAGGAACAGGAAGTGGAGTGTTTTATATTTATATATTTTTTATTGGAAGTGGTAAATGCAGCTTAATCTTTCCCGTAGTTGGATTTATGTCTCTGTCCTCGTGCCAGCATTCCTGCAGCGCCCCCCCCGTCAAAGCGTGCGTATTGTGGCTGCGGTGCTCGCATTGTTGTGTCAGACAAAGGCCGGCTCACAGTGGAATAACCCAACTGGACCAGCGCCAGGGTCCCGGGTCACCCAGAGCCGCGCCAAAACCACAGAGCGAGCAGCAGCGAGGGTGTGAGGAGACGGGGAAACTAGAGTGTTTGTGTAAAAAGACCAAAGTTCAACCGCCACACTTACTTATTTACCCGACAAGTGCTTTTTAAATCCATGCAGCAAAGTCTGAGAAACCTGCTGCTTGTCTTCACTGTTGTGCTAAATATTCTGTCCATGAGACGCAAGAACTTTGACAATTAAGGTGGTAGTTTCAGATTTATGTCAGTCATACCCTTGATTTATTTGCTTCAACAAAAATGCAGCACATTCCTGGGGTCTCCTTATACGTCTCTACATGTTACATTTACAATTTTAAAAAGTTCAAAAACAGCTTATATCATTGTGTAAAGAAAACTTAACTTCTTTTTCCAGCAATAGAAATCCTGGTATAGAATTCCATGCAACCATGGCTCGATAAAATACGGTTCTTTGTATTTGATTAGTTCTCCTTAAAGGGGCGTTTGAGGGCTAGTGATATACATAATCCACAAATGGATGACTAAAACCTTCTTTTCCCTCTTAAGGGTCATGTAATGTCATGAAAAGTAGATTTTTATATGTGTTTATGTCCATCACTCACTTGTCTTCTCTCTGTCTTCTTTTCCTCTTTAGACTGAGCTCCAGGACCTTCACCTTCGAATGGGACGTCTCATCCGTGACCTTCACTCGCTCTCGGGCCGAGAAGCCAAGCTGCTGCTCTTCCTTTTTCTGGAAACTAAAATCATCACACTTTTTTTTTATTTTTTTATTTCATCTCTTAATTTTCTCAGCATATCTCGTCCGGCTTTCTTTTGTTTTTAATCATTTTTCCTATAAACTGATCAAAAGCTGCTTCCCGAGACGATGACTGTGTATTAAATAAAAAAGGGAGGCTCTACACTAAAGGCTTTACGGTACAAAAAATCCATAAATGTTTACTAATATCACTTTCCTAATCCATATTCGGTACTTTTTTTGCTCACATTGTTGTGTGTTTTTGTTTTATTAGCCCTTAAATGGTACAAACGCTTCAGATATGTAACACTATCACCCTTTGAGAGTACGATTCCCGGTGATTCGTGCCCCTCGCTGTCACAAATCCTCCCCGCTGATGTTTCTTCACCATTCTTTTCAAGTTTACAGAGTGCTAAAGGAAACGGTAATGCTCCGGTATGTGACGGGAAAGCATTACACTTCTCGTTCTTTATTAATTTGCTCTCACGGTACGGAAAACTGCTGATCAAATCGGTCCGGTGTAAGTTAATTTATGCTTTTTAGTTTTACCTCATGGTCCTCAGTGTTGTTCAAGTTAAAAGGAGAGTGGTGCCAAGACAAACAATATATGATAAAATGCAGAAAACATCTGGAAAGAGTCAAAAAAGATAAATAGTAATGGTTTCAACAGAGTTATAACACTCTAGAACATTTCATATACATATAAAAGGGTCAGGAGGGGCTGAATAACTCCTAAAATCTGATGTTTTTGTGTTTTCTTAAAGCAAACGAGCTGTAAAGTTGATAAAGGGTTTATAGTTCATTGCATTAGCTGTGATTGCTTTTTAATATAGACCACAGTAGTGCTTAATACAGAAGCTGATTAAGTGGTTTAATAGAGCACTCTACAAAACTAAAGCCCAGTTTTGGGATTTTTTGCAGTTTTTGGTTAGTCTGTAAAGGAATTGTTGGTTAATATAGCTATGAATAGGGCGATAACTAAAAAAAAATAAACCTAAAACCTTAGTTTAACATTCATCACCTTATTTTAATTACAGGCCTGTAAAAACAGAACCCCCCAATTAGATGCATATTAAAAAAAGAATAAAGTAATAAAATAATGAAACAGACGGTGTGATAATGTCTCCAGTGTATCTCTCGGCTCTTTGTCGGCAGCTCTCGATGAAGTCCGATATGTTTCTCACACACTCACTCGTGATGCGAAAAAGTTCCCAGTAACGTGGTCTCGGGCCCAGGTGCGAGGTGCTGGACATAGTTGTCCTGTTACAAACCTCAAAAACAGCAACAGTGTCTAGTCACAAAAGAGAAATCATAATTTTAATAATCATAAACACTAATGCCAGGAACAACCTTTTTTTTTTTTTTTTTTTTATCGGCTGATGAGACACAAACAGGAAGTCTCTATAGGAACTCTTCAATCATTAATTTGGCCAAAGGATTGGACAAGTAACACCAGTGCAACCAGTGGAAAAGTGAGTTTAGAGCCTTGACTTAAATAGAATAATACAATAGAAAGCATTATTGTCATAAGGAAAAGTACTATGAAAATATAAAACGTGCAAAAGCTAATCGATAAACAACTCTTTATAATTTATATAATAAAAGCTGAACAATGGCTGTTTTACAGTAAAAGCATCTACATTTTTTACCACAATACCATGAAACTACTATTGTGATATTTATTCTCAGGGTTATCATACATCAGACTCTCGTATCGACTTTACAAAGATCTAAGACATTACGCCATTTTGTTGCACTGTCCAAACGTCTAGTGTCCGGTCCGGGGGCCAAGGTTTTATGTTGCCTTCAGCTTCTGTGATCCAATGTATTGGTTATGGGCCTTAACAGCAGCAGGTTTATACAAACTCCAAATCCAACTAAAACCTGTTCAAATCCATCTAAAATCTGTTCAAATCCAACTAAAATCCTGTTCAAATCCATCTAAAATCTGTTCAAATCCAACTAAAATCTGTTCAAATCCAACTAAAACCTGTTCAAATCCAACTAAAACCTGTTCAAATCCATCTAAAACCTGTTCAAATCCAACTAAAACCTGTTCAAATCCAACTAAAACCTGTTCAAATCCAACTAAAACCTGTTCAAATCCAACTAAAACCTGTTCAAATCCAACTAAAACCTATTCAAAGCCCGACTAAAACCTGTTCAAAGCCCGACTAAAACCTGTTCAAAGCCTGACTAAAACCTATTCAAATCCAACTAAAATCTGTTCAAATCTGTAGTGCACTCAAAAGTCTCTTATACTCTTGTGTTTTGAGTGATTTGTCACATGATTAATACTAAATTTATATAAAGTCACGTTGGCTTACTTTAGCGTGATTATATTGAAATAATCCAATCACAATGAAACACAGTACTTATTATAATTTACTACATTAAAGGAGGTCAAAGTTGTGTCTCAAACTCGTTTCAAGTGTTCCCTCACTTTCTAGTGACTTTCTAGTTCAAATATATTATATTTATGGTTCCCAACATGCAACTGTGTACGTTTGCATTTGTCTTTTTCACCACTCTCCTTTGACAACCACAATAATAACCTGCACCATTTCAACCTCGTCTCAGTATTTTTTTTTATCTTAAATTATCTTAAATTCAACATTTTTTTTTTTTTAAAACATTCTCAGTATCAAGTGCAACAAAAGTCTGTCTGGACATTTTGACATTATTTACTTACTTTTTGAGTCCACAACATTTCATTTACAAATATTTATCTTTCAGCCTCCTTTTCTTTGACTGAACAATTGAAATAAAGAAAGCTATTATTCCAGTTCATACATTACAAAACCAGTGAGAAAGCCCCGGTATATCGCCCCCTGGAGGCACTCCGACGCTGCTCTAACCCACGTTTTAAAGACCTTCGGACATTTTATTTACATTACGAACAATTTGACATATTTTTACTTTCCACCCTGAACAAAGAATGAATATAACATTTAAAGTGAAGCTGTGGCCTGAGATAACTTTCTGGGTGTTTAACTAACTATGCTACGGTGTTGTTGTTTTTTTTTTTTTTTTTTTGTTTCTTTTTTATGACAAAAAACTGTAGAAGAGCTAGAGTTACGAGGAGGAAAAACAGAATAAATTCCCCTTGTTTTAAAATTGTTTGACGCAAGCTGTTTGTTGTTCAACTCTGATATTTGTCCAATCAGTTTTTTTTCTTGTTCTGGAGGCGATTTTGAGACTGAAATGACCTAATATATATGAATCTATATAATTCATTGAAGAGTAGGCGCATTATGCAAACGTTTGATTTTTTTATTGTTTTTTATCTAGGTTACAAAGCAAGATAATAATCACTTTTGTTTTGTATCCGGGCGAAACCTTGTGTGTCTGTCCGATTTAAAAAAAAAACTAACAAAAAAAGGCTAGTATTTTTTTTAAATAGGCATTTTTGCAGTTATTTGTATAAAGAAATGGGTTACGACCGTTGCCTAATGTTTATTTTTTGTAACTATATTATACCTTATTTGCTGCTGTGTAGTAAAAAGTTGGGTTGCTGTCGTCAGTTTTCCGCCAAAAATCTCAAAAAATGGCGGAAAGTGACTTATTTCTACCTGCTACCTGTATTTTTATTTTTTTTTTCCTCCCTCGAGTTGAATGCTGTTGTTTATTAGCTTTACAAAGGAAGAAAGTAAAAGGAATAGTTGGAGGAACAATGGAGAAGGTGTGTTAATCCTTCGTACGTGCATTACTTTCCGCAACTTCATGTCCGAGAATTTTTTGAAAAAAATAAAATTCAACTGTGGTGGATTAAACTCCTCCTTTTTTTTGTAAATAAAGTTGTCGCTTTTTCCATGTTCTGACTGACGCCTCGTTTAGTTTCATGGCTCTGTCCCCGTTTCACACTTTTAGCTTTTTTCATTTTTATATTTGGAAGAAGAAAATAAAAAGCAGTAAAAAGGGGACGAGTGTTCAGAGGCGTTTGAGCATTGGCATAGTGTTTATATTTATCAAAAGTTTTTTTGCTTTCGATAGAGCTATTGCAATAAAACTGTGTTCATGTAACCGGCTCTGACTCGTCATTTTATTTTATTGTTTGAATGTTGAACAATGACAGGGTTTAGTGGTGGACCCAACATATACAGTATTCTGCTAAGTTTATGTATAAAAGCAGTATTTCTCTGCAG
Organism: Perccottus glenii; assembly: GCA_024416835.2. NCBI lineage: Eukaryota > Metazoa > Chordata > Actinopteri > Gobiiformes > Odontobutidae > Perccottus > Perccottus glenii. The sequence goes on along the minus strand of CM044546.2, from coordinate 3,969,287 downwards.
CAGGTTGAACTCAGGAGTTTAAATCTTAACACGGGGTCTGTTCACTCTGAATATATCTGAAGAAAAGAAAGTCCTTATTAAAGGAGGCAAGAAAATAGGAGAAACTGTCAACAGTAGCTGCTGTGTGTCAGGGTTGAATAAAAAACGGGTATGTTTTAAATAGGAGATACTCAGGCTAAACCTTGAAAGTTAACGTTTTTATTTCCTTCAATTTGTTTTGGCCTGTATTTATATCACTGCCATGATCTTTTCTTTTTGGTTAAATCTCAGTAAATGTAATACTACACAGTAAAAGTGTAACTGGGCTGAGTTTTTACTAAATGTCTGCAGTAAAAGACCTGAGTATTTAAACAACGTGATCTTCTCATGCAGCAAGGATCAGAATTTTAAAGTTAACACAAAGTTCATTTGTAAATGTCGTCTATAAACGTATCAAAGTAACCGTTTAATCATTCACTGTTGAACTCTTGGCAATGGGTTTCAGGTAAATGCTTTCTCTGTGAATGAGGTAATCGTCCAATCAGAGAGCTCTTTGGGATGCACTTCCTTAAACTTGGGAGTTTAAGGAATAAAACCTGCCAGAGACCATTTTTACAGTCTTTTTTTTTTTTTTTTTTCAGATTTAACCTATTCAGAGCCAGTGTAACTTAAAAGATATAGTTTTAGCTCAGTTTGTCCTCTCTGGGCATTTGTAGGAACAGACACAGAAAAGTAATCCCAAACTCTACATAATGCACTTTAAAGTTACTTAGCTTTTAAACCAGCTCCTGTATAAGTTTTCTAATTGACGGCTTCATAACGTTGTACACTCGTATCTGTGTTACTGTGTTTGTGTTCAACATGAGAACCGGTCGTATAAACCTTGAAATACTTCCCTGAATGCGTTATGAATGAATGCAGTTGTAAACAAAACCGTGACATGACCCGGACTTGTTTATCATCAAGTTCCGACTCAAGGTTGCGCTAAACTTTGTGAACTGTGACTAAACTTTATGACCTGTGATTGAACTTTGTGACCTGTGACCGCTAAAGATGGGCCTCGCTGAGAAAAACAACCACAGTTTCCTCATTCCTCTCCGTTTGTCTTTGTGCCGACATGGGCCTCTTTCTGTTGGAGAGATCGGTGTAAGGCCAGCTTCAACGTCGTCTCAAAGTCCAAACATCAGCCGCAACAACAAGACAAAGTCCGGTCAGTTACGAGAGTGGTCTGCTCTTCTTCTGACCAATAAAACTCTGAAGAAGGAGCTTTAGTTTGAGGTGACACTGTCTAAATTTTGTCACCAAAATAGAAGTGATACACTCTGTGTTAATCGCATTATGAAAAGCTGATATGTATTTTAGGGGCTGGTTCACCTGAGCCTTATTTCCACTGGATACATTTTTGATCGGAGCAGCACAAGATGGATTTTTGTGGGTTTGTGAACCTTGCAAATGCTGTGTAAGTGACAAAGCGGGAGCTCTTATGATGTTGAAATATAGGATATTATATTATATAATATATTATATTATATTAGATAATATTAGGATTATCTATCGTCCAATCAACAGACTGCTGTGTTTAGCTCCACCTTTTCTAAAAGTGTAGCACCCGCTTGGGACCCCAGACCAAGGCCTCCCCAAAGTAGATAAAGCAGAGCGACCTGGGTTGCTGTCCCAGTACTACTGAATACTGAAGCCGTATTTGTTTTTTAACCCATAAGAACCCAGACCTCTTTTTTTTTTTTTTTTTCAAGAAAATAAATACCACCCCCTACTGTTGAAGATCTGTAATGTTACATTTATGTTACATTGTGCCTTAAGCATTTGGAACCAGGACCTCGTTGAAAAATATGGGGGACAAAATAGACCACATATATATAGTTTTATATATATATAGTTTTATATATATATATATAGTTTTATTTATATAGCGCCTTTCCAGAGCTCAAGGACGCTTTACGTATCAATTATTCATTCACTCCACAGTCACACACTGGTGGTAGTAAGCTACATCTGTAGCCACAGCTGCCCTGGGGCAGACTGACAGAGACGTGGCAGCCATTCCGCGCCTACGGACTCTCCGACCAACACCTTCAACATTCTAACACATTCATACGAGGCAAGGTGGGTTAAGTGTCTTGCCCAAGGACACAACGACAGTATGAACTGTGGGGAGAGCGGGAATCGAACCTACTACTACTACGCATGCATAACAATGACACTTTTCAAAATACTGCCCCCTACTGTCAGAAATGTGTAGTTTGACATGTGTCACATTAGGTGTTTATAGTTTATGGTCAAATGTATTCCACATTTGATAGATTTGATCAGATTTTAGTTGGATTTTAATAGGTTTACTAGGTTTGGACTTGAGCAGGCTTTATATGGATTTGAACAAGTTTTGAGTTATTTGAGAAAGGTTTTAGATGGATCTATCCATCCATCTTCTGCTTATCCAGGGCCGGGTCAGGGGGGCAGCAGTCTAAGCAGAGACGCCCAGACCTCCGCCTCCCCAGACACTTCCTCCGGCTCTTCTGGGAGGATACCAAGGCGTTCCCGGGCCAGCCGAGAGACATAGTCCCTCCATCGTGTTAGATGGATCTGAACAGGTTTTATGTAAATTTGAACAGGTTTTAGATGGATTTGAACAGGTTTTAGTTGGATTTGAATAGGATTTAGATGGATTTGAACAGGTTTTAGATGGAAAAGAAAAAGCTTTAGATGGATTTGAACAGGTTTTAGTAAGACTCTGATTGGACACTTATTTTGAAAGACTATATTATCTTGATCCAAGCCGTTCCATCTTATATAGATAATGTAATAATAACTTGTGGTGCCCTTGTTCTTAACGCTATTTACACTCTGCTCAAAACATCGAAAGTAAATGCTAAAAGATAAATCCTGCTGCCAAGACTTTAAAGACTCGCAGGCCTCTTAACGTTGACGTCCCAAACAGTTCTCCCAAAGTGTCCAGTTAAAGGTTACATAACATCAGAGTCAGACCTGAGGCTAATGGGGCCAGATGATTTTCAGACGCCTTGCCGCTGACGGACGACCCTTTCCAGAGAAACGCTGCTGTGTGCGACACTGCGGACTATGCGAACTTCGCGGTCACATCATGTGACCCGCTGGAGTGTCATTACAGACGGTGGAAGCCTCCGTCCAGATGTTCGACGGCTGCTAGAGTTTCAAAACAACAGGCTTTCTGTTTGTGGGCTGAGCTTTTTAGTAATTAGTACAGCGAGTATCTTGGGCACGGATGGTTTTCCTAAAGAGGAGCTGGTGGTCTCCTGGAAAAGCCCCCTTTGCGTTGAGGGGAGCGTCCTATTAAGGCAATGACTCGACAGGATTTTCAGGAATCCTGCCACAGACGTCAAAACCAGGAGAGGCCTGGATGAAAAAGTGCTGGCTCTTTTAAAATAAAGTAACACGAGCAACAGAGTCAAGTTTGAGTCATGAAAGCAAGAGTCATGGATGTTTTTTTTAAATGAAAAGCAGAGTCACACACAGCAAGGCCTTAACCTGGATTTGAGACAGAGGTGGGACAACAATACATTAAAGCCAATGTTGGAGTAGAGTCATCAGTTTTCAAGACTAAGTCACTTTCAAGTCCACAGTTTTTGAGTCAAAGTTCCAGAAGAGTCCGAGTCGAAGTACAAGTCAGTTCAAGGCAGAGTCACCAAAAACAAAAGTAATTTTAAGTTTAAGTAGAGTCACCCTAAATGTTTTTTTACCACGATTATCATGTCACTATAAAACCGCAATATACCTTGAAACGGGTTATTCATGCCTACGAGTCCTGAAAATGAGGCCAGTGACGCAATATTTTTATCACACAAGTCCATCAAGTCCGTGTGATAAAAATATCATGATATTGTAATATTTGTTTTAAGGCCATTTTTTACTGAAATAGACTGTTTTAGATATAAACACAAGGGAGTTGTGTGGAAAATAAAAAGGACAACACAAAAAACAAAATGACATTACAACATGAACATGCACAGAATGAATGCACAAAATTGAGTCGGCTTTAGATAGTGTTTTTTCAGATATCGTATTGTGTGGTACTATTCCTTTATCATAGAAATACAGTGGTTTTAAAAAAGTAAGGAATATTAAAGACCTGACAGAATTATAGAACCAGGACTACATTAAGTAAATAATTATTTGCTTAAAAAAGCTGAGATGTGTACATGAAGCACGAAGCAAGTTTTTTTTCAACAGGATGCACAAGCCTCTCCCATGGAACCTCGGCGATTTTACAGCAAAATACAGTGATATACCTCCGTCCACCAGAGGGCAGGCTCCAAAAGCGGAAATATAAGGAGAAACCCAATGGCGACTTTACAAGAGTAAAACTCATGTTTACAGCCTGGTATAAAAGATGACTCCGGTCTCTAGAGCTAAGTTTTTACTATGTGACAACTCTGGGGGGGGGTAAATTTTTGATTATTACGTTGGTTTATGCTATCTGAAAACTATTGTTTTACTATGGAGTAAAAGCCAAAAAGCCTGGATGTAAAGGCCATTTTATTGCCCATTCGTAATGACAATATTGGTAAATAGGGGACCAATGGGCGGATATCATCCATATTTATACTATCTATGAGGATGCACAATAAAAGGGAAACAGTGGTGAAGCATAAACAGGACAAAAGCTGAGATATTGATGAGAGAAAGAGTACATTTGCTTCAAACTGTCAAAAACAGGCAGGGACTTAAACATTGTGTCCTTGTTTATCACTTTCTGCAACAAGAAATGCCTTAAACTTCCAGCTGTGCAAAATTAACTCACTAACGGAGCATGACTATAACCACTCGACAACAAAATGTCCTCAAAATGTCAGCAGAGCATGTTGAAGATTTTATCACTTTCTTCTAATGCCACCAGGATCATACAAGAAAAAGAAGGCAACACTTTAATTTTACACATTACACAATCTCATTAGAAGAACATCGGGATGAATCATGGCAAGATAAATGGTTTTCTAGGAGCATCACTTCATATATAAAATGCCTGAATAAGTTGCTAATGTAGTTTTTTTTTTCTCCCTTCAACTTTCAAAACAACTTTATTCTGCATCAGATTTAGGCTTTGTTTCATGTTATTGGTGGGAATCCTGTCTTAATCTGCCTTATGTCCCATTAATGCCTCAACATTTTTTAACCTATTATTAGCTATTATTCTGGACCGGATTTACATTGTTTTATTAGTCTTGATTTGTTTTAAAGTGATGAAATAACCATAAGACGTATTATTCTAAATTGAACGAACAGTTCAATAGAAGGAAAAATCTAAAGGAGAATCCCTCACCTGAAAAGAGACGTTTGCTCCGTCTGGTGGCCATTTTATGCAACTGCAGTTTCTTCTTCTTTTTCCACTGTGCCACTGCTGACTTTATTTAATGTAACAAAGAAAAGAAAAAATCCATTTTTATTTATTAACTTCCCATGGATATAAGCATTATTTAAAAATATGAATACATGAATCATTTTGAGTAAAAAAATAATACTTAAAAGTGAAACTTAACGCTAACAATTAGCTGTTATAGAAAAAAAAGTCCCGTCTGCCTAAACGCCGCTCAAGCTTTTTTTTTCTTAGACTTTTATAAACAAGTCTGGGTATCTGCCCGGTATTAGTATATCTAATTTACAGTTATTCTGTTTAATTACAGGTCAATTTTTTACGATAAAAGTAAGCTGTAGTTGTACAAAAGTTGAAAATTATACCTGAATAGAGATGCTAACTGCGGAGTGATCTAACTAACACTAATGGTGGCTATGCTAATTAGGCTGCTATGATTAGCGCTGCAGCTATTAGCAATTTCAACTTGATTAGCTAGGCGCTACATTTGTACTTTTATAATTTTTAGATAAAAGTTTAGATTTAATTTAAACTTTCTACTAGTTTTGATAAACCTCACACTAAGTTAAGAATGAATAGACCCAAATATAGAAGCTCTACTTTAACATTAGCGTTTTATAGCTACATTTTTAACTGTGATCCTAACTGTCTATTCATATTCAACTCCAGCCCAGGCTGAAAATAAGAGAAAACTATATTTATATGATAATAATAGAAATAGGTCAACTAAATTAAAAAAGGAAATATTAAAATGATATAAATCAAGCTATAGTCGTAATTTCAGCTGCTTATTTTACATTACTCTTTTCACTGCAGCTGCTCGCAATTTAAACTCGAATGGCTTTAATTTGTTGTTTATCAGTTTTAGATTAAAGTATAACATATTTTTTCTTTTAATAAGATTTTTTCTCCTAGTTTTAATAAACCTCATAACGCTTTAACAGATAAATAAACATTTCGGACATAGTATTTATTTCAGTCTTAAAAGTTTATAACAACTTCTAGATAACATGAAAACAAAAAATGGAAAACAAAATTAATACACATTTAATCGCACCCCATGTTGACAAATTCAGAAAAGCTGTTTTGAAAAAAAAAAAAAAAAAAATTACAATAAAAATCACAGGAAAACATTCCCCAGAACAGCTCTAGACTTTACAGTAAACACAGGCGTCTGTTGTGTTAAAATTACACTTCACCTTGCGTCTAGCAGTTAAACATGTTCAAGTCTGGATTGTTTTGGATTTATTCAAGTGGTTTTTGTGAAGGCTGTGGGTGCAAATGGGATCCTTCCCCAAAAAATTAAACCCGGCACCTGGAAATATCAACACAAATATCGCAGAGTGATTCCTTTATTTGCAGACGTGTAACATTCCACAATCAAGACTACCTAAGGCAAATCCCATTTAAATTCAAAAATGATTAATTCTACAAATCAAATACAAAAGGTTTAAAGTGATTGGCTTTGTTAATATACAAGTCTTGAGGGAAAATGGCTCTGTCAGTGCTCAGTAGCTTTATTTTTCAGGTGAATGCTTGCCTCAGTCTGAGTAAAAAACAGCCTTACAGCCAAATAAAATCTATATAGGCTACCGTTTTATTTTCTTTTTCAAATATATATTTATTATATATAAAATACTGTTTCATTTATAAAAGCCTCTGTACAATATGAGTGGAGGTGTATGATTGAGCAGTGATGAATAAAGTTATGTGATAAAAAAAAAGACATCTTGAAAATTGAAAATACAAACAAGCTGGTACCTATTACACTAAAAATAACAGGTGTTTTACACAATATACACATTTTATTACTTACAAAAAGACAAAAAGGGAAGACGTAGAGGTGTTTAAAGAAAGCGAGCTACGGCAAGGGTTAGTACCAGCAAGTGTAACGTACAAGACAGAAAATACACAGAGAGAGCAGATGGAGAAGAGACAAAAGGATGAAGAGCTAAGAAAAAGAAAAGTCATTCTCACTAAAGAAAAGCTCGTCGTCAGTGCATCGCTCGTCTTGGATGTTCTGAAGTCAAAGTGCCTATTTGGTAACAGTGGAAAACATCCATTTTGTGAATAAGCCAAAAAACAAAACAAAAAATTAAAGGAAAAAAAAAAAAGGAAGAAGTCTGTTGAGAATCACATTTTTGTTGCACCAACGTCAAAAGGATGAAAAATGGTGGCCCAGGGTACACATACATGGATATTTTTATACATATTTTCTCTGAGGGATACAGGGATACTTCTGAGGAAAACTAAAGACTAAAAGTTAAGATTTTTTTTTTCTTTTTTTTTTTTCTTTTTTTGAAGCTGTGTTGCACAGTAGCACCATTTCTGTTCTTTTTTTTTTTCGGAAGACAATGCACCAAAGGGTTTCCACCTTGTTGCCGCAATTAAAGCAGGACTGTCACTGCTGCAGCTGGCCCTTAGCCGTTAGCAATCATTTTTAGTGTTTGTTGATCAGACTCTGCCGGCGACAGTGGATGGACTTGTGGCCTTTTGTGACGTTACGTCCTCTTCATACAGACCATACAGCGGCTGACGCGAGCTTGGAGGTTACCCGCCTTAAAGGTCTCCGACTGTGGTTTCCTGTTTGGGGTCAAACTCAAAGGAGGAGAACTCAAACTACAGCAGCTTTAGTCAAAACTCAAACTACAGCAGCTTTAGAGGGTCAGAACTCAAACTACGGCAGCTTTAGAGGGTCAGAACTCAAACTACAGCAGCTTTAGAGGGTCAGAACTCAAACTACAGCCGCTTTAGAGGGTCAGAACTCAAACTACAGCAGCTTTAGAGAGTCAGAACTCAAACTACAGCAACTTTAGAGGGTCAGAACTCAAACTACAGCAACTTTAGAGGGTCAGAACTCAAACTACAGCAGCTTTAGAGAGTCAGAACTCAAACTACAACAGCTTTAGAGAGTCAGAACTCAAACTATGGCAGCTTTAGAGGGTCAGAACTCAAACTACAGCAGCTTTAGAGGGTCAGAACTCAAACTACAGCAGCTTTAGAGGGTCAGAACTCAAACTACAGCAGCTTTAGAGGGTCAGAACTCAAACTACAGCTTTAGAGGGTCAGAACTCAAACTACAGCAGCTTTAGAGAGTCAGAACTCAAACTACAGCAACTTTAGAGGGTCAGAACTCAAACTACAGCAACTTTAGAGGGTCAGAACTCAAACTACAGCAGCTTTAGAGAGTCAGAACTCAAACTACAACAGCTTTAGAGAGTCAGAACTCAAACTATAGCAGCTTTAGAGGGTCAGAACTCAAACTACAGCAACTTTAGAGGGTCAGAACTCAAACTACTGCAGCTTTAGAGAGTCAGAACTCAAACTACAACAGCTTTAGAGAGTCAGAACTCAAACTACTGCAGCTTTAGAGGGTCAGAACTCAAACTACAGCCGCTTTAGAGAGTCAGAACTCAAACTACAGCAACTTTAGGGAGTCAGAACTCAAACTACAGCAGCTTTAGAGAGTCAGAACTCAAACTACAACAGCTTTAGAGAGTCAGAACTCAAACTACTGCAGCTTTAGAGAGTCAGAACTCAAACTGCAACAGCTTTAGAGAGTCAGAACTCAAACTACTGCAGCTTTAGAGAGTCAGAACTCAAACTACTGCAGCTTTAGAGAGTCAGAACTCAAACTACAACAGCTTTAGAGAGTCAGAACTCAAACTACTGCAGCTTTAGAGAGTCAGAACTCAAACTACAACAGCTTTAGAGAGTCAGAACTCAAACTACAGCAACTTTAGAGAGTCAGAACTCAAACTATAGCAGCTTTAGAGTGTTTAACCCAAACTACAGCAGCTTTAGAGGGTCAAAACCAAACTACAGCAGGATCAGAGGGTCAGAACTCAAACTACAGCAGCTTTAGAGGGTCAAAACTCAAACTACAGCAGCTTTAGAGGGTGAAACTGCTGACATAATTTCATAAAATCTTTAGGGCCATTCTACTATTTACCATTTAATTCTTTGTATTTATATTACGTATATCATTAGATTTTTTTTTTTTTGTAAAGTTAGGGGAAGCTTCCTGAATGAGGAGACAGTTTGTTACCTGAACATCTCATTTCGCTCAACAATGGCCAGCCAGAAGCTGTAGGAGTTTCCGTAGTAGTTACATGTCCCTCTGCCGTGGCACTCAATGAAGGGAGCGCTTCGGAACTCCTCCAAACAGGAGCCGGGTGAAGCCAGGGCCTGTCCCGAGCCCTCTGCACCGGCGCTCGTGTGCTGTGAGAAAGAGAAAGCATGGACAAACAGGTCAGTACTGGGCAGAAATGTGTTGCTGAAGAGTCTAGATAAAGTTGTAGTAGGTTTTTGTACCATCATGAAGGAGTATCCGATCCAGAGAGTGTCCCAATTGTTTGGACAAGTGGGAAGCTGAACGGTCTGACTGTGAACTGCGATGACCATGGCTGGGACTTCACACACTGCACACCTGGAAACACAGAGAAGACTCATATTCACACCACTTGTATTTCATAAAAAAAAAAGTTTTTTTGCCGGTCATACATTTAATAAATCCATAATAAGCAAATAGGCATTTTTAACAGATCAGAACTGGTAGTGTTTTGTTTAACTGCAGTAAAAAAAAGTCCACACGACGCTCGCTCGTGCTGTTCCTGCTCTGTTTACTTCTGCCGCTGAGTCACATGACAACACAGTGACACACAGAGAGCAGGAGAAGGAGGTGACACAGACCTGTCCACTCACTCAGTGCAGCAGGATCTGTGTGAAAACGGCTCGTAGATTAACTGCGACTCACTCGTGAACGTCACAACTCTTAACGTTTAGTGTTGTGTTTGATGACAAAATATTGTCCTCTAAACGTGGAATAACTTTGAACAAAATAATCAGCTCGTCGAGTGCAAAATGTGTCAGGTGAAACTAAATATTCAGCTACAAAACACAGGATGTAGCCCATCACTTTGTTTCTTATATATAACCCAATATGCTTGTTCAGAATTATGTTTCAGAAACCCATCTCTCATTAAACTTTGTTCAAATAGATGCATATTTGAATATTCAAATTTTATGAACTTAAAAATTGCAAAATGCTGATCACTATAAAACCTAAAAAAAAATATATTAAATTGGTTCTTGAAGAATGGAATTATTTTCATATGTGTCCCATAGATTCTTTATTTGATTAACCTCCAGGACTTTTGCCAGACTTTATTACACTGCTTACGTAGTTACATGCTGTGTAATCTGTCAAATATATTCCATATTTTAGGCTTATATTTTTGCTAAATTGTTAATAGTAGTAAACTTTTAGATTGGGGTTAGGGGGGTTAAGGTTTTTAGTTGTAAAGTGTAATTGAATGGGGCTGTGTATAAAAGAAATTACTTTAATCTAGGTTCAACTTGTTGGACTCCACAGTAAATGTTAGTATGTTTAGTCTCTATTTCTTGTCTTTGGGCTCTACACATAGATAGTATAATTATGGATGATATCCGCCCATTGGTCCCCTATTCACCGATATTGTCATTACAATGGGCAATAAAATGGCCGTTACATCCGGGCTTTTCGGCTTTTACTCCATAGTAAAACAATAGTTTTTAGATAGCATAAACCAACGTAATTTTCAAAAATTCACCCCCCCCAGAGTTGTCACGTAGTAAAAACTTAGCTCTAGAGACCGGAGCCATCTTTTGTACCAGGCTGTAAACATGATTTTACTCTTGTAAAGTCGCCATTGGGTTTCTCCTTATATTTCCGCTTTTGGAGCCTGCCCTCGGTGGACGGAGGTATATCGCTGTATTTTGCCGTAAAATCGCTGTAAAGTCGCCGTATGGCGGCGCCCTTCCACGACGACCATTTAAGAGGTTCCATGGGAGAGGCTTGGCTCTACAACATATTTCCTCTTACACTTAAGTATTTGGTATTAGATGATTTCTGAAGGCTCTATTCCAGCTAGACTTAAATCCATTTACAACTATATCTGGAAACTTCAACACTAGAACAGACTAAACAGGTAAAAACTTTTTTAAAAATGTAAACCACATTGTAAAATTGTAATACTTGTGAAATCTTTGTTTCTTAAGGTCAAATCCTGTTGATGCATTGGTACCTGCTGATGAAGGGCTTGATGGCCTCTCCAGTGACGGGGGCCATGGACATAGGCATGGGCTCTGGCGTGGACAGCCAGTACGAGTAGTCGTTACGAGACGCAAAGTTACACACATTGTTGATGTTACAGAACATGAAGGGCATCGTGCTGAAGCGACGCAGACAGCTGCCGGCCGTACCTGGAGAACAAGAGGCAAATGTTAGGCCTGTTCAAGATACATTCTGGGAAAATGTTGAACCTGTGAAGTCTTAAAAGCCGAACCGAGGTCCTGTCCGTGCGCCCGCTCGTTGCCCTGGACGTACAGCAGCGAGTATCCATCGTAGATGAGGTTGCTGCCGTCGGGACATCTGGGCACCTCTGTGGACTGGCTGTGTCTTGTGATAAGGAAACCGTGAGCCGCAGACAATGAGCCAGGGGGACCGGGCAGACCCTGAGGACCGTCTGAACCTGGAGGACCGGGGAAACCACGCTGACCTGGAACAAAGGAACAGAGAGACATATAAAGATAATGGGCAGATGTTAAGTCAATGTGTGTCTATATATTATTGCACTGAAAGAGTTACACAGTGTCTGTTTTCTTACCTGGCTGACCGGCGGGTCCTGAGTCTCCCTTCCTTCCTGGTGGGCCGATGAATCCTGGTGTTCCCTCAGGACCGGGATCTCCAGGTTCTCCAGGTCGACCTACGATCAGAAACAGAAGATAAATTCAGTTTGAGTCCAGATACTTCCACAGGGACCTCCTCCTGAGCCCAGCCACAGAGCCTCTCACCTGGGAGACCACCATGACCTGAAGGACCTGGGGGTCCACGACCGCCGGGCAGACCCCGAGGACCAGGGGGACCCCGCTCTCCCTTCACCACGATGGGGGCTGGAGGTATACCAGGGTCACCGGGGGGGCCTAAAGAGAGAGGGCTTTATGTCAATGGTTCTCACACAGTTCCACAAGCTCCACCTCGGTCCCAGGTACAAAACCACACAATGTCTAAGATCATATTTAAAGGGTAGGGACTACTGTATTGTGATGTGTTTACCAATAGGTCCAGCGTCTCCACGATCTCCAGGAAGTCCACTGGCACCTGGGACTCCTGAGTCTCCCTTAGGTCCTGGGAAAGATAAAACACAGCTTGAGCTTCTCTGTTTAATACGAGCCCAAAGTGTAGGAGCACATGATTAAAATAAGCAAGCACTAACCTGGGAATCCGGGAACACCAGGCTGACCGTCGTCTCCTTTCAAACCGGGGACACCAGGTAAACCAGATGGACCCTGGGGACAACAGAGATCAGGTCATTACAACTGAGCTTACATCAAAAACTCAAAATCAAGTGTATTTTTAAGTTTAGTCTTACTGGGTATCCTGAAGTGCCCTGCTCTCCTTTCTGTCCCGGGAAGCCTGGCTGACCTGGGGCTCCGGAGATACCCTTCTCTCCTTTAACACCACCGCTTCCCTCAGGCCCACGAGGACCCTGTGGACCGGGCGAACCTTTGGACCCAGATATTTACAATTAATCTCACATATACAGATTCTGTGGATAAAGGGAGTAAATTGTTAATTGTAACTCAAATATTTAGTAGTTTTTCCTTCAATTGAAGTTATTTTTCTGTACATTTTGCACAATGATACCAAAGAAACAAGACATTGCATAGATCCATATAAATAAAACAAATGAAGTGATTTTTTTTGGCCAAACAGATAAATAATCACAATCATCTGACACATGTAAATTCAACCTAGTTATGTTAAAGAATAGATAAAACAATAGAAATACGACATTTGTCACAGAAAATCCACTGTCGCACATGAACCAGTGGAGTCTAACCTGCAGGACCTACGATTCCCAGAATTCCCGGTAAAGTTGAACCGCATTGATGACATTGGACACAAAAAGAAGAAGCAGTTAAGACAAAAGTAGGCACAGATGCTGTAGACTGCTGTATGAAAGTTTACTGTCTATATATGTGTCAATTTAGAGAGACACAATAGAAAGAACAGATGACACTGTGAGTTAGTTTAATGACCTTTATATAATATTAGGGGTCCCCATGTTCTGCTTATTTGTGTATCAATGGTTTTAATTAAAACACACTATATTTTCTGCACTGTCCGCTTTTTTGACAATAGATAATTAACTTCAAAGAACTACAGACAATTAAATCAGATACTTTGAGAATACTAAATTAAGCCTATTTGCTGATTGAACTTTACTGTATCAGGAAAAAAAACATTGGATACTTCTCCTTTAAGTCCTGTTCTATAAACTAAGTCTGCTCTTAGTCGCCAAAGCTAGTGGCTACGTCATGCTTTAGTGCGGTAATGTGCAAACTACACTACAGACTGCTAAATCTGGCCCTGCCAAGCCTTTACTATGATATTTATTAATACTTCAAAACTGCACACATTTCTCACACACTCTCACACTTTTTCTTCAGCTTTGTGCCATTCTATTGAGCCCTACCTCAACAATTAGTAGACAAAAGAAAGGTAAAGGTGACAGTTAGTGCTAAGTTTGATCAGAGGCTATATGTTGTCTGTTTTTGAATAAACTGTATCTCCAAACAGTATCAGGCATCACTTTACCATCAAACCTTCCAATAACACTTTCAACCAGTCAATGCAATAAAAGCTGGCTGCTACTGCTCAAAGATAAGCTGCCAGTTTACAGGCTCAGCAGAATAATCTACTGCAGTCAAGCACTAAAGCAATGTGTCGTACAAATTAGCAAAAGACTTTCTCCAATGTTCGATTTGTTAAAACTGGATGACTTTATTGGCTGCTATAGTGAGTGATCTAACCCCTAACTCTTGAAAAATGTGTGACTATAGAAATAAAGTCTCAAAGTGATGACTGTGGCTTTAAGACTTTGCAGAGTTGTATCAAGCAGAATAGGGGACCCTTAATGTTATATGTGTTCACCAGTGAGAGTTTCAGAGTGTATGTGTGATCAGATGACATGCTGTTGGTGCCTGATTACTGCTGTAAAGGTGCTTTATTTGTTTGTCTACTGCGAGTTTAAAGAGGTGCTTACTCATTTAATCCAGTGCTACCATCAGAGTGTGCGTGTAAAAGAGAAAAACAATTTAGAGAGAAAAGAAGGTTTAGAAAAGTGACAGTTGCAGTGATTTTCAGGTGAAATTTGTTCCCTTCAGTGAGATTAAAACCCTGTATCAGTGTACTTCAGGTGTCGTGCAGTACAAGGCCATGGGTCTGACCTGAGGGACCTGCGATGGACGGATGACATCGTACGAGGAGGAAACAGGAAACAGGGAAGTCAGCTTTATAGCAACATTCAGCCGGACACAATGCAAATGAGTGAACAACACTGACAACGGATAAATGTAGTGACTGATTATGTGACAATATGAAGTAGTTATGTACATGTGGCCAATTATGATACTGCTTTAAAGCATCTTATAAACAAACCATCATATCTTGTCTTGGTGTTCCAGTGAGTGGGTTTGGGCAGGTTTGGTCGTCCTACCCGTAGATGTAGCTTTTATCAGCTTTAATCAGCCCACGCATCGACTACTGCAACACACTCTATATGTTGGCCTCACGTATAGAGTTGAGTCCCAGCTTCAGTCACTCCATTTCTGCAGCTGGGACAAAATGCAGCTGCTTGTCTTTTAAAGCGTCACTTTGCAGGTCTGGCAGTTTTTCGTTTGTATTTTTATGTTTTATGTTTATGTGTCGTAAACCAAGTTGTTTCTCTTGATGCCCAAGACTCCTTTGAGACTTTTTGAATCCAAGATTCCACTAAGGTGAGTTTGGGACAGACCCCATTCCCCGCTAAATGAGCCATTAACTAATCACAATGACTCCTAAGCTGTTATGTTAAGGTGAAAATCCTGCAAAGTGCCACTTTAACCTCCACATCAGCCCGGTTCTCTATTCCTCCACTGGCTCACAGTTTGTGTCGATTTCAAAATTTTAATGTTTTGCTTTGTTTATATATATATATATATATATATATATATATATATATATATATACTTTTTGGGATAGCTGTACATGTTTATCTGTTTTAAATGTGTTTTGGTTGTTGTGAAGTGCTAAACAAATAAAGATATAAAGATTGATTGATTGATTCTTCTATTGAATTAGTGCATCTCAGGAAAAAGCAGCTAACATCACGGAACATCATCTCTTCTGAGTCAAACTGGGGGAGGTTTGTGAAAGGGATGTCCACTCATTTGAGCAACGTGTTTACATTCTTCACATCTCTATACAGTTTATATATTCAGACACACAGTGCTCATGCAGGTAACCAACAAAACATATTTAGGTCAGCAAAGTTAGACACAACATGAAAATTGACTAAAGGAATGAATTTATTTGTCCTGATAGCGGTACATGATGGGACCTCTTGAACTGAACAAAAGAGAACTTTTGTTCTCTTTAGATTGTTGTTTAGACATATTCTATTATGTAAATACTTTATTGTAAACTGCCAATGATGCTCATTCAAAATATATTACCCTAAAAAACACCTAAAAAGTCAATATGGCCATACAATGTGTGTATAACAGACATGCCAACCCAGTGGTGTTGCAACCCTTTGCTTTGCAAACAGCCATCAACAGGTTATAGAAACAAACACGTCGACTATGATGAAACCCATACGATTATATTTGTCAGCAGACTTTAAAACTTGACAATTAAATTTAAAATAAAAATGATTTTGGTGCAAATAAAACACTGGTCTGTTTCAATTATAGATAAAATCTCATGTGGATTCTGGATTTTATTTACACCTATTGATATACTTATATTATATAATCATTTAATTAATAATGAGCAAGCGTCATATTGTCCTAATGAACCAAGCCTACGCCATGGTTAAAAGTCTAGGGCTTTGTAAAGGAGAATGTGCTGTATTAATACCTTCATTTGAATGTTTGTGAACACACTTGGCACAGTCTCCTGTTCTCTCTTTAAGCTCAATTCTTTATAAGAGAGCTGAGTGATTAATGGGTTTTGTATAAAAGGACACTAAAGGTAATTACAATGTGTCAGAAATATTCTATTTCTATTAATCCTGCATATTAGGTATTTAATGTAACATATAGTAATTGTAATAATACAAGTATTATGAGCATTGATTATTATACAGTATCCTGCAACACATTAAGGCTGGCTGCTAAGCAAGTCTCAGAACGCAGCCTCTGTAAAGCTCTATTTTAAAAGATATCTTTTTTATACAAAGAGAGAGCGATGTTTGCTCCTTGTTTGTATAATTAAGTTAACAGAGTCAGGGTTGTTGTCACTGCACATTAGTGTTTGTGAGTGACTTGGACTGTGTGTTAAACCATCATTTCCTCAGCCTAATGCTGTTTGAGTTTCACAGATATGAAGACTTAATAACGCTCAGAGACAGACCTGGCTACAGCAGATGGCAGCTCATCTCTCACAGCGCCGCTCCTACTCTTCCCGCTAACTTTTTTGGGTTGTACTGTTCCCACTTCTAGCCAATTACACGCCAGCATAAACGATCCAAAAGCAGCACTTGTACATATTGATTGACAGGCAGCTAAACTGTTGTTTTGAGTGAGGGACTCCTGTTGCAGACTGAGACAGCAGCTGCAGAAAGTAACAGCATGACCAGCTGCTTTTTACGTACTTTTAGAGCAAAAAATCATACCGGCGTACTGTCTTGTAAAAATGCTTACAGGTTGGCATGTCTGGTATAATTAGGAATCTGTACAGTATTGGTACTTAAAGTCTAAATAAAACCATCTCAAACCATAAAGAACTACTTCAAATTCCTTGTCAATTTTAAGTTGGTTGTTAGCTTTGCTGTTTTACGTCAACACTGGACAAACATATAATAAAGACAAAAGAGAAATAAAACCACACTTTAAACACAAAACATGTACTGTGCATTTATGACGACTGTGGATTTTAGGACACATAACTGGATCCCCTCAACAATCCAGTGAAAAGGTGAATGAACAAAATAAATGACAGGTGCTCATGCTCTTCAGGGTTGTGTGTGATCAACGTCTGAAGTGAAGACAATGAACCCAACATTTATGTGAAGGATTTATAAGTGAAAAAGTATATCATCATTGTCGGTGCTCAGCGTTGACAACGACCAGACAAATGTGTTTCTTATTCATTTTAAAAAGTGGCTTAAACGAGTGATCAGTGAAAGAATGTCCCATGCAAATCAACACCAATGGACATAAAAGCATTTAGTGATCGGCCTGGTGCGGTCTGGTTTTCAAACACAATTGATCAAATTGGATTGGCCTTAATTTTCAAAGTTACTAATTTATTGTTTCTATTCTTAGATCCTCTTCAAGCACATTTCCAGGATCACCTTAATAACGTAAGTGTATTGTATATTATGGGCCCCTGTGTAGCTCCCTGTGTAGCTCCTGCTTGGGGCCCCCACTTTCTTCAGAAGTGCCTCAGTTCTTTCATGGTCTTAAAAGTCAACCGCTCATTCACTATCAGGGACTTTTTAAAGAGAAAACCAGACAGCAGCCAGACTCTTAGTCATGACAGCTTTTCTAAGTGCGTTACCTGCTCTTCCGGGTGGTCCAGGGGGGCCTGGGAGACCCTTAGGGCCCTGCAGATCAAGACCAGGAGGACCAGGAGGACCACTGGAACCTGGGGAACCAGGGTTACCAGGGAATCCAGCCTCTCCTTTAATACCAGGGAAACCAGGAGAGCCAGGAGGCCCGGTCCGACCAGGGTCTCCCTTTGTACCTGCACAGAGAAGACCATTCCAGGTACTTTATAATATTTGAATATTGTACGTTACAAGAAATATTACAGTGTTTTTAATAAAGTAGAGCTGCAGTAACTGACCTGGTAAACCTGGAAGACCAGAAGGACCAGGACCACCATAACCAGGAAGTCCTAAAGAAGAACGGAGAACAGAAAATGTTAATCAATTACCAGTTCATTAATGTAGAGCAAGCTAAACTGTAATATGACAAACTGATGATACCTGGTTCTCCTTTGACTCCAGCAGGTCCTGGGATGCCGTCACGACCCGCCTGCCCCTTATCTCCTGGTAAACCTGGACCTCCTGGTCGACCGGGTTCACCTGGCCGACCAGGGGAGCCGCTAAGACCCGGGCCACCGGGAGAACCGTCCAGACCCTTGGGACCGGGGCTACCGGGAGGACCTGGTGGAAACAGACAGAGCGTCAGTCAGAGCGGCTTTTATCAGCAGCCATTTTGACCTCCCAGAGTCACGAGTTCAATCCCTACTTCAGAAATGATAGCTTTCTGGAAAGTAGTCTTTTCAAGGCTGTTTTAATATTTGATTGGAGACTAACTGCAGTTGTGTTGGAAATTACTAAGTTAATACTCTGAATAAAGACATTATTAACATGCTTTTTAGGGATGGATTCTTCATCTCTGCTTTAGTTTCCGTGTAACCTGTGAAACAGAGCATTTGTTTTATCAGATACACGCTCCTGATCCTTTACCTTGGAAACCTGGCGGTCCGGGTTCTCCTTTGAAACCTGGACCTCCAGGTAGACCTGGCAGACCGGGAGATCCTGATGCTCCTTTGATTCCTGGGCCTCCTGGGAAACCTGGTTGACCCGGTTCTCCCTGAAAGAGAAATGCTGTTAAAGTGAGTGGCATTAAACTTTTCAGAGACAAATAACTGCTCCTAACATCAGCCGCTGACTGTACCTTAGGTCCCTGAATGCCAGGCGGGCCGACTCCAGCAGAGCCTGGATCACCTTTGACTCCAGGAAAACCAGGAGCTCCTGGCTGTCCCGGACCTCCAGGCCGACCTGGCAGACCAGGGGTGCCCTTCTGACCTCCGGGTCCTGACGTTCAAAAAGAATAAAATCCCATTTTGTTGATATGTCTGTATGTTCCTTTTTGTGAGATTTATAGGATTTAATTTAAAGCAATATATGTTCAAACCTGGGAACCCCATCTCTCCCATGGCTCCTTTAGCGCCTGGGGCTCCTGATAAACCAGGGACCCCTGGCATACCTGGATTTCCTTTAGGACCTGTGCACCGGACAATAAGACATTAAGCATAGTGTGGAAGTGTGGTTTAAGGCCTGCGGCGAGAGTCATACCTGGAGGTCCTGGGACACCGGGCCGTCCGTCTGATCCTGGGATTCCTGGGTCACCATCGAGACCAGAGATACCTTTCTGACCTGGGGGACCTGTTGAACCTGTAAAACACAGAAGAGGTTAAAGATTCTACAGTGACTGTGTGATTAAAATCTCTTTTTAAAAAGCTAGAATTCTGAGAGCTGTACCTGGCACCCCTCTGTCTCCCTTCTCTCCTTTTTCTAATACAGACTCAGAGCTTTTTCCTGGAGGTCCTTGGACACCAGGGTCACCTTTGACTCCTTTATATCCTGGAGATCCAGGAACACCGTCTCTGCCTGGGAATCCAGGTTCACCTGGAAACAAAACAAAAGAGTATGTTATACAGATCACATTTTAGATTAAATATGTCAACAGCAGTACCTTTGGGTCCAGGTCCACCAGGTCCTCCAGGTCCACCAGGACCTCCAGAGGGTCCTGGGGCTCCCATCTGGCCCATGTCTCCTTTAGCTCCTGCAGAAAATTAAGGTGAACGGATGAATGCAGAAGAATTGGATCAAATAACCAAATGTGTTTTCAAAAAGACGGTCGATCTGTTTTAATAGAAGCAGCTTTTATCAGTGAAATTAAATATTACCTGGCAGACCGGGCAGGCCGTCCCGTCCTGGGCCTCCAGGGGTTCCTGGATTTCCAATAGGTCCAGGTGAACCAGGGAATCCAGGGGATCCTCTCTCTCCGGGCAGACCTGGGATATCCAGACCTGGAGGGCCGGGGTCTCCCTTGGCTCCATTGCCTCCTTGGAATCCTGGGGCAAGAAAACAACCACTGAGTTTTTGGATACAATTATATGTTACATATGAGCATAAAAGCAGGTTCTTTTTCCACAAAAATAAATTAGAGTAAAAGGATCGAATTATCACATTATGTATCTGTGTGACTGGGGCCATGACCAGATCCTGATGGAGGTAAATACCTTTATCGCCTTGGCATCAGGCGTTGCACAAGACAGCGAAGAGAGCCAAAGACAGGGAGCAACGGATTGAGCCGAGTCACAATGAGGAGAACAAAATAGAATGCATTAAATGCTTTAAAACATTTATGCTGCTGCTTTTTGAGAACTTTAGTGTTATAGTGTCCAGCAGCATGCGGCTCGTGCTCTGTGCTCTTTCTGTGGGCTTTTGTGAGCATTTGTAGAAGTGGGTTGTGATGTAAAAAACTGCTCTGTAAACAGTTGCTCAAAGACATGGAAGTGGTGACTTTTTGTTTGGTGTTTTAAAACAAGTGCAGATGATAATATTATTCCTATTGATAATAAACAAGCAGAAGGACAAGCCCCAAAACTCATGCAGGTGCTGAGGTGCTACATGGAAGGTGTTTAAACCCAGGCCAGAAATCAACCAGTGTGTGCCCATACAGATTATTCTTGTTTAAAAAAACTTTAATAAATATATAAATAAATGGTTTATTTTGTGACCGTATCCAAAATCCTTTGTCTGGTCCTGAGTGGTTTACCTGGAGGTCCCACTGGTCCAGGAGGTCCGGGGGGGCCTGGTAGTCCCGGTGACCCAGGGATGGAAGGTCCAGGTGGACCACGAGCTCCAGGAATACCCGGTGAACCATTGTCACCTAAACAGGTCCAAAGAGCGAGAGGTTTGTCAGATTGTGTCGAATTAAACATAGGTTTGTCCAGAACTTTTGGGTTAAACTGAGATGAGGCACCTTTAGATCCTGGATAGCCCTCAAGTCCATTTCGTCCGGGTGAACCAGGAGCTCCAGGGTAACCAGTATCTCCCTTTGGTCCGGGTAAACCTTTAGCACCGGGGACTCCAGGGACACCAGAAGGACCAGGCAGACCAAAACCAGGTTCACCCTAAAGAAAACACAGTTTTATTCACTAACAACTGAATAAAACTGACACTTCAAAGGGGTCTCTCAAACCTTTACTGTTTGGTCTGGATTTTTATTTACCTTGAATGAATAAATGAGGTCCAGCTGGTCTGATAAATTGTGGTTTGTTTTCAGTGTCATTTATTCTGACAATAGTTTTAAAGTCTGCTGTTTGTAAAAGTAATTATCTATTAATAATGTCAGGAATGTAATGATACTTGAAGTTTCCAAATGAGATTTTTTTTGAGTTGCCAAAAAGAATCCAACTTATTGCCAGGAATGATTATATGATCAGTGTTAGAGACATTTAGATCTCCTTAAGCTTTACAGTGTCCTTAACCTAAATTAAAGTAACATGTGTAAAACAGTATAATGTACCTTGGCTCCCGGGAACCCAGGCTGTCCAGGCAGACCGTCCACTCCGGGTCGTCCTGGTCCACCTGGGGATCCGGGCTGACCTGGGATACCAGGGAAACCTGGAGGCAGCAGGAATAAGTGAGAAAAGGGCGGGCTACTGTTCTGGTAGAAATCTCAGTAAATTCTATCATGATATTGGGATTGTGTTATTATTTAAGTCAATGGAAAGATATAAAAACTGTTATTTTGTTTGAAAAGGCCAGGAAAGTGTCTTTGTAATCCACATTTTGTATTCTTAGACGTAGCTTTGTTTGTAGAGCTACACTGTAGTCCAACATTGTTTTTCTTTACTCAGATACTCTTCAAAAAAATAAGAGAAAAAAAAACTATACTGATTATATTTTTGAGCATATAACCCAGCGCTAAATGTCGCGCGGAAAAAATAGCTAACTGTTTTTCTTTACCTTTGACTCCTGGGGGTCCTGGAGGTCCGATTCCTGGCAGTCCCGGGTCTCCCTTTGCTCCTGGTAATCCAGGGAACCCTGGCTGACCAGGCTGACCTGGGGTTCCTGACCACAAAAAAAAAAAAAAACACAAAAACGGCTCAGATTCATTTTCCTGCCCACATCCTGCTGTTGTTTTACAATAATATCCATGTCCTTACCTGGGGAACCGGGCAAACCAGGATTTCCATCCAAACCTCTGGGTCCTGGGACTCCTTTATCTGACGTGGCTGGGCCTGGTTCACCTTTAGCTCCTGCCCAGAAGAAGACAAACAAGGACAGAGAAGTGACGTTTGAGCTGAACATGACTTGAATTATAGAAAGAAATGTGGATTAAATCAGACTCTAGCGTTAAGTAAAGCTGCATTTTGTAAAATGTTGGAGAAAACAGTAAAACGTTTGGTTGCTACTATGTTTTTAATAGTAAAGAGTAAAAAACAGTCCTTGCATTTACGTTACATTTACATTTAGTCATTTAGCAGACACTTTTATCCAAAGCGACTTACAAGTGAGGAAAGCAATGGAAGCAATTTTAACAACACAAGGTACAAAAAGCATAAGTGCACAAAAAACTAGTCAGTTTAAACCCTGCACAGTTTACAAAGCTATGGATAGGAGCATATTTATTATTTATTTTTTATAAAGAAAAGTAATTGATAGAAAGAAAGTAGAATTCTAGGATTCAGTGTTTGTCAGTCAGGTGTTGACAGAAGAGATGTGTTTTCAGGTGTTTTTTAAAGATGGCTACAGAATCTGCTGATCTTGTAGCAGCAGTAGATCATTCCACCAATGTGGAACAGATCCAGAGAAGGTACGTGAGAGTGATTTTTTTCCTTTTTTGAACGGTACCACCAGCCGTTGTTCATTTGCAGAGCGCAGGGATCTGGTAGGAACGTAGGTCTGTATTAGTGAGTGGAGATATGAGGGTGCAGAACCAGTGGTGGTCTTGTAGGCCAAGAGCATAGCTTTGAACTTGATGCAGGCGTCAACCGGGAGCCAGTGTAACCTAATGAATAGAGGAGTTACGTGCGCTCTCTTTGGTTCATTAAAGACTACTCTTGCCGCTGCATTCTGGATCAGCTGCAGAGGTTTGGTTGTGCAGGCAGGGAGTCCAGCCAGTAGGGCATTGCAATAATCCAGTTTGGACAAGACAAGAGCCTGGACTAGAATTTGCGTAGAGTGCTCTGATAGGAAAGGTCTAATTTTCCTAATGTTGTAGAGGATGAATCTACAGGACCGGGTGGTGCTGGCGACATGACTTGTGAAGTTTAGCTGATCATCAATTACCACTTGCATTTGCATTTTCTACAATAGAAGACATTTATTGCCATAAAGGACTTGGAAACTGACTTCATTCATACTGCTTTTCTAAGATGCACATACTTTTAAGCTTTTCCAACATCTTTAATAAATATGATATATTAGATTAGATATGATGTACATGCAATATACAAAATTTGGGCCATCAGATATTTCATTTTCTAAACTATACCCTATTACATAATTTAACTATTTGTTTAAAAAAAAAAATATATATATATATTTTAAACCTTTTACACAAAATCCAGGCCTTTTTATACACCGAGCAAGGTTTGCATGTGTTTTAGAAGTGCTGTTTTATCAGGACCCATAAATAAACCTTTGTATTTACCGGGGATACCAGGAGATCCAGGTCGACCCGAGACGCCCTGGATACCCTTCTCTCCTGCAGGGCCTTGAGGTCCGAATCCTGGGAGCCCGGGAGGACCTCTGTCGCCTGGGATACCTGGGAGACCGGGTTCACCAGAAGCTCCACGCTCTCCTTTAACAAGCAGCGAACCCTTCAGGGACAAAACAAGACAGACTAGATTTGATTTGAAAGATTGAGTCAAAGTGTGGGGCTTCATCCACAGGAAATGTACTGAGAATGAAAATCTCTGTCAAAAACTCATGCTACATTATTTAAAAATAAACTGATTGCCAAAAAGAACTTCTGAGAAGATAAGCGGGAGCAACAAGAGTCTACGGGAGCGTTCACACTTGTCATGTTTGGTGCGGTTCAAAGAGACTCTGGTGCGGTTCACTTGGATAAATGTGAATGCTCCAGATGAACCTCAGTGACACCAAACATACGCTCACAAGACCTCATCAAAACAGAGTCTCGGAGCTCTTCCAAGTTTAACTGTAAACCTTAGACTTTAACTGGCAACCATAGACCACTTTGCAACTCTGTCTATTCACACACCAAGATTTTATCTTACACTGTCACATTTCTAGTTTTCTCTTTGGCTTTTGAGAATGTAACCTTTTGAAAAGAGCAGCTAAATTAGACTCCTGCCGTTTTCCCTTTTATTAACTCTTCTGGTGCATAAAAATTCTATAAATATAATAAAACTATAAATATTTTTATTTTATTTTACTGTTGGTACTAAAAAAGAACAGCTAAGAAGTTTCAAGCTAAGATGTGGTTCTCACATATATAGTTTATAGCTTTAAACCCCCAAACACAAGAGTTATATATATTTTATTCTAAACATAATCGCCACCTACAGGAAATCCTTTGGCTCCAGGAAGTCCAGGTGACCCGTCCCGACCGGGCTGCCCGTCCAGACCTGGCAGACCTGGAGATCCGGGGAAACCAGTGTCGCCCTTCTCTCCTTTCACACCGTCTTCTATGAAGGACTCGCCGGGCTCTCCCTTCTCTCCGGGATATCCAGGGGGTCCCGGAGGACCGCTGGGGCCCTGAAGAAGAGACAGCAGAAGCTCTGGTTCAGGACACACGCTTTCTTCAGAAGGGTTTTTAAAAAGAGAACAGAGGGCACTTACAGCAGGGCCACTACCTCCTGGGGCACCTGGGTATCCTTGGTCTCCTTTGATTCCTGGTCCACCGGGAGAACCTGACGGAGAAACAGTATGGTTACATCAGAGGGGCTGGGACAACACATTATTTATCATTGTTGGATTTTCTTCTTGTGATATATTATTGTGACACAGAAACAGATATTGAAGTATTATTTTAAAGGCAATGTGCCACTGTAAGGGCTGTTGTGGATATGGACCAATGACTGTATAATATATGGACGTTTTCCACCCATTGCTCCCCTATTCACCGATGTTGTTATGGTAATAACTTAGCTCTAGAGACCGGAGCCATCTTTTGTACCAGGCTGTAAACATGATTTTTGCACTGCTAATGTTGTCATTGGGTTTCTCCTTATATTTACACTTTTGGAGCCTGCCCTCTGGTGGACGGAGGTATATCGCTGTATATCGCTGTATTGTAGCGCCGTACTCGAGGACCTTTTAAGGGGTTCCATGAGAGAGGCTTGATATGGACATGTGGGAGTTATGAGCAGAACAGGGACAAAGCAAAAACAAAATCATGTGATAAACATTTCAGACAAATTACTTACGTGTGTTTTTAATTTTTATTGTGAGACCAAATGCAACACAAGGATTGATGACAAAGTACGATAGAACAGGCTAAGTGTATTTATTAATAAGAAGGGGGAGTAACCTGGGAAGCCGGGCGGCCCTGGAGGTCCTGGAGGTCCTGGTACAACAATGTTGTCTAAAATGCAGTTCACACAGGTGTCGCCCTTATCACCTGAAACAAACAGTTTAGGTTTACATTCAGAGACAATATTTCCAGAGACAATTCATTCAGCTACAGTTCTATACCATTTTATTTGGAGTTTCCTTATCTCCAATATAAACTGGGAATGGAGTATAATAACTGATTGTCAAAGTCTGCATAACGTTATCTTCTGCTACAATAGAACCAGTGTGCCGCGGTACACTAGTGTGCCGTGAGAGATCGTCAGGTGTATCGTGGAAAATTATTCAATTTCACTTTTTTTGTGTTTATTTATTCCTATTCAAGACACTTTAATAAGAATGACTGTATATTTATTAATATAGGCTACAGAGTTTCATTTTTTTACATTTTCGGTTGTTGGAGTGCCTCTTGAGATTTTTTTTTCAATAAAAAATGTATCTTGGCTCAAAAAAGGTTGAAAAACACTACAATAGATTAACCTTTTACAGTTTATGTCACAGAACAAACCTGACGAATCAACAAACATGTTAGCAACAAAATGGTATAAACTGTCTCTCCCTGTTAATCCAAATTTAACCAGTTTCTGGCCATTCTTTTCCTCTGTTCAATTGTTTATTATTATTATTGTTTACCACTGTTAATGTTTCTGTTATGTTATAATGTTGAAAGCATAGGCCTAGGTCTGACTACAATTTATACAATATATTAGTTGCTAAACTCTTGTCTGCTTTCTGTTGAGGTGTTAGTCAGGCTTTTAGAAGTTTCAGTTTTGGACTGATTTCTTTATTTATTGTCAAGGGTGATTTTCTGTAAAGTATATAGTTTCTATAACAATAAAACCTTACTACTTTGCTTCTATGTGTTACGTCTTACCCTTCAGTCCTCTCTCTCCAGGGTAGCCCGTCTCGCCCGGCACACCGGGACGTCCTGGCTCTCCTGGGAGGCAGTTTTGTCCCGACCCTGGTAGTCCTGGAGGTCCTTGGACTCCCTGTGGTCCGGTGGTACCTGGTCTTCCCGGTAATCCTGGCAGAGAGGTACCCGGGGCGCCTTGGTCTCCTTTTTGACCTCTCTCTCCAGGGAAACCTGGATTTCCGGGCTGACCCGGTTCACCGGTGCCTGGTAATCCAGGCGGACCTGGAGGTCCGGTCAACCCTGAAGCAAAAGACACAAATAATGGTAGTAAAATGACCAAGGTTATTATTCCATTAAAGTATGTAGTCTTACAACCAATGTCACTACTCTGTGCTTTAAGAAATCTTGTTCGTTTGTAGGAGGAGACACACAGGGAGACAACTAACACAGTAAGTAAGTAGAGTGACTAACACAAAACTGGCAAAAAATTATAACTGTGGAAGCAAAAGACACAAATAATGTTAGTAAAATGACCAAAAAGGTTATTGTTCACATTAAAGTATATGGTCTTACAACCAATGTCACTACTCTGTGAAAAATTTCACTGAAAAAGACAAGGATAAAGGTGGAGGACACTGCAAATAATGCTCCTCTCATTATACTCATACATTCTTTATATTCTGAATTGACCAGAGTACTGCTGTCATCTAGTGGTTAAAGAGTAGTATTTTAAACTTCTGAACAGTTCCCTCTGCTGGTGAAGCTTACACACTGCAGGTTGAACTTGATTTCTGGATCAAATAAAAGGTCAAATAACTACCATTCAATCAAGTCTATATAAAGTCATTTATAGTCTTTATACAACAAGTGCAATTAATTTATCTTATTAATTCAATTCAGATCCAATAAGAAATATAATGGTGCTTTTACATAGAAAAGTTTAGGTTAACTTGAGTCGTGTAGGGGTTTTAAATAATGTATATAAATTTCATTAATCTGTATGAAAACACAATTTTAAGGTCATAACCTTAAATGATATATTTTCTGCAGAAAAACACTTTTCTGCAGAACTTTTTCTGGTATAGTGTATTTAAACGTCCTTATTAATAATCTACAAGAAATGTCAAATTAGACTAACCCTGAAATCCTCTGTTTCCCTTTAGTCCTGGAGATCCGGGGAATCCAGGAGCACCTTTGGGCCCGACTTGAGTTGACGTCTGTGAGCTGGTTACCTGGTTTCACCACAAATACATTTAAATTAAGAAAAAAAATACAAATAAACTGCTTACAATTAAAAAATACTAGGTTTATATTGCCGTTTTCAATATCATTTTGCTTTTAAATATTTGCATTTACAATGAAATGTAAAAACTATTACTGGAAGTTTGGCTTTGTCTCCATCTTGTGGTCAGACAGTTGTAGCGCATCAAAGGAATTTTTACAAATATTCATTCAATTTTACAGGAAACTGACATTAATATATACAGAAAACAAAATAATATCTAATACATACCACTCCGGGAGGTCCTGGAAATCCTCGATCACCTTTTAGACCCTAAAAAACAAACAATAATGTCACTTTTTTTTTTAAGTGTTAAGTATATGATGTGTATTTATTTATTTGTATGTAATGGAGAAAAGGTCGTACTCTTTCTCCGTCGCGGCCTGGTGGACCTGGAAAACCTGTCTCTCCTTTGATTCCCTACAGAGAAAGAAAAACGGACCATATAGAAAAGCAAACAACAAAATGATCAAACGTGATGTGACGTGTCTGACTTTACTTACGGGGAATCCCGCAGGACCAGGGTCACCATCTTTCCTGGTTTTCCCTAAAAAAGAAAAAACATGTGATATTGTTCGTCAAAATAAAAAAATAAGGGCTGTTTAAAAAATTAACCCAGAGTTGATTTGTCTTTGGCTGTATCTAAAGAGGCTCTTTGAGTAGATTCATTTTTTTATTCAAAACACTACATTCAATTTAAGCCTTTAAATATCCAAGTGATATGAATGTATTATGACCTGAATAATTCTGACGAGTGCATAAGTAGACAACATCAATGTGAGTTAAAATGTAACTGAACTGTTAGAGCTACTTACATTCACCAGAAAACAAACCTACTGCAGTGTCACGTGCACAGAAGGACTAGCCTGGCCAGCTATCTTCATTTTTTTAATTGTTCCGTACAAAGAATTAAGTCTGGGCCCTCTCAATCCCAGTTTGTTGTCCAGGGGGCGGTACAAATGGATGCAGATTAAACCAATCAGATATGAGACATTGTATAAAGCTTGCCACGTTTTAGATAAAGGATTATAATTAGTCGATGATGAGCTGGTGGACTACAGGCTCCTTGTTTTGTTGTCCTCCCAGAGCAGCGAGGAAAAAGGAGTTTGCCTTTCCTCACTTCTAGTCAAGCTGCCAACAGGAGCTAATGCTTTCATCCTGCCTGTCCCTGTCATTATCTAATATGGATATTACCAGAATATTTATACATAATACAATGTTTTTACACAATTTGCCAGTTATTTTTAAAACTCCAGTGATATTTAACATAACGTTAACCTGCCCAACAGAGGTTAGGGTGTTGCTAGTTTGTGCAGCTGAATGCAGCGGATAGAAATTGTGGCATTTCTTTATTTTAGTTCCATGGGTAGATAGATGTTTAGGCATGTTGTTTCAACCTTTACATGAAGTAACAGCCTTGCAGTTATTGCAAATGGTATTATTTTTATCTCATTACATAAAATAAAGCCAAGCTTCAGATTGTTTCTTCCTCCATTCCCTCCTTTACTCAAATCGCTTTGATGTCATGACGCACAAATGCTTAGGACGCCGTGCTTTGCTGCTCAAAAAAGGGAGAGTTGTGAGTTGTTGGACTGTATATATGGCTGGGACTCAGAACAAGAGCATCATAAATCTATTTATATCCACAAGTCCACATAAGAGGACTTGTTAATGTCAAGGACATACAATACTAAAATTTAGAACTTATTCTCGAGTGGAACCAGCTTTCAGTTGCCACCCCTAGTGTGGACACTGTTGGACTTACTCGTTTGCCAGCTTCTCCTGGTTCTCCTTGTCTCCTTTCTGACCACCAGGGGGACCCTACAACAAGACAAAACAAAGACTTGAGAAAAATGTACTGTAGTTAGGGTTGAGATAAATAAATAAGCAATATGTAAGTCTGTTTATTTGTTTTATATTGAGATAGAAAGACTCACTGGAAGTCCGGGGGATCCTGGATCACCTGGTAGTCCTGGAGGTCCTGGGTCCCCCTACAGCAAACACAAAGCCATGAAAATAGATATAGGTTTGTCTTCTGTTGAGTTCAAATACACTGTGGCACTGTTCATTGAAGGGTGTTGACTGAGAGGATTTTTGTTGGAGTAACGTTAAAGTCATTGTTACTGCTAAAATACACTTAAACATTCTTATTATTCTGATTTTAAATGATTACTAATCTGTTATCCTGGGGTTAAAGAGTGGAAGCTGCAGGAGTATTTTAAACTTTAGAACAGTTCCCTCTGCTGGTGAAGCTTACACACTGCAGGCTGAACTTGATTTCTGGATCAAGTAAAGGACAAATAACTAACATTAATTCAATTAAAGTCCTATATATTCTATATACAAACATTAATTAACCTTAATAATTCAAAAAGAAATATTATGGTGCTTTTACAGAGAAAAGTTTAGGTTAACTTGAGTCGTGTAGGGGTTATGAATAACGTGTATAAATTGCATTAATCTGTATGAAAACACAATTTTAAGGTCACACAACACCCTAAGTGACATATTTTCTGCAGAAAAACACTGTAAATACACTTGATGTTCAGTTTATAAAAGCATAGAACATGCTTTAAACACTCTATTATCTATTTAGGGGGTTATTTGTTTCAGGAAATATTTAAAACTATAATCATATGACATTTATATTTGTTTATGATGTAATATGACTCTATTTAAATGTATATACAGTAATTTTCTAAATGTGTTTTGTCCAGATAAAGTGAGAAGTAATACCTTGTCTCCTCTCTGAATCTCGGTCTCTGTGGGTCTCTTCTGTTCCCCGACTTGACCGGGAGGCCCAGGCGGTCCAGGCAAACCGGTATCACCCTGAGATCAAACACAGACAACACTAAAACACTCAGTAGTTTTCTTAATCCTATTGTTTTAAAAGGTCTGGAGGTTTTACAGAAGGTAACATTACCTTTTCTCCTTTGGGCCCTTGGAAGTTCAGTCCCATGTTTCCCTGAAAAAAACAAGGATTATTAATGAACAATGTGACAATAATACCTCAGTGTCTGCACTAAAATGACTTTAATACTGTTTAATCATGTTGTCATGTTGTCACAAGAAATAAAAATGAGCAAATTGATGTAACCATCTCAAACAGAAGATTCTGATTCATTTGGAAAGAATACGTTTGGCTAAATGTGAGTTTGAGTCTAATTTCACTGTAGTTTTATTTAAGAGTTTAAATGTAAAAGGTTGCATGAATGAAAATGTAAATAAGGTGTGCTTTCATTAATTATCAAGAGATAAATCAACCACATTTGGGATTTCTGATGAAAAAAAAAGTGTACAGATTCATGTTGGCATTTCTAAAATAAGGATGTTCTCACCTTAGGCCCTGGAGGACCGGGAGGACCAGGAGGGCCCTAAACACAAAACATACACATAAGCTTTAAAGAAACTCAAACATTATGATATAGTTGCTAAGAACACAGAGAGCATTACGTTGACTCCTCTGGGTCCTGCTGGACCGGGAGCACCTTGCAGACCAGGCGATCCGGGTTTACCCTAAAACACAGAAAATATTATTAAGGCTTGAAATTGACTTTAAAGTTACTCTCCCTCTTAATGTATGAGTAAATATTTGTAGAGAATTCAGGATTAGCATTTCAAATCTCTGTGTTGTAGCATGATGTATCTGATCATTGTGCACTGCCCCATATTTTTGCACAAGTGACGTGTCACATCAGGTTTTAGTGCAGTTTCCAATAAACAAAAAATAAATACACTTTTAAATACTTTGTTTAAACATACATTTCTGTTAAATGTAAGAAAATGGAAAGGTTTCTGCGTTGGGTCCTTAATTAACTGTATTTAGAAATAGATCAAGAACAGATTACAGATTTTTTTTTCTCATGTCTCACGCTCTGCAATTCTGCAACAATCAGGCATATTTACATCTGTGGCATTTGTTACATTAATGTGCTATGTTTCTATCAAAAAATGACGCTGGGTGCTTAATTTAAATAAGAATTCCAGGTGTACCATTTATTTAAGGTATCTGCTTTCTGTTTGTCTCATCTGCTTTGTTTAAAGGTGTCTTTAAAAAATAAACCACTAACCTATTGTTCAGCTGTTGCAGCTCCCTAAGTTGGTCCAATCCACTCACTAACTTTTACCTTTAATTACATCTTAAATACCCAATAATCCCGCCCAAAATTTTATATATGATTAATTGTATTTAAGAATATTGCTCTAAACTCACAGGAAATCCAGGTAACCCAGGAAATCCCATGTCTCCCTTGTCTCCGAAACGGTCTGTAGAGATCACATCACCTGGTTCTCCCTACAAATGAAAACAAGAACATACTTAGCAAAAGAACATGGTTTATCCACAAAATATCAAGTTCAAGTCACTCTTGACTAAAGGAATCGAATTATTAAGTCCTTACTCTCCTAAATGACCACTTTAAGGGTTCAGTATTGTACTCACCTTTTGTCCAGGCAGACCAGGTGGACCCTAAAGACGACAGGAAAAATAAGATCAATTTATACACAGGGTATTGCATTTACAGACACTAAGACCAGTGGCGCAAAAAGGGGGTATGCAGCATATGCGGCGCATAGGGGCGCAGCACCTTGGGGGGCGCCAAAGCGATGGTACAAAAAAAAAAAACTTTTTATTTATTTATTAAATTTTTTTTTGTATTTCCTAAATGTAGCTTAGCTGCTGTTGTGTGTTTCTAAATCATTTCAGTATTTCCTCAATACTATCAACATTTTATAGGACTAACAGGCTTCAATAGACGCCCTCATTAGATTCCATAAATAGAATTAATATAATATCACGAGTGGGCGTGGCCGGCGGGGGCGCCGTGAGCGTGCTGAGCGAGCAGGTAACGTTATGTGTTAGTTGTCACAGTATGCACACAGTTGTCTTTAAAAAATGGATAAAATAAAAAATAAATAAAGAGGGAAAATGAGATGGCAGGAGATGGTGTCAATCTATGGGACAGCTGATAAACAAGTGGATAGTGAAAAGCAACAGGTAGGACTTAAAGTGAGCGTCTGTGCTTAGGCTTGCAATATTCATGTTAACAGACTTAGCATTAGCGTTTTCTAACACTGGGAATGCAGCAGCCAAATGGGGTTTAAATTAAGGCTAGCCTTATCTGCAAAACTGAGGTTACTGAGCTGAAAACTGGAAAATATAAGACAATAAATTACAAAAACGTGGAAAACAACTAATATAAATAATGTTCCGAGGTAGATTCAAACCTGGGTACACTAAATGTAAAGCCTACTGCTTACCAACTGAGCTATCCAGTTGCAATGTGTATAGGTAGTTAATATACAGATGGCTCATGATACAGGCTGGTATGAACTACAGACCGCTCTAGATTTTGTGGTAGCAAACATTTGTAGCTAACATTTTTATTTTTCTTTGCGCCAACTATGAATGCTGCAGATACTCCTAGCACTGGTTGCTCATCTCCAAAAATGACTAAGACAAAAAGCTATCGCTCACCTGCTGTGACCAGGAGATCCAGCTAAAACCTCCAGATCCTGGGAAACCCCTGTCACCCTGAAGAAGAGGAAACAAATATTATACTGGTGTTTATTTTGTTATGTCAACAGCCCACATTTTAACACCTTTCATAGAGTTGATACTAAAAACTCATTTTATGATTTTTATATGAATAAGTTACTTTTGTCCCATTGCAGCCGGGCACTCCTCTGGGACACATTGAGGTCCATCATTCTGTGAACCCTTTAGAATAACAGGCTTAAAGTTAAGCAATAACTTATAGATAAAATCAAATAAAATACTGAAAACCTACTGGAAGTCCTGGTGTCCCTGGAAACCCTGGTAAACCTGAAGGCCCCTGTTAGAAAAAGCACAATGAAAAAAGTTGAATGTTACACCAAAAACACTAAGGCACTAATGTAGCACACAAAGAATAAAGACTTGGATTATTGGAGCTAAAAGGCAATGTGGACATCTGCTGGTCAGACAAGGTACTGCACCACAAGGGCACATAAAATACTCAAGGTATGATTCAAGTAAAACAGTTTAAAAAAGGAGCCAAAACGATGGAGAATAACTATAACAATGTTTGAAGAGAAACCACAGAAACAAACAGGATCTCAATATAATAACATTTTTAGTCAAATCTATTATAGTTTAAATAAAATGTTTACTGATTAGAGTGCAAACAACTCAACAAATGTAGTATGTTCCACTTACTCTGATTCCAAGTGGATAGTGGAAAAGCAACAGGTAGGACCCTCACTGCTTGAAGGAGAACAGAAAAAGGCTTTATCAATGCATCTGTATTACTCATATTTACACTAATCACTAAATTAAGGCTACTTTTGACTTTCTTTAATAAAGTCAAAGAGTCACATCAAACAACTTCATGTAGAGTGACCAAAGTAGGACGGCATGTTTTTTTTGACGCTTCATCATTTGGCAGTGGAAAGCTACCTACTGGCCTGACCTGCACTACCGCTCCAGTGGAAATGTACTTAATGTGGTAATAAGCCTCATATCACCTAATAGACAGTTTATTTCACTGACCTTCTCTCCTCTGCCTCCAATTGGTCCCTCTGGTCCCGGGAAACCGGGGACTCCTTGCTGACCTGTTAGACCTGGGAACCCCCTCTCACCCTGAAAACATACAACACATTACAACATGACATATTCACTTCAGTAAAAAACAAGTGGAAGACAGAAAGTGAACATGTAAACTGATACTTTTATGGTAGTTTTACAGATTCTTAAGTTCTTAAAATAATCTTCCACAAGATTTTTTCAGATTCTATGTGAGATGCAGGATTTCTTAAATGAATAT
The DNA here is from genome assembly GCA_024416835.2 of Perccottus glenii. Classification (NCBI taxonomy): domain Eukaryota; kingdom Metazoa; phylum Chordata; class Actinopteri; order Gobiiformes; family Odontobutidae; genus Perccottus; species Perccottus glenii. Next base: position 3,934,627 of record CM044546.2, on the reverse strand, counting down.
TAAGCAATAATTGTTGGCCATTGTTCTTACCTTGGCTCCCTTCACTCCGCTGCAGTCACATTTAGGTCCCACACAACCATGACAGGCCTGTAACACAACAAGAAACAGAGATTAGTAATGTTCATAGTTTAATTAATCAGATCATTTTCAAACCAGAACGTTCTAAGTAGGTCAGGAGTCGAGCAAACAAGTGTCTAGTGTTTGAATTCTAATATGTAAATGGGTGTATGAAATCAAGAAGCTTCAATACAATCAGTGGAAATACAGATTAAATGCTTATGTTAAAAAAATCCAATGCCCATTTGTCACCACTGTGTGTTTGACAATTAAACATAACATTTCAGAAATTCAAAGACAACAAACAGGATCTCAATATAATAACATTTTTAGTCAAATCTATTATAGTTTAAATAAAATGTTTACTGATTAGAGTGCAAACAACTCAACAAATGTAGTATGTTGTACTTACTCTGATTCCTTTTGGCCCACCTGGCCCCTGAGGACCCTCACTGCCCTGAAGGAGAACAGAAAAAAGGCTTTATCAATGCATCTGTATTACTCATATTTACACTAATCACTAAGTGTAGTGTACTTTTTGACTTTCTTTAATAAAGTCAAAGAGTCACATCCAAACAACTTCATGTAGAGTGACCAAAGTAGGACGGCATGTTTTTTTTGACGCTTCATCATTTGGCAGTGGAAAGCTACCCCTACTGGCCTGACCTGCACACTACCGCTCCAGTGGAAATGTACTTAATGTGGTAATAAGCCTCATATCACCTAATAGACAGTTTATTTCACTGACCTTCTCTCCTCTGCCTCCAATTGGTCCCTCTGGTCCCGGGAAACCGGGGACTCCTTGCTGACCTGTTAGACCTGGGAACCCCCTCTCACCCTGAAAACATACAACACATTACAACATGACATATTCACTTCAGTAAAAAACAAGTGGAAGACAGAAAGTGAACATGTAAACTGATACTTTTATGGTAGTTTTACAGATTCTTAAGTTCTTAAAATAATCTTCCACAAGATTTTTTCAGATTCTATGTGAGATGCAGGATTTCTTAAATGAATATTAAGCAATAATTGTTGGCCATTGTTCTTACCTTGGCTCCCTTCACTCCGCTGCAGTCACATTTAGGTCCCACACAACCATGACAGGCCTGTAACACAACAAGAAACAGAGAGATTAGTAATGTTCATAGTTTAATTAATCAGATCATTTTCAAACCAGAACGTTCTAAGTAGGTCAGGAGTCGAGCAAACAAGTGTCTAGTGTTTGAATTCTAATTTGTTGAATGGGTGTATGAAATCAAGAAGTTCAATACAATCAGTGGAAATACAGATTAAATGCTTATGTTAAAAAAAATCCAATGCCCATTTGTCACCACTGTGGGTAAGTGTTTGACAATTAAACATAACATTTCAGAAATTCAAAGACTCAAAGGCAGAGAAATAGTCCCCATTGCATCTTTGATTAGCCTTTCAAGTGTTGATGCTTATTTTTCAAGTTTTCTTTAGTAGCTTGAGTTTTGCCTCAACAACGCAGCTCTGCCTCCTTAATCAGTGTTTACTGGACATTTTTGTGCATTTCCATAATACCTGCTTCATATATTTATTATTTATGGAATCTATTAGTGTTGATACTATAATATTTGTTTACATTGGTAACACACTTGTATTCATAGATTAGTGGTACAGTTCAAAAGTTTAATGTTCAATCACTATACACCAACTTTTGATGTTTTTATTGTCTGTTGCAGTATTTTTTACACTAAGTTAACTAAAGGCAATAACTTTTTGTACGGCTTTGATCAAATGTAAAAGCTAAAAAGCATCTATGCCAGAACTTAAAATGTTCAGATTTTATACCAGTTTTGCGTTGCAGACACTAGAGAGCGCCAAATCATTACATCAGAGCTCTGTGTTGAAGTCTGACTTTCTTCCCACATCTTGGTTGAGGGTTAAATAATGAGTGCAAGGTTAGTGAGGCTCTAACAACATGCTAACATCAAACAAGGCGCTGCTATCTCAACTCAAACAATCGTTTCTCACACAAAACACAACTTTTCTCATCAGATTTTATTCAGATAGTTTATGGAGATGCACTTACTCCTCCTTCTGAGACACGAAAAAGTGAAAAGAGTAAAGTGAAGATGGGATTTAGAGGGAGGGAAAAGGGAGTGCCAAGCTGCTGATTAACTTTTCCCCGGTGTGTTGACACTGTGGATGCCAGATGGGCATCGTTTTCCACGCATGCCAGGCAGCCAGTGTGAGAAAGACAGTGATAAGCAGGCAAGACACACAAGTCAGCAATCCTCAGTGTCTCTAAAGCCATCTAGTCTGCTTCTATAATAAATATCAGACCTACTTTTTCTATCTAAGCCCCTTACCCCTTTACACCGAAATGAGCTTCTAAGTCAAATGTTGATCAAACATGGGCGCAATGGCTCAGTGGTAGAGCGGTCGTCCTTCAACCAGAAGGGTGGCAGTTTGATTCCCGCTCTCCTCACAGTTTATACTGTTGTTGTGTCCTTGGGCAGGACACTTATTCCACCTTGCCTCCAGTGGTGTTCCAGCTGTAACACTGGTGAATGGAACCTTAATGTAAGTCACTTTGGATGAAAGCATCTGCTAAATGACTAAATGTAAGATTTATAAAACCCTCTTCACTCAGCACATGACAGGTTTCAGAATCCATATATACTCCAATACTTATGAATTGGTATTTTAATAATCGAGTATAATCCATCTTAATCTTGTAGAATGAGAATAAAATCAGAAGAGACTATCGGCCCTTGGTAATTTTCCTCTTTCCTCTGCAGCCCTCACTGCAAAACGTTTGGACACCGCTGATCTAAAACAAACAACATAAAATGCAAACATTACCCACATTATTTATGTTTGAATTATTATTACAAGATCATATTTTTAATACATTTATGAATTGTAACATTATCAGTAACACTTTTCATTGCATTAATATCAAAGTTTGCTAAGCTAACAAATATTTGAACACATTGTGTGTCAAAAATGTGCAAAAGAATTCTGGTCCATAAATCAATAATGTGCATTTTTGTGACACACTAAGTAAACTGTGACAATCTGCTGCAGTAAACTAACTGTGTGCAACCTGTTATTGTTGTACACATGTAAAAAACAGCAGCCTACAAAGAGTATGTTGTAAAAAACACACTTGGCACATTCCTGTGTGTCCTCAAGTAAGAACCAGGTGTTAACCGCAGACTGACAAACCCACTTTCAACACAGTTCAATGACACTTACAGCTGCAGAGGCTAAACTTAGAAAGACATTTGACCCAAGCAAAAGTAAAAGTAGTATCCAAATATATACTGAACATGATTTTAAACTTAAAATCCACACCCACGAAAGCGAACAGATGCCCAAATACATTTGCACATGGCTAGTCTAATGCATGTGTTTGTACAAGCCCTGGATCTCCACATTAGCCTCTGGTCTGCTTCAGCTCAATGCACTGCTCTCTCCCACGCCCAGGCCTGCCTCCCCCGTCTACAACATCATCCTGCACAACAACCGTCCCTCTTTTCACCACTTGAACTGACATTTTAACACAGGAAGCTCCTACAAAGATCTCGGTTTGAATTGAAAACACACAGAAGTCTGCAACACATTCACAAATTGTTGCAGAATGAGCTACATTGAACACGTTTTAGGGCAAGCTAGTTAAGTTAGAAGGTTAGCTTTGTAGTATTCACCTCATTTGTTTTGCGTATAAGGTTTCTCTAGCAGTTAACACGCTAGCAGATATCAACAATGATATAATACTATTTCTCTCCAATCCATTTGGAGTGCGTATTATGTAGTACTGTGGTCATGTAGGTATTTCCCTTATCTCAGTTATTCTAACAGACCTGAATACAGGGTCTGATATGCTGAATACATAGACAAAACTGTTTGGGCAGTAGGAGGAACCCAGAGAAACACAGAAAGAGAGTTGACTGAGGATGTTTGAGTCAGCTGGGATTCGAACTCTGTGAGGCAGGAGTGCTAACCACTCCACCAGTTCTTCCAACTCGAGCTCTAATCTAGACCAAACGTCCTTGTTTATTGAGCACTGTCCTCCCACTTTCCTGTTACTAGGCCTGGCTCCCCCGACAATGTCCCAGAAGAGAATAACAGACACAGTATAATAAAAATAAAAAATACATAACTGAAAGAGAAACTGTGTGCCGGTTCAGAGGTATTATGGTCCACCTACTCTAGCTAAAACTTCAGCTTTAACAAGGCCCCTGTTATTATTGACCATTGTTCTAACATTATTGAGCAATCAGTTATCATGATATATCATATCATGGAATGAATAACTCCACTTTAGCTGTGACCAGCGATATTAAAGATGACCTAATGACTTAATATAATTATGAATAGTTTTGTCAAAGCACAAATAATGGGGCTGTAAACTGTATAATCCAATAGGTGTAGTTTCTGTTGAAGCTGCTATGTGTCAGTCTCGCTGCAGATGGAGTAGTTGCACTGACTTTTCCTTCATTAAACACACAGATGACAGATTAAGGGTTTGTGCAGCGTTAGCAGAGCCCATCTCTATCCGGCTGTACCAACGGGGCATGTAATCCACTTAGGTAAGTCACTGAGCTGCAGAAATGTGCTCCGATCCCTGTTTCTATACCTCTGTCATCGCTTTCCTCATCTCCGTCCAACTTATCCTTTCTTTTTTTTTTCCCTATCAGACCTAACCCAGGGAGAAGTCAGAGCTCCCAGTCGCAACAGACAAGCTCAGACTGGCCCTTTTTACCCCAACAGAGGACCATACAGGCCCATACAGGGTTAACATGGAAGAATTCAGCCACCAGTGCACCTCAAAGTATGGTTTGTAGCAAAATACTGACCCATTACAATATCACAACAGTTAATAAAAAAAAAAGAGCATTCAGCTGAACATAGTCCGCTTCAAATCTAAGGGATGCTCTGAATTTTGCAAAGACAGACTCCAAACAAACACAATAGAAACTCCTGAGCAGCTGCAGTTCACTTAACAGCCACCAGTGTCACTACAAACAAGGATTTAAACATTTATTTGCATCATACAGACAGTCAGTGATAATGATTTTAGTAAAAATGTGCCACAATGTCATTTTGGAAAAACAGCAATGAGGTGAACCAAAAAAAAAAAAAGGAGGGGGCAGTCCATTTCCAATTTACCGCTTATGACATTAACATAAGTGTCACTCTCACCGTATTGCATTTGGATTATTTTTTTTACTTGGCCACATTGACAAAAGCAGCTGCTGTTCATCTCACACCCAACAAATGTGTAGCTGAATGTGTGGGGGACATGAGTTTGAGTCGTCCCTGTCCCTTTACGGAGACATCCTGGGCTTTTTTTTGAAGCCCCATGGGTGTGGCCAACACAGCACATGCAATGTCTTTTCAAAATGGCGGGAATTCCAACTTCCACAATTTATAATACCAAAGAGGTTAGTCATTGATTTTTTTCCAGATATTATGTTTTTGTTGCTAGAAAAACAAGTTTTATTTCTTTAATATCAAAGTCTTGACTTCAACTTAGTAAGATTTTTTTCTAACCCTTCAAAACACAACATTCAGGTCTACAACCTACAGGCTATTGGAACTGGGTAAGATTTGTGCAAATTAATGCTATGCTAACTCCGCAGTGCCATGTTACATTATACTTGCAGCAACAGTGAGTTAAATTCCTGTAGTTCTTTAATCAAATCCATAAAACACATCCCTGTCAGTCAATCAGAGCCATGACTGAGACTTGTAGAACACACCCAAAAAGGTCTTGTGTTTGATAATACAAGTCAAATAAGGATAGTATATAATACAAAGAGATGATAGAAGCAAATGTATGTGAGATAAACAGTGGAAAAGGAGGAGGTAAAGCCAGCGGAAGGCATGCACCCGAGGATTAGACCGGCGAGACTGGAATTCCCCGCTCAAAGACCGATGATTAGACATTTTACAAACACAGCGACGCAGACAGAGGTTCACACATTCACACACAGCATCGACTCAAAACGCATTAATGTTGTTAAATACATAAATACAGCTGCGAGGTGGAGAGTTAATGAGGTTTGAACGTTAATGCCGCTCAAACTGACACATGGGACTCGTGGAAACTTCTCGATCTCACCAAAACAAGAACCTATGTGCAGTCATTAACAAGGATTAGAGACTGGAGACAACGTGTTCACATCTGCCACTGGGAACGGCATGTTACTCACATAAGACACAAAAAAAGACACTGTAATTAGTCGTAATGGGTGTATGGTGTGTTTCCTTTTTCAGTCATTTTAGCATCTGTCTTTTAAACTTGAATGGAAACAGGAAGTTTACACATTTGTGTCTAGTGATCACTGTTGTTCAATACTTTTCATGATGCATTGTGGGAAACGTTGAGTAAGTGCGCTACATTTGCATCTACTACACATAGGTGAGTCTACATTAAAAATGGTATAAAGTGAATAAAGTTCCCAGAATTATTACTAATTAAGTGTTATTGCAAATCATCAAATGTCAAGTATGTATCTGTGGTGTCGTGTGGAAGGAAGAAGCCAAGTCGTTTACGAAACCGTTTAACAATCAGAACGTGTGCATAATTTTTAAGTCAGTACAAACATAGACCGCATGAGCACACCTCGCATCTCTCTTCTTCTCTTCTACATATCCATCTTTTTTTAGCGCAGGTATACCCTCTAGCGGCATGGAGCAAGTATTAACAGAACATAACAGTATCAGAGAACAGCTGTCATTGGCGCAGTGGCTCAGTGGTAGAGCGGTCGTTCTTCAACTGGAAGGTAGGTGGGTACATGCAAACTCCACACAGAAAGGCCCTGCCCCTGGATGGGAATTGAACCAATGACCTTCTTGCTGTGAGGCAGTAAAGCACGGCTTGTCAGTGCATTGTAAACAAGTCAGTTTGAGTCACGAGTCCCTGTGTCTGAGACCGTGCTATAAAAAAGCAAGCCTGAGTCCGAGTGAAGTCATTGAGGCGTACCATTGGGTTGAGTCACAGAAATGAGCCCAAAGACTCAACTTGTCTTCACAGGTTTTACACCTGTCAATCACTAAAGATTGATGCTAATGTGTGGTGCTCAGGCTGTAAAAAAAAAAGGAATATCAGTATCGTATGGGGGGGCAGTGGCTCAGTGGCTCAGTGGTAGAGCGGTCGTCCTTCAACTGGAAGGAAGGCGGTTCGATTCCCGCTCTCCCCACAGTTCATACTGTCGTTGTGTCCTTGGGCAAGACACGTAACCCTCCTTGGCTCCAGTGGTGTTTCAGCTGTAACACTGGTGAATGGAACCTTAATGTAAGTCGCTAATGAAAGCGTTGACTAAATGTTAAAATGTAAATGTAACACTGTTGAATGTAAGTCGCTTTGGATAAAAGCGTCTGTAAATGTAGATAACAATGTATTACTATAATGTGTCTACACATAATAAAATAATAGAGATTTGTAGGATGTTTTAGACCTAATAAACTGAGTCTTCTTCTGTGTGTCCTCCGTCATGTGTTACTCATCATAACATTTGTGGAGAGGGGCACTTCAGGCTAATCCTTTCATCGCGGCTGGACTCTGACTGCTTCCACCTGAGAGCCACCACCAAACCAAATATTTTCACAAATCTAACCAATGTGTGTTTTGACTTTCTCAAAAGGAAGACCTCCAACAGGGCGTCCCGCAAACTTCACTTACAGACCCAGGGCCTCAACGCCAGCCCAACCAAAGCATCAGATTGTAACCTTGTAGTTTACCGTTGAAGGCAGATTTGAATTTATTATTCAGTCCTAATGCAACTCCCATGTTATTTATTGTATTTATGTTTACTTTGTTGTATTAAAACCTTTTCCAATGCAGCAACAATTGCTTCTCTAACATCCCTGCTCATGTTTTTCTCTCTTGGAAGTGAATGTTCCAGATTACAACAATACTCAATTAATCAGGGCCTAATGATTAGCAGCACCTGGCTGCAACTTATTCTCTTCAGTTTCATGAAAACAGTCACATGACCTACCTTTTTCACACTTAGGATTTCCGGAGGTGGTGAGCTGAACTTGTAGGACCTATTTTTTTTCCCGGACACCCTGTGTTGGACTATAACTTTTTCCGTTGGTTGTTTGAACAGAAAGATTCGAACCTAAAGTGAAGTTCACTCGTAAGAACTAAACTTTCAAACAAACTTAATCTAATCAAAAGGTCAGCTAAACTGTTTAATTGAAGTGAAGATGTTTTGTGTCTAATTCCAAGAGACTTTATCAGTTCTGAGATCAGCTGGTAAGAGAGCTGAGCTTTATCTCTAGAGGGAAGGGTTTGAAGTGAGACTAAACTTGATGGGACCAGGCTGTTCTGGTCTCATAGTCGTTAGCTCTGAAAGGACAGTGTGACTCCTGATGTGAGTCGAAACGTCTTCACCTTGAAAACTGAGCCCAGATGCTTTTGTTTTAACCTTTTCTTCAAAATAACCTGGATGACTGAGAACCTACACAGACATGTTGGGATTGTGTACTTTCTGATATTTGTTTTATAAGACTGTGACAAGACCTAGTTACAAAGTTATGTCTGTGGTTGTTCTGTCTTTGCTCAGAGCTGTTGTTAGCCTCAGTTTATGCCATTGTTTTACACAGTTTACATTTGTGTTTGTGTCTTGTCTATCACTTTTTCACCATGTCTTATTTCTACCTGAAAACAAAAATGTTGCCGCACGGACAATTTAAATCTTGAGACTAATCTCACAATTCGTCATTAAATATATCACAAGACTGTCTTTTCAGCTCGACACAGCCGCTGCCAATGATGAACAGATTTCCTAGCACGAGAATTAAAACCATATCACGAGACCTACAGTATCTGTATATGTATGTGTGTTTAGACAGGTGTCAAGGACTTGCAGGTAAATAGATGCCACCAGGTCACACTTTCATAATATCTGAACTGAGCTCATAAAGGCTCCACCCGTCCCATCTACAAGCAGCACAGGTTAAAACACGCCTCTTTCTCTAACAGTACATCACCATTTGGCACAGAAAAGCGTAGCTGAGGGGCAACTAGAAATTAAAGAGAGGAGTGGCGTCCTGCCAGCCGAATACCTGGGTCTGTGTCGCTCCGGGACACAGCAGAAAAAGAGAGAAGGGTGTGGAGTAGAGACGGGATTAGACTTTACCACCTTCACTTATAAAAAATGCTTTTGAGTTTATGGTGATAACATCAGACCCAAGGGGTTTAGGGAAGTTAATGAAGCAGAAAAAAAGGATCAACAAACATGACAGATCTTTCAAAGTCTTCTGTAACTGTAATGAAGAATAATAAGTAATAATAAAAAGTGAATCTGAGAAGACCCACATTTGGACAATGTCATATATATGTCTTATTTAGGGTGACCATACTTTCAAACCTAAAAAACCGGGACACTTTCACTTTACAGCAAATGCAACAAAGCCTCTTAAATGAAAAATGATGTCCTGGAAAATCTGTACAATGTTTACAACAATTAAAACCCATGAACTGGTTGCACTGATTAGTGTTAAAACAGTTGACAAAACGCAGCCTATTCATTACCTGGTACTTTTCTCAGAAAGTTGAGTTAGGCCACTTGGAACAAACAAATAAAATAAGTTCTTTTTAACATTGTAACATCTCAGCACTCTAAATAGGCCTACGGGCAAATCAAAACGCATTACCTGACTGCTCATTTACCGCGCAACCTGAGCCCCATGTCCTGGTGGTTAACTACAACACACTAAAATGTCCCTGTTTTGTTCTCTCCCTGTCCCAAATGTCCCTTTTTTTAACCAATGCTCGAGCCAAAGCAGCACGTTGTTCTTGCAACTTTTCTGTCTGAACGTCAATCAGAGTTACCATGGTGATGGCAATGTCAACCAATTGAGACAAAAGTGAAAAGTGATTGGTTCTCAAACTCATTAAGCTTCTCCGGACATAAAAATGATGACATCCATCCTGTTTCATGTCACAATTCTTGCCATTACGGCATTATTAATTACACCTCAAATCTGTAAAATAATCGTTTCAATTTAAAAATGATGATCCTTCTACATCTCACAAATGTATGCTTTTCGAAAGGAGACTATTCATATTCTTTAGGGTTTTTTGGAAGAAAACAAAGCACATTTTCTGTTTCCACTTTATGTTTAAGTGAAACCTTTAAATCGTTGCTTCAAACAAAAATAAATAAATGCCATGATCCATTTCCAAGTTGTTTTGTTTCCAGCTGTATTTTCAGGTTTACTTGCTTTTAAATTTAAATTTAATAGTAAGCCTGTGTTCAACTAATTCACACTAATGTTTAGTCTTTAAAACTTTTATCTGAGACTGGCTCCAAACAAATAGGAAATTAAACATAATAATAAAACGTCCGAATACGGTTGACTTTTTTATAAACTTGCTAAAACTTGGATTCTACTGGTTTATCTCTGTTTAGATAACCTGAAACCTGGCTTCATTATTTACCAAGAATCCTCGGCTGTAGTCAAAACAAAGGTAGTACAACTCGTCCCGATACAGTATCTCTGCGAATGTGGGACACAAAGAAGAGGAACACGTGACGGCTTTTTGAGTAAAACATCTACCTCCTCCTCCATGAGTCTGGACCTGGTCTAAGACCGGACTAACTCTGTCTCCTCCAAACACTGACCTCCGTGAGTCTGGACCTGGTCTAAGACCGGACTAACTCTGTCTCCTTCAAACACTGACCTCCGTGAGTCTGGACCTGGTCTAAGACCGGACTAACTCTGTCTCCTTCAACAAACGCTGACCTCCGTGAGTCTGGACCTGGTCTAAGACCGGACTAACTCAGTCTCCTTCAAACACTGACCTCCGTGAGTCTGGACCTGGTCTAAGACTGGACTAACTCTGTCTCCTTCAACAAACGCTGACCTCCGTGAGTCTGGACCTGGTCTAAGACCGGACTAACTCTGTCTCCTCCAAACGCTGACCTCCGTGAGTCTGGACCTGGTCTAAGTCTGGACTAACTCTGTCTCCTTCAAACGCTGACCGTGAGTCCTCCGTGGACCTGGTCTAAGTCTGGACTAACTCAGTCTCCTTCAAACACTGACCTCCGTGAGTCTGGACCTGGTCTAAGACCGGACTAACTCTGTCTCCTTCACCTACTTTGACTTGGTCTCAAGAGTCTATCAGTCTTGTTGAGACTCTATTGGGTGAGACCAGGTCAAGACTAATTTAAGACCAGCACCAGTGAACAATACACTGTAATAAATACAAGTCCAGTCTTAGACCAGATCTACGACTGGACTGGGACTATGTCATTTATAGTCTTGGTTGGTCTTGATGTTTGAGATAAAGACATGACCGAGTAAATAAGAGTTCAAGACTTTAAGGGATTGAGGCCAAGACCATCATAATTACCTTACATTATCTGCAAATCACAAATGTTTGGGGTTTGTGAACAGTGTAGATTTATGGGACTGTCCTCTGTTGTCAAAGTGCAACAGCTGCTACAAGGTTTTACATACATTAGGGAAGATACGATCTGCCTTTTGAATATGATCCATACATTTAGCTCGGTTTTTGGAGCAAGCCTCCTCTTGCTCTACAGACTCTTAATGCCATCTCTGAAAGAGGCAGGTCTCAGCAAGTTGTCTTCATGAATATCTCTGCTTTAACAGCCTCTAATGAGACGTTTATTCATTATTTTCACATCTGCGCATCAAAACGGAAATAAAATTAATAGGGTGCAGATGACTTATGGTGCAGGAAAGAGTTGGGGCATCTTGAAGAACAGGTTAAAGCAAAGGCATCTGAACTAATAAAAAAGAAAACATGTAGGGTATTCCATTTGGCTTGTGAGTAATGGAAAAGTCTGCAGGCAATTCAAATCATGTGTTTAAAATGAGTTGTTTTGAGCATGTTTTGGGGAAAAGACCAAAGAAAATGGTATGCTTGTGAGTGTTTATTTGTCCCCTCAAATCTTGTGTTGTTGAATATTTTCTATTGTTCTCTTGGCGTGCGATGATGAATGTATTGCAGATGTAAAGCTACGACAAAAGGCAACACTTTAAGTTTAGTTTAGTTTAAAATAGCACTTTCCTTCCTTCTGTTGCAAAAGGATTTTCTGGACTGGTGCATCTCCGTTGACTTATTTCTTAACCAGAACACAAGACTACCACATTTACATTTAGTCATTTAGCTGACGCTTTTATCCAAAGCAACTCACATTAAGGTTTCATTCACCAGTGTTACAGCTCTTACTTTCCCCAAGAATGTCGGTTTAGCTGGACACTGTGCTGGAGCTGTGACACTGAGGGCTTACTGCAGACCTCCAGACTGTCCTTACAAGCCTGGGATTAACCACAGCACTCCCCCGAGAAGAGTCTCATGTAACGTGAGAAACAAATGGCATTTCAATAACAGCCTCTTTTATGTAAACTATGTCTGTTTTAATGGCCTGCAACCATAGACTGTATAAAATATTAGACCAAGAGACGAAACATATAAATGGTACTAAACAGAAAGATGAACAAATCTACTGTAAATGCATTATGGTTTGATATCACACCTTAATCAACAACAGGTATTAGAAGAAGAAAGTGATAGTTTATGGAATCAGAAGTTATTACCATATTTAGAAAAAGCTCAGAATTCTGGCTTCCTGATTTATGGCCTTTGTCCGAATATGGAGATATTAGAGACATGTGGAACAAGCAAACCAAAATCTTTTAAGCTAAAATATGAGCCTGATGTTGGTCTAAGGTGTCCAAAATTAATTGAAGATCATGTCTGAGTAGCTAATGACGCTAATGGCTAATGAAATTGAATTAAACTTCCTCGACTTCAGTGCTTCTTGCAAGATGCAGGTTCAGAGTTAGGATCGTTTTTTTTTTCCTACTTTGTTATTCACACCCTGTGATGATTAACAAAGGATGAAGGCTATTAATAAACACTAATACTAAATGAATGTAGGATTAGTCTGAGCAAGAGCATGTGGGTCATTTACAGTGAGGCGTTTGATTCTCGGCCAACGTTTTGTAGCTTGTCCGTTTAATAAAAGTTGACGCTGTAACTCTATAGGGGGTCGTATGTATGCTTCTCTCTCATTGGCTGCTGGGAAAAGCCCTGCTGCAGTGAGTGATAGAAGAACCAGGTGAAAGAGACCGCAGTGAAAAACACAAAAGAAGAGAGAAGCAGACGGACTCCTACACAATGGAGTTTAGTTTCACAACAGTCTCGGTTTGAGTGGGATGTTACATGGAGCAAAAAACCTGCTATGACTCTGTTCTGGAGACTTAAAGTATGTCATGTCTAGAAGAAACCAAGATCATATGTCATGCTAATGTAGTCCTCCTACGACTTCCTTTAGTTATTAACATCATAAATTCAATGAAAATGTATATTGTGGGAATTTTGTTGTAGATTTTTGTCCCAAGCCCAATCCCAATTCTACCTCTTAGCCCTCGTTTTGCACATTCATGAAAAGTAGTATCACAAAACTCATTTGGATTAAAGGGAAGGGCTGTACCCCCCTCCAAACAGAGATTTTGGAGGACCACACTTGAAACAAAGGGGTAAGATGATTTCCCATAATGCAGTGTGTTCTTAGGGGTAGCGTATAATCTTAGCCCTATACCTCTTAACCCTTCGTTTGGAGGCCAAGGGGTAGAGCTAAGGCCAAGGGGTAGAGCTAAGGCCAAGGGGTAGAGCTAAAGCCAAGGGGTAGAGCTAAGGCCAAGGGGTAGAGCTAAGGCCAAGGGGTAGAGCTAAGGCCAAGGACTAGAGCTAAGGCCAAGGGGTAGAGCTAAGGCCAAGGACTAGAGCTAAGGCCAAGGGGTAGAGCTAAAGCCAAGGGGTAGAGCTAAGGCCAAGGACTAGAGCTAAGGCCAAGGGGTAGAGCTAAGGCCAAGGGGTAGAGCTAAGGCCAAGGGGTAGAGCTAAGACAAAGGAGTAGAGCTAAGGCCAAGGGATAGAGCTAAGGCCAAGGGGTAGAGCTAAGGCCAAGGAATAGAGCTAAGGCCAAGGGGTAGAGCTAAGGCCAAGGGGTAGAGCTAAGGCCAAGGGGTAGAGCTAAGGCCAAGGGGTAGAGCTAAGGCCAAGGGGTAGAGCTAAGGCCAAGGGGTAGAGCTAAGGCCAAGGGGTAGAGCTAAGGCCAAGGGGTAGAGCTAAGGCCAAGGGGTAGCGGCTAAGGCCAAGGAGTAGAGCTAAGGCCAAGGGATAGAGCTAAGGCCAAGGGGTAGAGCTAAGGCCAAGGAATAGAGCTAAGGCCAAGGGGTAGCGGCTAAGGCCAAGGAGTAGAGCTAAGGCCAAGGGATAGAGCTAAGGCCAAGGAGTAGAGCTAAGGCCAAGGGATAGAGCTAAGGCCAAGGGGTAGAGCTAAGGCCAAGGAATAGAGCTAAGGCCAAGGGGTAGAGCTAAGGCCAAGGGGTAGAGCTAAGGCCAAGGGGTAGAGCTAAGGCCAAGGGGTAGCGGCTAAGGCCAAGGGGTAGAGCTAAGGCCAAGGGGTAGAGCTAAGGCCAAGGGGTAGAGCTAAGGCCAAGGGGTAGAGCTAAGGCCAAGGAATAGAGCTAAGGCCAAGGGGTAGAGCTAAGGCCAAGGGATAGAGCTAAGGCCAAGGGGTAGAGCTAAGGCCAAGGAATAGAGCTAAGGCCAAAGTTAAGTTAGAGAATTGGGATTGAGCCTAAACATATCTCAATAATGGAGATGTTCAGATGTACTGGACACTCATATAATTAAGCAAATGTATGACAAGTGTCACCGGGAAAGGAACACCACCTGCTGAGATCATAACCAAAAAGATATGCTGGGTATAAATTTAAAAAAAATTACAACTCTGAAACAAATTACAAAAAAGGAACCCCCTATTTTAAGCTTATTTTAATAGAAATCAGTGAAAATTTTATATCCTAAGATGTCTTAGTTTTTATTGTCAAGGATTTTAATAGATGGGAAGGTTTAGCACAAACTAAAAGTGTTATCTAGTCCTGTGCTCACTCTGGTCCACACTGATGGCAACAAGGAAGTAATGGCCACCAATAATACAGACAAAGTGTCTATTTCAGGACTGGATATGTCATTCCTCACAGGAAAACAGCCTGATAAGGAAAAACAAAAGGGACGCAGTGAAACTTAGATGAGTATTGGCAATTCAATCACTAAGAGTTATAACTCTAAACTTCGATTTGATGGACTGTATTAGTAATTTGGGATGAAAAATTTTCTTTTTTAGTTAAATAAATGCATGAAAGGTCGCCATCCCGTTGTTGGGGGTTGAGTTGAGAATGGGACAGCAAGAAAGAAAATCAGGTAGTAGGCATTTAAAGAGAAGATTAAGTAGCTACAAATACATCTTTTGACTACGGCAACCATTCCCAAAGTCAAAAATCAGAAAATCACGTGCGACCCACCAACTCTAATCAAAATACAAGACTAAGTGAAGTATTTCCGTGAACATTTTATTCAAAACAAACACACACAGAAAAGGAAAACAAAGACTTTTGGCTATACATTTCTCAATAATAATATTTTTTCAACACCACATAGATGAAGTAATGTGAAAATAGTGTGTATATTCTTTGAAAAAAAATGTTAACTTAATGTTAGTAGGGTAGTAGGGTTAGTAGTAGCAGAATTTGTGATTTTTTTTTTTTTTGGCCATTTTTCAGAGAATTTGAATAATAACACAAAAACTTTTCTTTCGCTCATAGTTAGTGGTTGGGTGAAGCCATTACATTTTGAACAATTGTGTTTTCTCTTTTTAAATCATAATGACAACCCAAATGAGCTGATCAAAAGTAATACCCATTCCCTGATAACATGCACACAAATGACACAAACAGGTTTGAATGTATACTAAAGGTAACCCTCCTCACCTGTGATCTGTTTGTTTGTAATCAGTGTGTGTATCAAAGGTCAGTGACTTTCTGGGCTCCTGACAGACCCTTGCCTCTTCGATCCAGTGCTGCACTGAGTCATGGGGAAAGAAAAAGAACTGTCAAAGGATCTTTCGGAAAAAGTAACTGAACTTTATAAAACAGAAAAGGGATATAAAAAGATATCCAAGGAATTGAGAATGCCAATCAGCAGTGTTCAAATTGAGGGATTCTGTTAAAACCAAACCACGGTAAGGCAGACCAACAAAAATTTCAGCCACAACTGCCAGGAGAATTGTTCGGGATGCAAAGAAAAACCCACAAATAACTTGATGTGAAATACAGGACTGTCTGAAAACAGGTGGTGTGGCTGTTTCAAGATGCACAATAAGGAGGCACTTGAAGAAAAAAGGGCTGCATGGTCGAGTGGCCAGAAGAAAGACATTTTACGTAAATGCCACAAAGCGGGTCTGTAAGCTTTTGATCAGGGTCATTTAGCTAGTGTTTGTTGTCATTATGATTTAAAAAGAGTAAACACAATTGTTTGACAATAAATGGCTTCACCCAACCACTAACTATGAGTGAAAGAAAATGTTTTGTGTTTTCATTCATACTCTCTAAAAAATGGCCCAAAAAAATCACAAATTCTGCCAGGGCATGTAAAAACTTATGCGCACAACTGTAAATATACATTGACAACAAAATTGTTTTACTCAATACATAAAACAATGATATATACCTGATTTATTGTCTTTTAGGGGTCGTTAGGGGTCGTTATGTGACCAGTGTCACATAAGGACAGCTCCTGCTTTTGTCACTATTAATTATTGAGGGAAATTTTAAATGCTTTGTTGCTATCATTGATTACAAGCTGCACATTTCCTTATGCTGTATTTTCATTGAACTTTTAATGCTAATGACAGAGGGAAACCGTAGGACGAAGAGAGACGAGGCACAAGAAGAGATAGTAATAAAAGGTGCTGAGCAACGGAAAAAAGGTGAGTCATCTCAGTCGGGGGAGGACAGCGCTGCTGGCTGCACATTCAGGCTTTGAATCCACTTGTTTTGTAAGTTAGTGTTTTGAAATGGCCTGGTGTAAGACGGGATTGTGTTGGGTTTTGAGGTAATGTAGACAGGTGTTACAGATCAGGTCTGGAGTTTGGTTATTTGTATTTCCATTTCGGTTTGGTTTATGTGGAAAGACACATGGAACAACCCAAAATGCCCAAAGGAAATATACAATCATTGTAGCTTGTTATTGAGGTGTGTATCTGAAACAAGAAAGGATTGTTCACTGATCAAAGCCAAATTTGCAAAGATTCCAAACAACCTTCTTTCCCATTGTCATTATGGGGTATTTTTGTAGAATTTTGGGGCAAATTATGAATTTAATCCACTTTGAAATAAGGCTGTAAACATAACAAAATGTAGAAAAAGTGAAGCCCTGTAAATACTTTCCGGATGCACTGTAATATGCAGTATTTCTAGGCTAATGTCAAATCCAGGTTAACTCTGGCTTTGAATGAAACTCTAGCCTCTTTGCATTTCCCTTTCTTCAGTGAGCTGTGTCTGGAGTAAGCTACACAAAAACATCCCTCCTCATGTAAACAAAGGAAAAAAACGCAGAGAGTACAGTACACTCATCCCCATGTTGTTCAAAAGGCTGTAGGAGTCAAAAAGGGAACTTTTCTTGTAAGAAGACATATATTTTTATTTTTTTCTAATGTAAAAAAAAAAATCCGGACCGCTCACTGTGAGGAAATTTAACTGAGCAGACATATGTCTTTTTCTACATACATGTCTGTATTTTGTCTAAATGCAGCCAGTAAGTAAGTAATTTTGTTCTGTTCCAACTGTCTCTACACATAGTCACATGTGATTTGGAGGAATAGGTAGTTTTAATTTCAATGCAACACAACCACTTCTCAAGGGTTTTCTGCATTTGATTTCATTATTTGGATTCTGTCCTTGTAATCATCGCTCTAAGCTTAACCTGAAATCCTTTGCTGTTGGACTAAACAAACTAGAGCATATAATCGACAAAAACCCAAACACCGTCACGATCACATTCAGAGCTAAAGCAGACATCAGTACATCAAGGTCAAACGATTGTAGACAGATTACAGCCTCCTGCCTGCACCTCTCTTCATAAACCAAGAATGCAAAACAATAAATGTCCCCCACAGCCAGAATGTGTGTAAGGCATCTCCAAACTTATATCAACCACTTTGATCTGTGTGAACTCAATTACATTTTTTTTTCAATAGAGCTTTATTGCTTTGGGGTTCTGACCTGAAGCTACATGTTTCACTGAAGAAGAGGAAGCACTGAAATTGTGTTCAGGAAAAGCAGGACGAGGAAAACAGCAGAGAAAGGAGGAAAAAATGCCTTGTGACTGTGATCTGAGGAGGTGGACTTGTCAGGAAGCCCAGACGCACAAATCCCTCAGAGAAACATCTCATTCAGTCAAATTCAGTGTTTACAAATTAATAAAAAAATAACACAGAAGACAGATGCGCACTTTAAGCGGACACCATAGTCTCCAAATGAGCCATAAATATAATTTGGGCGTTGGATTTTGCGGCTTTACGTTCATATTTAAGCATTTGCTGATCAGCTCACTCCACTGAGCTCTGCGTCTGCGCGAGGGTTATGAGCGAGAGGAGACCGCTTCTGTTGATGCCATCCGAGGGAAACTTTAGCTGTTCTTCTCCAGAGAAAGTGGAAACTGGCCGACAGTTGTTGCCAATACTACAACGCTCAAGAAAAACAGCGCTGTCTCATCTTTAGTTTTCTCCGCAAAAAAACATTTTTTGCTAGTTAGCTTCAAATAAACCTCTGTTTAATGACACTAGCCCCGTTTATGAGCGGACAACGTGCCCACACACAGCTGATGACTGATGTCTGTGGGAAACACTGAATGTATCCTTTTTATATAACTTATTATAGAGTAGAGTTAAATTAAGTAGAGTAGAGTTAAAGTCTCTGACTCAGGGACATGGTAAATGGACCTGAATACCAGCCTGGTCAGAAATGATATGATATATTTTGTGTCTGAATACACATTATTATAGCTCTTTTCCAATATACTGTATGTTATACCCTGTATACGAACCCTTTTCCTGTTTTATTAAATCCATGTTGAAAATTACATTTCATATTTTTCTGTCGTTTAGTGTTTCATCTCTTTGGTATTTTATCATAAGTGAGCATAAACCACAGGCTTTATCGGATCTGAGCACAAATACCTGTAACTTCCTCTTTGTTATTGCATGACCAGGCTTTTTTTAATAGTCAACGGTATCTAAGCAAATTCAGACAGCACGTCATTCAGTCAATGTTGAGCTATACTTCTATATCTGGAGCTTGCATTTTGTTATTTTAATTATCCTTACGGCTCAATATTAGTATTTTATAATGTGTGTAATTGCAATGCATGCTGTTCAGATAAACCTTCTCTGAAATGGTTTAAGGACTAATGCTACAACATCCAGATGACACAGTTTTCTCTGAGCTCTTTGACTGACTGGATGTTTAGCCTGAATTCCAGTTACATTTTAAAGGTGATAGGTAACACAATAGGCTTTGAAGAATATGAGGTCCAATATGAAAAAAACAAAAAAAAAGGTATGAAGGGAGGTTTAGCAGCAACAGAGTGGGCTATCTGGCCAATCAGACAAGATTGAGCGTAGTGGGAGGGGCTTAAAGACACACTAAATGTCCAAGATGGACAGTTGTAGCCTGGCCAGACCCATTCCCTTTCTTATACAACTGGCTCTGACTCCCTCCCATTAAGCATGACTTCCACCCAAGCCTCTCTCATGGAACCTCCTAAAAGGTCCTCGAATAAGGGCACCACCATCCAGTGATAAACCTCCGTCCACCAGAGGGCAGGCTCCAAAAGCAGAAATATAAGGAGAAACCCAATGGCGACTTTACAAGAGTAAATGTTTACAGCCTGGTACAAAAGATGGCTCTGGCCTCTAGAGCCAGGTTTTTACTACGTGAAAACTCTTTTTGAATTTTTGATTATTACGTTGGTTTATGCTAACTGAAAACTATTGTCTTACTCTGCAGTAAAAGTCAAAAATCCCGGATGTAACCGCCATTTTATTGCGCTGTGGTAACGACAATATCGGTGAATGGGGGACCAATGGGCGGAAGACATCCATATTTTTACAATCATTGCTTCCACCAAGCTCAATCCTACCAGACCAAGCTTTTTAGTTAGGCTGGGTTTTTCTGATGGGTAGTATGTTCCCAAGGTTCCCTGGATTCTAAGTGGATGTATCTTTAGTCAATTGCAGTAGTTTAATCTGTGTTTCACCTCCTGGAAATCAAACTGGAATAGACAGAGAGCAGACTATTTCCTAATAGAAAAAGGATACGCATGGCTGGCTAGGACAACTCAGGATATATATTTTATAAAAATTTTAGGTCCATTTGGTTTTGAGTGGTACAAACTCCATCATGAGTTGGAAAGTTGGTGTTTTGATGAACACCGAGAGATCTTTGACCCTTTATCAGGATGGATCGGATTGACGGAAGCTCTGATATTGTTTACATAAAGGTTTGTAGCTTCATGATATGCACAGTTTAGTATGTACAGTATAATAGTATTACTCCTAGTCTGGGACTACGGATGGATATCAGCATTGTGCTAAATCCAGCGTATTTACCTATGTTCCATCCAATTAAATGAATAAATTAGTTACATGAAATAGTCTAGTGATATTAATAAAAAAGCCATTGTTTTTTTTATTTTTTTTGACAATTATATCTAAATGAGGTCACACTAAGTCAGATATTGCTGTCTTTAAAAAAAAGCTTTCTTTAAAAGTTGCAAACAACATATGTAAAAAAGGAGAGCACAGAAAGGGAATTAAAAAATGCTCCTAATGAACTTCCATTATAAATTATTTAAATTGGGTGTCCATGTAACTCTCTAAAGTAAAGAACTCTAATGAACCTTAAAGAAGGAGGAGGGTTACCGTAACAGAGTAATTAGCTGTTTAAATGTTCAGTGTTGGCTCTCGTTGACTTCTGTCTTGAACCCGTTAATCTCCAGCTCATTGACGCCGCGGTGTCAAAGGCATTTTCAGGAAACACACTCAGATGTTTAGGAGACAGACAGACATTTCGGGAGCGGCGGTAAATATCGAGCAGACGTGAATGTGTACCTTCGGAGAGCCGTCTGTTTAAGGAGCAAACCACAGCAGGTCTAAGATTAAAGAGGAATGTGCGATAAACACAATGCACAGAGGAAACAAAAGAGGAGAGAAGGGTAAAAATGTCAGTGTAGTATTAAACGCTGGGCAATAAATCCAGAATAATGTCACTTTAAAGTCTCAAATCAACATAATTACTCCTTATTTCATGTTTGTTAAAGTTTGATTTAGATTGTGAATTGTTATTTTTTGCCTTTAACGGTTGTCAAAAATGGCTAAATACTAGTATGACCTTACATTTTGACTGATTTAAGTCCTACGTCGATAGCGTTTGGGATAAGGTTAGGACCTGAGAACCCTTAAAAGATCTACAACCCATCAAATCCTCTCAATAAAAGAGGGAAAGCTTCTTTTTTTTTAATCAATCCAACCTGTTCATTATTTACAATCCAATAGCATGCAAGCTTTACACAGCTGTTGTGCTATAAAAACTCTATGTGGGTTTTTCACTATAATATTTTTCATAATATTATAGTATTATTAATATAAAGTTAGCATTTAAACTGTATTTTGATGTAAATATATCTGGAGTGCCACCAGGGGCTATTCTTGGCCACTAGTATTTTTTTAAACAAATATTCATCAAATTTAGCGGGAATTTCTTTTTTACCATAGTATTTCATAAGCTTGTCCTTTGCACATTGGGTTTGCATCATGTAATGACTAATGAACTATTTTAATGTGGAAATTTAAACCAAAGCCATTTTTATAAATGGATCATTTTTCCCACTCCTGAAAACATACCCCTTTACATAAAAGCATCTGTGCACATGGCATTTCTATAAAATATAAAATATAAACAGGTGATCAGGTTGAATTGTTTATTGTTATGTTACAATCAACAATGATCATGACTGTCTTCTGATTTGGCTACACCCTGATTTAGATTCTTTCATTATACAACTAATCTTGAAATGATAAAGTAAGGCGTGGATTTCTGATTTGTCCTTTTTCCGCTACAAGACTTTGCCTTTCAGTGTGAGGTAACTATCTGAAAAATCGCAAGATGTTTTGGCTAAAAACAGCCCCACGTGATTCTGCGTATAGCGGGTCTCCCTGGCTTCTCACGTGACGCCCGTCCCAGGTGGAGCTTTGTGTCTGTGTCTGTGTGAGGAAGCATGCATCAAGTTAAAGCGTGTGTTTTGCGGTCTGCGCTGCATGATGGCTTCAAAGGAGGAGCGCTACAGGTATATATTACAGCTGAACTCTTTCACCTGCCCCCGGTGTAGATTCATATCAGGAGCTGGGATTAGAAACGCAGCACAGAAATACTCACAAAACACTGCAGAGCTGTGAAGCAGTGAGGTATGAGACGTTACACAACGACAGCATGTGTGTTTAGACTGTTACAGAGAAAAGTATGCACCTACGACAGCAATGGAATTGAGTTAATGACAACAGGAATACACTACATTGTGGGCCAATCAGATTAATTATACATACTAGTCCTTAGAAAGCTTTTCAAACTACAGAATTATCCAGTTATATCTGCACCAAGCCTCTCTCATGGAACCTCTAAAATGGTCCTCGTGTAAGGGCGTCGCCATACGGTGATTTTACAGCGAAATACAGCGATATACCACCGTCCACCAGAGGGCAGGCTCCAAAAGCAGAAATATAAGGAGAAACCCAATGGCGACTTTACAAGTGTAAAACTCATGTTTACAGCCTGGTACAAAAGATGGCTCCGGTCTCTAGAGCTAAGTTTTTACTACGTGACAACTCTGGATTTTTGATTAATATGTTTGCTTATGCTATCTAAAAACTATTGTTTTACTATGGAAAAAGCTCGGATGTAACGGCCATTTTATTGCCCATTCGTAATGACCATATTGGTGAATAGGGGACCAATGGGCGGATATCATCCATATTTATACAATCTATGATCTGCACTTTAAATACATTATTGATTATTGAAGGCAGATCATTGGGTAACTTTGTTTCTTTGTCTATTCTGCAATTTGGATTTCTGTACCTTATAAATTATATTATATTAAATCCACCTGTTGTTATAAATACCCATGAACTATGGTAATTAAAGGGTTAGAAATATGAACTATTCAATTACATTTGCACTGTTTTGAGCAAGCTGTAGGGTAGCTTTGTCTATATTTGTATTAGGTGCACCAAAAGGCCAATTGGATTGACTATCTGACTTAATGTTAGAAATATTCATGAACTAATCATTTACTTTATTGAGATGATTGTGCTTTATTGAGATGACTTGCTGTACATGCTGTGGTTTTACAGTGTGACATTTCAAAGTAAGTGTCGTAAGGTTAAGTGTGCCACAATTATGTTACATCTTTTTAGACTGGGTTTGTAAAAATAATAATGAATATGTCCTAAAATATAGTGAATGATGTTTGCAGCCTTAAAGTTTGTAATAAAGCGTTGTGTTTATGTATACTTCTTTTTTGTTGTTGTTGTTGTTGTTCTAAATATAATAATAATGTTTTGGAGGTACTTAATTACTTAAAACTATTCAACTCCTGGACAATAATAAACAGAATAGAGTGCTGTTGATGTACATATGCATCAGTCATTTAAATGTATTATTGAGTTATAAACTGTGCACACTCAATATATATATACTCTACTGACAGCACTTCAATAAATAAAAACAGGACACGGCCAGTTAAGTTGTTGAACACATTGTCCACTAGAGGGCAGCAGTAGGAGCACTAATGAGGGGGAAAACAGGAAAGACTGACAGCTGCAGTTTGAGTGAAAGAGATGAGAAGTGAGGAAAGAAGGCTCTTGAATGTTCATAAGTAATGTATAAGTCAACATTTGTTCCACTGATGAGACACATATACTTATTACACAAGTACTCTTGCACTCTTAGTTACAAGCATGTAAAAGCATGAAAACACTTGAGCCTATACTTCTTAAAAGCCTCTTTTGCTTCTTAAAACTATAAACATGCACAGGTGCTCTTTGCTTAGATAAAAATGTAAGGGAAATGTAAGCGTAGATATGCACATTTACCTTACATTTGTACCAAAACTGCAATATTTTACATGTTTAACAAAGTTTAACTGTGAATATCCAACTGGCTACAGTCAATAAATGTGCATTGATAAACTTAATTTATAATTAAAATTGTCTGGATAAACCCGAGACCATGCTGAATCAAAGATGGCGGCGTCCAGTTAACCACATTTATGAGGACCTCCTCCACCTTCAGATGTCAGTCTCCGCGGCAACCATTCTTCCACACAACAGACAGAGCTTGTAATGTGTCAGGCCCACAACAAAGGATTTACACATTTCTCACTTCAGGTGCCCCAACAGTCACTTTTACAAGATTTTTTTATTTATGAATTTAGCATCATACCTGGAAAAAAACAAACTTTCCTGCCAACCTAAAATGTGGATGCACTAAAGTACAACGGCTTTCTATAAAAGCTTTGAATACATGGTGCATATAAACTTTGTTATATTGTGTAGTCAATAAAGCATTTACCTTATTAAAAGTGATGGGATGCAACCTGGGTCAGTACTTCGCTCTCTTTTATTTACTTACAAGTCATAAATATGCTTACTTTTGTATATTTTAATAGGTTTGGAGCACTGTCTGTTTAATACATTGCACTATAAAGAATGTAAACTCCTGTCAGAAAGCATTTTAAATCAAGAATTTAAAAAAAATGTATTGATTAAAGTTTGTAAAATAAAACTTTAGGCCATTAGCACAAAGTCAAATGTTGCAGTCGTATTACTTCTAAACTAAGGAATAAGGTCTGGACTGGACTAATAATGGGCAAAAACCACTGTATTCAATAATTATACATTTAACATACATACAATTAGCATTTAAAACC
Organism: Perccottus glenii; assembly: GCA_024416835.2. Taxonomy (NCBI): domain Eukaryota; kingdom Metazoa; phylum Chordata; class Actinopteri; order Gobiiformes; family Odontobutidae; genus Perccottus; species Perccottus glenii. The sequence continues at coordinate 3,909,711 of CM044546.2, read as the reverse complement.
TCTTTTACATGTCTAAAGTTTACAGGCTATTATAAACTATTCATAAACCTGTAAAACAATGGATTAAAATGCACAAATCATCCAAGAGAGACAAAGCGAATGGCTGAGGGAGGAAAGTCTTTTCTCACTCTTAGTTACTGCATTTTTAATGATAAATAATAACTATAAGCATTTTGTTTAAAAAAAATCTAAAACTTAGTAGTATAGTACACCTATACTTGTACTTTTAAACTAACCATAAAAGTGTAAAACCTTTGACTAAAATGCATTCAATTCCTAAAAAGGGCAAGTAAAAGGGAAAATCTGGGCATAAACTGCTTAACACCCCCACCCTGGAGATGTGGGCGTGTGTTTTTGGCCGCGCTCATTAATAATTAATGACCCTGAATATTCATAAGCGGTTCATTGTAATATTACATTAGGCCCAGAGTGAGAGGTTTGTGTGGCTGCAGGAGCATGACACTGCGGTGTAAATGAAGACAGGAGCCAACACATCCAGCCAGAAAGACACCAAATCCAACAAAAGAGTTAAAGTATGTGCAAACAACTGCCCCTTTCTTGCCCATTGTGCGCTAAATAAACTGCAGGTGCAAGGGAAATAGATGGCTCTGGGTTAGTTTTCAAAGCTGGTGTTGTCAGTGGGAAACATCAGCAGAACACGTTAAAAGTCCTATTTTTCCGCAAGCGTTTACTGAATTAGACAAGTAGTCGTGCGTTTTGTCACCAAACCAGGTTCCCGGCGCGTAAAGCCACCGCGTTTTCCCACACAAACCAACTTTATGCTTAGTTTTTGTGAGTTCTTCAGACAAACGTGGTAAAGGTGTTGGCGTGTTAGCACAGGTTGGAAGAGGTGGACCAGAAAAGGGGGCACAAAGTCGAAAAGACAGTGAAATACCAAAGCATAAACTGTAATCCATTTGATTAAAAGTGCCATAAAGCCATGCATAAAGTTAAAGCGAGAGAAGAGTCCGAGATTCTGACTTCAGATGAAGTTGTGCACTTGTTTTAAAGCAGGTCCCTATTTATAACTTTACACCGGGAGCCGGTGGAGTCTCAAAGCAAAGCCGGTTGGGATTTGGACTATAGTTAAGTGCGTTAAAGTGAGTTTTTTTGTTGCATTGCAGAAGAAAAAGACGCACTTACCGCACAGTCGGAATGTTGCACCGCTACGCACAACGCGACGAAGACCACAGCCGCGGCGAGCTGTCGCAGCCCGCTCAGGCTTCTCATCTTGCTTCGAGGGCTTAGAGGGGGGACTGCTTTTCCCACTAACAGAAACTACGATCCTCCTGCGTAAACTCTCACTGTGGCTTGCTAGAGACAAGACATAGCCCTGTTTTCTTCCCCCAGTAGCTTCTGCGTTTGGCGCGACTATAAGACACTGCTGCTGCTAAAAGGCTGCACGTTGCTCGTTGTTGCGCTGGTGGAGGCTCGCAATGGTCCTGGCACCCAACGCCTCTGTGGTCCGCCTCTCCTCGACTTCCAAAACCTGCCCAGACGGAACTACTTCTTTCTGCGCGCAAGGATACACTCCTTGCTCCAAATCAGCAAACACTTTCCGTCAAATCCAACCCAAACATAAACTCAACTCTCTATTTCCCCAGAATCCTCTTGTCTCACATTACATTCTCAAATTTAAAACCCTTTTCTTTTTTTTGTTATAACCCTAATCCAGTCCCTGAAGCGCGGATGGATACACAAGCCTCTCGCTGCATGCCTTTCCCAATCCTACCCTTCGCCTATGGCTCCACAAAAAAAAAAAAACAGTTTTGACAGTAAATCTTTTTTTTTTGACATGTTGTATGAGCCTCGACACGTTGCATACCTGCCACAATATTTAAAGGTTAAATACTCACTTTTTGACTTTTGACTCTTGACACAAGGATGATGGCGCTGAGTGACATGAACTACCATCACATCATCTGCACTTAGAGCATTCCTTTAGACAAGAACAAGTGAAGTAATAGAGAAAAGGTCCAGGTGCAGATAAAGTTTGCAGATATTTGGCAAGATATGATACAATAAGATATGTTTTGATGAATGTATCCTTAGACACTAAAGTTAAAGCACATTGATCTGCTTTATATACATATATACTTTTATACATATAATACATACATATAAATATATATTTTTCTTATTAAGTGTTTAACCTAGGAGTTATTGAAATGTTTGTGTATCTGCACTCAAATCTATCGATATAACCATACTGTATATATGCACTTGTAACATGTGCTATAGTACAAAGAAAGTAAAGTCCTCAAATTAAGGCGGACAATAGGTAGATGGTATATTATTGCCATGTTTGTAGTTTTTTTATTCCCAGCTGGAACTAAACGTTATGTCTAGATGAACTATTGATAAACACACTGGAAAAATACTGCATGCAGAAACTCCAAAGGACCAAAGTCAGAGCCTTGAGGCACTCCGGTTCCCAGTTGGCCAAAGCAAAGTGAAAATACAGCCAAGAACATACCTCTGTTTCAACAAAGTCCATTAGAAGCTAAATGAACCAGTTGTGAATAACAGTGTTGACACCCAGTTGACTCGAGCAGGGCGAAAATAGAACAAACACACAAAATATTATTTATTTATTTATTTGATTGGAACAGTGCATGTTAATGAACATACATGGGACACAACCACATGAATGTAAACATGCCAGATTATAGCCGTAGGCTAATTTTCATCTGTTGTCCCAACATTCTCACACATTCAGTGCTGTGCCACTGGAGGCAAGGAGGGTTATATTAATTGCAATGTGTGTGACTTTAGATTCCTAACCAGATGCAACAATCAACTGAGGTTTAGTGAAACGTGAAGCTGGATAAAAAAAAATTTAGTGTGTCTGGATCAAATGGTGTGTAAAAATTGTGTAAAACCAATTGAGTTGTGTAGTTTTTAGTCATGTGGATCTGTCCGAAGAAAGAAGCATTTATGTGTAACACTGACAAAAGAAGAAAGTCAATTAAAGATAATCTGTTTTCACCTTGTTGATAGTTTTTGAATGAAGAATAAAATCATGCTCTGGGTAAAAGCTATTTTAACCAAAAATAAAAAATAAAAAAATTCCAAAACCTACAAAAAAAAAAAAAACATAATTTATTTTACAGGTTGAATAAGACATCATCCAAAAAGTAAAGTGTGTTTTTTCTTTTTTTTTTTGTTTTACCAATAAACAGCTTCTTGATGCATTTTGAAGCCACATAAGGTTACTGTGCGTAGTTCAGTAGTCTTCCCCATCATTTAAAACACAATAAACCTCTTCAAACTGTATACTACAAACAGAACAGGATAAGCCATGTATCAAATCCAACAAACTTCCTCGCCTTTTCAACTTTCACCAAACTAACCTTGTGCTTTCTTCAATGTTGTTTTGTTTAGGGAGTGTGTTTTTTTGGAGCGGGGTCTCGCTGGTGAAGACACGGGGATCGAGTTCATGACAAAGAATGTCAATTCCTTTTATAATCTTACATTCTGGACAGACTATCTTCCCTATGTTTCACTTCTTTTGAGGGTTTTTTGTTCATTTCAAAGGTGTGTGACACTGGTTTAAAGAAATTAAAGACTGTAGCTCACTTTATGGGTTAAGATGCATGCCTCTGAATGTAACTCTTACTGTAAGTTTCTCATTCATGTAACTCCTGTTTTGAAATTCTAATGTAATCTGGGACAACTTGACATAATGTATAACGTTCTGCCTTCAGTTTATGGTTGCAAGGATTACCAAAGGAGTTAAACGCATCACATTCAAACTGAGAATCCTTTTCTTTTCTACAGCTTTCAGACATTTTAACAAAAAAAACAGTAAGTGGTCTAAATCAGTTGTATTCAATCTATACTTGGATTAAAAATGTCCACACACAGTTTATGCCTGCACTATTGATTACTACACATTATTTTTAAACAAATGCTCATATTTTTGTTTGACTTTTCTTTTCTTTACAACATATATTACTTTTAGTTTTATCATTTTCATTGGCTTTCATTGTGGTTTCCTTATTGTGCAAATTCCAATAAATGCCTTAAACTCTCACATAATGCATATTCGGGTATATATTATAGGGGGTCAAAAGTTTTTCATGAAGACAAATGGGGACTTTTTTATTTATCATACTTGTACCTCATGTTAAATGGGCAGTAAGTCGTAACAGTCCATTTTATATAAGTCTGATACAGTTTTATTTCTATAGGTTGAAGTGTTTCCTGAGCTCGACGATCGCAGTCTGAGCTAGACCTAAATGGAGCCATGAATGACATGTGCTGGCCCCTCCTCCCTCGCGCTGTGCTGGCGCTGCGGAGTTGTAGCGCTTCAACACCAGCCCCGAGAGCGCAGCAGCAAAATCTACCGCTGCAGGTTTGGTGAGTAGTATAAGCTCAAATCCAACAAACTTTCCTCGCCTTTTCTAACTTTCACCAATCTAACCTTGCGCTTTCTTCAATGTTGTTTTGTTTAGGCGTGTGTTTTCTTTAGATGACAAGTTTTTCTGGAGCGGGGTCTCGCTGGTGAAGACACGGGGAACGAGTGTGGTCTTGCGGTTCCCTAACTGCCTGGACAAAATGAAAGTCCTGTAAGTAACGCCACGCTTTTGAATACACCTATCGTGTCTGTTTTAATCGACCTGACGCTTTGCAAACTGCCCGTGAAGCCTCGCGTTAGTGCCACAGAGTGAGCTCAGCCCGGTGCACTTCACCTGCTCCGGCTTCGAGCCCCGAAAACTACTTCTGAACACACTGACGACGTTTTATGTTTTATTCCTTTGGCAGGTTTTGCGCGGTGTTCGTGGTGGTGATCGCGTCCTGCTCTGCGCAAGGAGTAAGTCTTGTCTTTTTTATCACTACATTCCTCTAAATGAAGAACTTCTCCGTCACTTTTGCTTCCAAATGACTTTTTATATCAGTTTTCTACACGCTTTGACGACCAATCCGTTCTTAAAACCCCTTTGAATTGACCTGAACATAACGTGACTGTGCATTCATCACATTATCCACTTCACGTCACGTTGTGGGTGTCTTCTGGTTTCGCATTTCTGATCAGTTTTTTCTCACTACGAACATGTTTCGTATCAAAAACGAGAAGGGGTTTCTCATTTCAGTGTTAAGTTGTCTAAATGAGCCTGGTATTTCCACTATGTAGATTTCAGACTGTGTTTTCATGTAGCCTGAAGGGACTCGAAAAAGACCTTTTTTTTTTCTTCTTTTGAGTGGGTCATTTGCAAGTCAAAGCCCGCCCTGCTAAATATGTTAAAGAGACTGATGAATATTATTAACAACACCTAATAGAGCTGTGTTAACTTTGCATCTGGAGCTCAGACAGAGAAGTGTGTGGGTTTTACAGCAAGTTAAACAATAATAAAAGATTTTGTTAGTGATAGGATAGAAAAGCAGCATGTAGACTTGTTCAAGGTGGGGTTCTTTTGAATTTGTTTGTGCTGAGTTAAAAATGTTTTTATAGATTAAAGTCTAACATCAGATGGATCAGTTCTCCATAAAATTAGACTTTTGTATAAGTTTTTTCAGGGTTAAGAAGGTGCAGCAAGTGAATAATAGATATTTTTGTTTTTTGTTCCAGTTTTTTGGCAGTGGTTGTTGCCTATAATATAAAGTGTTGAGTTCATTTTGGAAATTGCAACGTGAACTGGTCATTGTGGTCGCCTTGTAGTAAGTTTGAAGATATAATCCACTTGTTGTCAATAAACAATCAACTGAAAAATATATGTAAATAGAGGATTATCACTTTATTACCACTGTTGTCAGCCACCACCAGAGGGCGCCCAGCATGTTTTTAGGTTGATGGGGGAAACCGGAGTACCTAGAGAAAACCCACCCCAGCTTAGGAAGAACATTTAAACTTCTCACAGAACGCCCCGTCCGGCCCGGGAGTTGAACCCTGGACCTTCGTACCCCCTGTTACAGACAACCCCAGACAACAATGAATTTCCCCACCGGGATAATAAAGGGATAATAATAACAAATTAAAATATATATATATTTTAAATAGTTTTAAGTAACTTGATCACCCTAACGTTACAATATATCTATAAAAAAATAAATAAAAAAAAGAAACACTGGCAAACGTTTACAAAAACTCCCATGGACCCAGGAAAGAGCCTTGTGGCACAGACACCTCATGTGACACCAATTTATAAGAGACATGACCAAATTTCAATATGAATAAATGATTTACAGCCAAAAAAGAGAATATTGTAAAATTCCGAGTCTCTAAACCAAATTGGAAGCTGTTTTAGATGTTAGCGTTTTATTTGTGCATGTGACTACTGATTTGTTTAAATATATGCAAAAAAAAATATTGGAAATTGATAATAGTTTGTGACACTAAGCTTAAATATGGTTGGGTTAGCAGTTTTCTTTCAATGCTTGCTTCTTTTAGGACTTTAGCAACTAAATACACTTCCATTTTTGAAATAATATTAGTCAGACAGCGTTTTATTGAACATAGTTGCTTAGAGTGGAATCTTGAATAAATACACCCAAGAAAAAACATTGGAATAAAGGTTGAATGTGTTCAAGTGTCAATTTGTGAAGCAATGACAAGCAAATACTGCTGGGTCAGCTCCTAATTACAATACAAAAGCCCTGTTTGAGGTTGGGACGGGGTCATTTAGACACAAAATGCTGCAAGTTTGTAAAAAAAAGACTGTAGAAGTCAGGATGTGCCCAGTTATCCCCAAAATCAAAACCTCCTGAGGATAACCAATTGAGGTACATTGACTTTGAATTGACGTCTCCTCCCCCCGAACCTCCTTTATGCTGTCGGGCTCAAGGATGGGTATTTAAAGGGATGGATGGATGACAAATGGGTTCATTGGGTGGTCTTGGTTGTCATAACATCGCTAAGTTTGATTTGAGACAGGTTTGGTTTTGTTGAGATTATCATGAATAGTAGTGTCATGTATTATCAGGTGTTATCAGTTTGAGCAGATAAGACATAGAGTAGCAGGTTTATTAGATTTTACAGTAAATCATGGAGTTGAAATAATTATGCTTAAATTGGTTTGAATAACAGTAATGTGTTTAGGTTAACAAGGCATATTCTCGTTAGCGAACATCTTTGCTTTAGAAAACTTTGCAAAAAACCTGCAGCTTGAACTCTTTTGACACAGTTTATATACTTCATCTGCAGAGGGCCTTGTTGGTACACTGTTATTCTTGCAATAACACGACTGTTGCAATTTTAATGCTTTTCATGCTTTCTAAAGTTCCCTTTGAGCTGTTTATGACATTGCATTATGTTTTTTCTGTGCATGGATGTATTATCTAAGTTAATGTACCCAAAAGTCCCAAGTGAAATATCATGTAATACCCTGTAATACCTTATTATTGTTGCTGGTATTTGTTCCAACTCATTCTAGTCTTGTCTTGTTGCCAGTATATCCCTAGCCATGATTGTGCAGAGAATGGGAAATCTCTTCTAAATTAAGTTTGAGTGAACAGGCGGTGGGTGTGTGCAGAGTCTGATACAGCTGTTGGCAAAGAGAAAACATTGCACAGAGGTAGGGACGTCTGGAGAAAGGCAGGGAGGTGGGCAAATTCAGGACGACAACCTTAAGTCTGGGCATACGTTTATCCAAGCCTGTGAAGATTTAAGCAGACTTAAAATGTTAGCTTGGATGTTTTGAATGTTGAATCTTTCCATTAACAAAATAGCACATGTTTGTAGTTCTTCTTAATTGAGACCAGTTTGGTGCTAACATTCAGTGTTTATACTGAATGGAAAGTTAGATTTGTAGACACATAAACTTGGACTTATGTGACCACAGAATTTGTATAGATTTGTATAAATCCCAACTCAACAAACTGAATCTTTACATAAATATTTGATGGAAAATGTTAAGTGTTGCCCAAGAACAAGTCATGCCCCAACATGACAAGTTATCATGACCGAGAAAAGACCAAGACTTTTAGGGATCAAGAGTTCACAAATTCAAGTCCAAGCCCAGTTTTAGACCAAGAACAGACTCATGGAGGTTACTGTTTGGTGAAGGAGCTAAGATTTTTAGATGACAATATAATGGTTTTGATCACAACAATGATGTAGACAAACCCTTTGTGGTCTTGGTTGTTCTTCTGAGTAAAAATAGTTTTAGATCATGACAAGACCATGACAAAACTTTTAAAGTATGAACAGTCTCAAGATTAGGACAGGTTTTAAGTACTATATCAATAATAAAAATGACTATTCACTTGATGGGACATTTATTTTCCTGTCTATCTTCCAATTGTGTGGCAACATGACTCCCAGACACTTCCTGTCTTGTATGTGTACCTTGGATCGAATATTTCCCTTTTGCATTTTACATTATTAACTGTATTTGCATAACTAATACCATTTCTAATTTGGCCTTTTCTATAAGTCTGTGTTAAAGACAAATCATTGGGATACCATGAGCGTACCTTTATTTAAAACAGTTTAATGCACAATTGTTCATCAAAGGTCCAAACTTGATTGTATTGATTATTCATAGACATACTGTACATACACACTTTATTAACCCAGTTAGCAGCATGTGTTCCCCACCCTGTCCTCGTCTTCCTCCTCTGGAGATGAATACCTGTGGAGCTTGGCGTGACATGTCGGCTCCCTGCAGGTACGATACGGCTGGGACATTCCTCAGAGCTTCATATTGAGTTAAGGGCTGCTTGATTTGTGGAGTTTGGGACCCTCCCTCTCACACCAATACTATCACCCTCCAGCACCACTCATACCCCCACAGTCCTTTCCCTTCTGCCCCCTCCCAAAAGTAATTAATTACTGGGAGATTTGTGGCTTGATTTGTGACCACCTTATTCAGTAATTATTCCTTTCCTTTTTGTTACATTAAACTGTTGTTAGTGTTAGACGGTCATGTTTTGCACTGGTTCATAGTCACTTGACTTTGCAAATCTCCTCAGATCTGGCTCACTTTTTCACTGTATGCCAACTCTGCTAATTTGAGTTAGTAACTCTAGATTAATTCAACACTGTTGGAAAACACAAAGATTGAAACATTTCTGACCTAAATCCCATTCATACCCTTGGCAAGACACTTAATCCACCTTGCCCCCAGTGGTGTTCCAGCTTTAACACTGGTTAATGTAAGTCATTTTGGATAAAAGCGTCTGGTAAATGACTAAATGTAAATGTAAATAGTAGCCTCATGCTAGTTAGCAAGCTACATTTTTCTGTTGCTATATTAGCAATTGTTGCTATTTTGAGTATAAGCTATGTCAAAAAGCCAGAAATGGTTAAAAAGTACACTAAAAAAGTAAAAGGGATTTATGACTTTTTGAAAAGCACTTTCAAAATCCTTTTTACAAAACTGTAAAGACAAAGATTTTTAAGTTATCCCCACAGCCATCCACTAGGGGCCTGAACGTTTAGCTTCTCTTTATGTGTCAGATCATTTTATATCACTCTAATAAATAAAAGGTTAATGCACTAAGTTAATCCAGAGTAAAACCCGACAACAACCACCAATCCTCATAATTGTGAGGCAGAGACAGCTGTCACAGCTAATTAAACATGATTAATGACTGTACTCCCATGTTCAAATATTTGGGCCTTGCATATGTCTCGGGTGTGTATCGAGATGTTTCAGGTGCACACATATAAAGGTCGGATTTGTGTTAAGACTGAGAAGATGGCAGTGAAGGCAGATAAAGAGAGAAAAATAGTCTGGTTTAAGTTAAGGGTAATCACTTTTCTTATCTGAAAGTTTTTCAATTGGTAGCTCAAATTTAGAAAGGGCCACTCTGGTGAAGATACATTTGAATACCTGGAGATGATGGTTGTGAACCAGCTGTTATTTTAATTAAACAATATAGTCTCATGTCCTTTAGAAACTTGTTTTGCACTAGTAGGATTAGCTAACTAAAATTTATAGGCTAAGATTCATTCATTCATTCATTCTCAACCGCTTAGTCCCGTTAGGGGTCACAGGTGACTGGAGCCTATCCCAGCAGCTTTGGGCCCGAGGCGGGGTACACCCTGGACAATGGCCAGTTAGTCCTAGGGCTTAGGCTAATATTAATAGACCTATTAGCATTATTAGCATAGTACTTACTATAGTACTTAATATTTTTTTGTAGTATTTCTTCTGCTTTAGAAATATTGTTCCTCCTTTTTGGCTCTACTATCCATTTTAGCAGAATTTTCTTACTTACATACCTCCATGATTTTTTTTCTAGTGTCCTTTTTAATTTAGTTTAAGTTCAGTTTTAGAGAAGTCTTTGTTCCTTTGAGCAAAGTTCATTTTGAGCAGTGTTTTTTATAGCTAACTGTAACATTTTTCTTTTTAGCATACCTTTATTCTTTTATAACAAATACTTAGACTGTTTTGAGTAATATTTTTACCCAGTCTATTTTCTCAATGCTTTTAATAACACTTTTTAAAAGTTAGCATGTTGAAATGTATTTGCTGACCAGCTAAAGTAACTTAAAGAAACAGATTTGATGCGTTTGAGATATCTCTTGGTTCATTTTTGGTATATTGCCTTCAGATATAAAAACACTGCATTAGGAAGCCCATAAACCACACAGAGGGCGAACATCACTTTGGAAAACCCTGTCAGTCTCTCATTAAGACCGCTACCTGTGTGGTGCACATGTTTCCAACATTCTCATAAAACACTGCCGTGAACCTAAATTCCCGGGGCAGATACAGGGAGAGATTTGGGAAATACCCTCCATTGAAAGTATGCAAGATGACATAGTTCAACCTAGATAAAACTGAGAGGCATGTTGGGCACCAAACATTAGAAGAATTATGAGGCCAAAGAAAATAATGAAGAGGTTTATGTTGATTTAGTTAATTAAGGATGCATAAAGGCCCTGATATATTTATAGATAACAGCAAAGTATCTTGTCTATGATGCCCAATAGTTCCTTAAATTTGGTTAGTGACAAAGCTATGGTAGCCTAAAGTAAAGATGCAGTACAACCTCATGTCTACGTTCAAACATGACACTATCTCCTCTGTTCTGTTTTCGTTTCCTTTTTACAAAAGACTTGGAAGCCAACGAGACAAAGTGTGATAAACAAATGTGGAGAGAGCGGAGGAATGTTAAGCTTTGTTCTCAGACTCAAGCCCCACTGCCTTTGTGCCAACAGCGACCTCTGACCTCTGGAGTTCACCGTGACCAATGGGAAGACAAACTGACAGCGTGTGCTCCGTGAAACAAGAGGGGTCTGATCTGGAAAAGAGGGGCTATGACAAGACAGGGCTCCAAATAAAAAAACACGGAAGAGAGTTGATCATGTTTTTTACTCAAAGTCAGAAAACAGGACAAAAAGTGAAAACATGTCCTGACACCTGACATACTTGTGTTGAGTTCCTGTTTGGTGAATATAATATTACCCTTAATATAATTGTTTATATAATTTATTATTGATATGTGTTTTTTCTGGCCCCAGAATATGGTTTAGCCTCTGTAGTGTTAAACCTGCCTGCTTCTACCAAATACCTGAGCTCCAAACAGAACCACATTTACACAATACACAGCTACTGTATGTCTTTAACAGCCTAAATGCATTATTGGACTGCAAAAACAAGGTCTCAAAGTCCAAGATATGTTCCTGAGCCTTGCTTTTGTCATGTGAGCCCTTTTTCGTGGGCCCCTGGGGCGAAGTATTTGAGCAGTTCTTTGGTGTTGTCAGAATGATGCTGAGGTGGGGCTGCGTTACAAACCCTCTCAGAGCTGTCTCAGCTTGTTGGACGTCCTTTCTGCTTAAACCCACGGCTCGCCTCGGGCCTGTTTGCACTTCGCCCGGATTAGACGTCCCATCATCTGTTGGGCTTTCTCCTTTGTCGATCTTTCATTCTTTCGTCTCGCACCTTTCTTTGCTCTGCGTTCATTCCTTGGATTTCCAAACAGCCTTATCTCGACGTCAAATTTGGACAGAGAGTCGGGCAAATACTTTTGCATTCAGTGCCTTTTGTGTTACATCAGCTTTACCTCTTGACTTGTTGTTAGCAAACTGTAGCTGGTCTACAGTGGGTTTGTATGAGGTACTTAATGAACTCCCTGCAGTGAAGAGTCCCATTAACAATATATAAGAGTTGGAGAAGAAGCAAAGCACAGTTGCAGGTACTGTTCAAGCTTACAAACATGGTTGGACATTTAGAACTAAGTTTTTCTTAGAGATGCACCGATATGAAACATTTCAACCGATACCGATAATCAAGTGCTTCTCATGGTTGACACCGATAATTCTACATTTTATTAAAAAAGTAAACTGTGTTCACATAAAGCCTGTGTAGAACAGGTAATAAACTGTAGAGGACCGGCTCTGGCCCCTGGGCCTTGTGTTGGACAAGTGTCACAGGTGTTACATTCTACAACCCACAGACCATGTTTTTTACCTTGTTCATTATAATTATTTTATTCTTCAGGTAATAACTGCAGCAGATTAAACATGAACACATAAGTATGTTGCTATTTTTATCTGAGGAGGGCATTAACACAAGTACATCTTTTTATTTAGGGCTCGTTGGTCTTTGTGTTAAACGAGATTAACTGTTGTATTAACGCTGTGTTCCTGAACGTCTCATGAGCCTCACAAGGATCTGCTCTTATTGTGGAACCCTGTGCATGGCTCAACATGAAGCAAGCTCAAAGTAAACACCTGCTAAAGCTTTAAACAGCTCCTGAAACGTTTAGCTCTGCTCACGTTTGTGCATCGCTCCAAAGCGTTCCTCAGCAGCACCTCATCTTAAACAGGCTAAAGCTACTGTCCTCCTCCTCTCTGTCCTCCTCTGGGAGTGGACAGTGGAGGTTACAGTAAATTCACAGATGCCACCACAGTTTTTCCTCGCATATGCAACCATTTTGGTTCACAGTCTAGAGCCCTGTAATATCAGAACTACTTATTGGATTCAATTTAATTAGATAGTTATCATGCATCCCTAGTTTTTCTTTTTCTTTTCTCGCTTTGGTTTAATTCTATATTCTATATTTAGCCCAAATCTCTGAAGGATCTCTGTGTTTGAATGTTTCATTCAACAAGACCTAAAATCAGATTCTCAGTGAAATCATGAAAGTCCTCACAATCTACATTAATTTACATTTTGCAGAGAAAACTAAACTGTAGGCGACCGATAAAAACTGCTTAGACCAAAGGCCTGCTGTAACTTTCTTTTCACAAAAAACATAAGCATTGTTAGCTTTAAATCATAAAACCAATACTCAATGTTAAAATAAGCCTCTCTTTGGATCAGTGAAGGGGGATTGTACAAGTTTCAGGGTTGTATAAGCTCCTTAATTGAATATTTATTTTTGTTGGACCGATTTACATGATTCTGTCAACGACCCTCCTCCTTGAGCTTAGGTTTATCAACCTTTTTGCCAAAGTCACTGTTGGGTTCTGTTGTTTTTAAATGTGTATATATATATGTGTATAATTGTGTTTTTCTGAAAACTAACAAAAAGATTTATATTTCATTCTCCTTCTTCAAAATATGGATGTTAGAACTATCCACAATAATTATTAGCCGTCTAACGATGCTCGTTAAGACTTGTTACTCCTTCAAAGTCAACATCAAACTAGACTTCCAATCTTCCAAAGCCTGATAATGTAGCTTTGATGCTCCACCTTTCCTTCCTTACTTCATTACTTGAAGGGATTACATGTATAGTAATGTTTGCCACAATACTTAAAAAAAAAAACACTTTGAGTTGAGGTGCATGACGAGGAAATTTGTTCATTTTAAGGTCTGGCTGGCATGGAATGCAAACAAAACTAAATCAAATGTGTGCACAGCTTTAAAATCCTGTTTGACATTATCTTAAGCACAGCAGCGTAAGATCAAACCAAAGAAGGGATGCTCTGCAAAAGGACTCCGAGTCTTTGTATTTACTTTAAAATGACACAGAGGCACTTGTGTGTTGTATCATACTTTCCAACTAAATTTGATGAATAGTCGTAGAATTTGGTCTAATCTTTCAAAACTGATGAAAATGTCACTGATCTCTCTTGTCTAACGCTTGTCTTCCTGCTTACGTACTTGTTGGGAGGTAAAAGAAGACTATCATTGCTGCATCAGAAGTGTTGTCCATCCCTGTAATTACTGAAACCTCAGCTATGTTTTCCACTTCTGTGTCTCTCCTTCCCCTCTCTTCAGTCTGTGCCAGGCAGGGAATCCACAGGGAACTCCATTACCCACAATCCCCCTTCTTCCACTTCCCAAGGAAGACAGTACCAACAGGAGCTTAAGTAAAAGCCTTGTTTCCACTGGAATGATACAAATCGGTTTGGACTGGTTCTGACACGTTTCCAACAAAAAGTGTCCAAAGTGTCAACCAAAAAGATAACTGCACAACTCTGGGGACGGCTCCAGCTTTGTGGGTTCAATTAAACCGTGCAGTCAGCTGTTCGGATGATAAATAATCCTCACTTGAGCAAAAATGAGAAGCAAAAGAAAAAACAAATGTGAATATTTTTCAAATAAATTCCTCCTTGTTCTTGTGATAAATGTCACATTCAAACAGAAAACTCTCCACTGCATTAAACACAAGCACAACCCCCTTGAGTCCCTAAATGATAGGAACCTGCTGCAGCTCAATAAATGTAATGTTCAGAAAGTATAAACCAGAAACAGTCTTGTTTACAGCAGTTTGCATTGCAGCAGCTGTACCTCCATGATTTACTTTACCCTTTATATTAAGACACCGCTTTTCTGGACCAGCAGAGTGGAAACACAAGCCTCTTCGGGGTCACCTGAACCAGCCTCTCATTCTGGCCTCTACCCCACAGTGGAAACAAGGCTATAGTTGCTGAACTGCTTTTTTCAGAGACATCATGAAAAATTGAAGCCAAAAATCATGTCAGTCTTATCCTTAGCTGTTGATGTTCTTACTTCCCATTTCCATTTAATTATTGGGTTTTTCGTTGGAGGTTTCTTATCACCTGGATCTGGCATTATTCTCCAACCCTTTCCATTTTCTTCCACAGGGCTTAAACCCAGAGGGCAAATACCACACTAGTCAGAGATGTCATCTCCCGCCCCACAACTGAACCCTTTCACTCAGAGCATTTATTGCACACTTTTCGACAGCGCTAAAAGGCAGCTGTCAATCTCTGTGTTTTGATTCAAGATGCATGTTTTGGTCTGAGTTCATCAGATCTAGTGTCAGATTGTGCAAATGTTTGAGTCATATCTTGATTTGCTTCATGAGCTTCAGATTAATAGAGGATTGTAGGAGCTTGTTTACGAGGAAGGTGTTAGAGGAAAGTATTTCTATTGAATAAGTCGGACTACATTGGCAGGAGACTTAATGATGGTTTCTTTGGCTGCTTTTACCTGGTTGTGATAAAGTAAATAAAAGGCAGAAAATGTGCAAAAGGTTGGTATAAAGTCCTATAAATTATGCACATCAAAATAAACAGCCCTTTTATATACAACTACATTAGTGTGGAGGGGGCCCCTATCTCAGCCGGTAGAGCCCTCGTAAATACACAAGAACACCAGAGACCTGGTTTAAATCTCAGATGGGTCATCTGCCCAATCTCATCCTCTCCCCCTCTCTCCCCCCGAAACCTGTCATCTGTCAACCTACTGTGACTAACTGTTAACTAACAATAAAGGCAAAAAAATAAATCTTTAATAAAAAATACATAGTGTGGATGAAGCCATAGAAACCATTTGATAGATTGAAGAATGATAGACTGTCAATTATGCATGATGATACGATATTTCCGTCCACCCAAAAACAGACCGTTTTTAAAAATAAATAATACAAACATGATGTTGTAATGTGGACGGATCTGAACTTCAAACCAAACTTTGTGAAATGAGACTTAGACTTCATTAGACTCTACTAACTGTGTCATTAAAAAGGTACTAGTGTGGACAGATTTTAACAGCCTACAAAATGCATTAGTGTGGACAAAGGCATAAAGTATAACTATTTCTTACACATCAATTTAAAACCATTACATAGATCAAAATAAAAACATGACAGACTTGCTTTTTTAATGTTAAACCCCTCCTCTCTCATGTTCACACAGCGCGTCCCGTCCTGGCACCGCTCCCTCTCGTCTCGTGCTCTTAGCCATACCTCGCTTCATTATGGGGCTTTTCTAAGAGCCTCTTCTGCCCTGGCTTTGCTCCCCGGCGATAATCCCAGAGCCCCAAACGGCCCCTTAATGAGCGAGAGACACAGACTGGCTTTGTCTTTGAAACAGTTTAGTCTCTGGTGAAAAGCATCTACAGTGTGTCTCCAGAGCTCAGTTTGTTTGTCAACACAGAGCAGTTGCCCTAAATATTAATTTAGGGGATCATGTTGGTCTTAAAATAGTACATGGCTTAGTCACTAACAGCAACGAGATGTGAGAGTGAGCCAAGTGGAAGGGCACAGCTACACCTTCTCTTAATGGCTGTGGGAATACTTTAAATGCAAATAATGTTAAGAAACAAACCGTTAATCCACTCAGAATTAGCTCGTCACTAATTCAGTTATAGAAAAGCCATGCTAAATCCTGGTTTAGTTCTGTTTATCCGGACTTATTGACTTGAATGAACAACAGAAAGTCAGATCTTTCTTTGGAACAACACTTCTCTTAAAGCGACAGTGACATTTGGTGTAACACCTTTGGAAATTTATTAGAAAAATTAGGGAGACAGTTAGGGTCACGAAAACAGGGTAGAAACAGTGAGAAAATTTCAAATTTTATCATAAAGGATATGTTTGAAGTTTTGAATGATTTTTTCTGCTTGTTTCTGCTCCAGCTTGTACTGTTGTTTTCTTTATTCTGACCATTTTAACTCAACCAAAAGCAGCTATTTTTCATTCATTCACAAGCACAAACCTGCTTCTGGAGTTTTTAAATAAAACAAATGGAAAGAAACTCTACAGCCACCTGCCTTTGGGCCCCAACACTTGTCAGGATGTTTTGACACTAACATTTTTGCATTTGGATTTTGTTCCCACTGTTGAAGCATTCAATTAAATATTTTGCTATAATCCATCTCAACATTATAACTTGGAAAGTACTGAACAAAACTAACCCTTTGTGAACTATACCTCCTTAAATGTACTGCCTTTATCTCCGACCCATGTCTGCTTCACTAAAAGGCACCCATTGCAAAATTTTTTAACCACATTAGTTGCTTGACGTTTGCTGAAGATTCATGGCTCGAGGACTAACGTTTGAACAAAAATCTCTTAAATACTCAGTGACAACAGGGCACACAGACTCCATATCCCTGAGCTGTAAACGAAAACAGAAACTATTATATAGGCCCTAAAAGACACGCTGCAGTCTTGATTATTTTTCTTTCCTTCAGGCTACAGAGATGAGCAGATATGAAGCTTGAGTGGCAGTTTGGGAACTTGTAACGACACGATCTTGGGTTAAAAAACAGCATTAGTCGCCCATAATTGTAAAAACTCAACACAAACGTTAGCTTTAGAGGAGGTTAACAGAGCTGTTTCCTCACAGTTCTGGAAGTGATTGAGCTCATCTACAGCAGCCACCTTTTTCTGTCGGTGTCGTGGTACAAGCAGGTATTTGAAAAGTTGTGTAAACACCATAAGCTCATTAGAGGCATTTTTGAAAACTTGTGTTTGGTCAATGAAATCCCACAAAGGCCACGCTGACCTTTATGTTTCGACCGTTATGTATCTCACAGAAACTACATTTATGTCTAGAAAAAAGCAGCTAGTCTTAAAGCATCAGAGGCTTATATTTATATCCCTAAGACTGCACTTCTCTGTATATGAATGTAGAAAGAAAAATTAGAAATTGATTAAACAATTTGAAGAAACATTGGTTGGTTGACTGCTAAAAAGCTCCTGCAGTTACTAAATCAAATTATGCTTCAGAAATTTAGGATTTAATTAATTTGTACATTTTTCCCACCAAATAAAAAAAAAGCTCTTTCTACCATTTTAATACATTCATTATAGACTTTCTCCAGGTAAGGGCTTACATGATCTAGAAATAAAAGGTGAAATAAATTTGGACAAATGTTCAGTTTTGCACAATGCTTTTTGTTAAAAGGCAACTGACCAATGGAGGAGACAAACTGTCACATATTCCTTTGTATAGGTCGGTATGTTTTGTAATAGTCCATTTATTCACAAATAACCCATACAATCTACCTTGATAAAGATTAGGGCTAGTGTCAACACATCAGATTTTGGCAATGCCCTCCTTACGTTATTCATACATTAACCCATCTTTCATTGAAGAAGTTGTTTTGAGTTGAATCCGAGATGAGGCAGTTCATTTAATATCTCATATGGTCCAACATGTCTGCTTTAGCATATTTCAAGCATGACATTTTTGTTAAAAATCAAGTCACGTCATTTTTGATTTGAGTTAAGAAGCTTCAGGCTCCGCTCTCGTCTCATCCTGACACGACCTGGAGGCAAGCGTCAGATCTTTACTTTCGAGAATGTGGACCTTCGAGGCAGAAAGAGACCCAGATGAAATTTCCTGAACAACGTAAAGTTACTTTCAAGGATTTTATGTATATATATATATATATATATATATATATATATATATATATATATATATATATATATATATATATATATATATATTTTACCTTAAGTCCTTTTGCTTTACATTCCACCATCTAATTCATTTACAGAAGAATATTAGTCATTGAGATCATTTTGTTTTTAGGTTTTTATCCCAGACACAAACTCATTTTCACCTGGTTTTGTCTTGTTTCTGGACAACTTCTATAATCTTATCATATATCTTTCTAACATTCCTTCCTTTCCCAAAAATCAACCCTGAGGTGAGTTTGGACCTGGTCTAAGACTGGACTTTGTACAGTTTAAGATTGTTCGGCAGACTGAGTGGACTGGATCAGAGAACCATTAATGATAAGGATAATAATGATGTGAGTTTTGGAAAGAGGCTCTAGGCTCTGGGAGGGAACTGTCGTGGGCTTGACTTGATCTTGATGCACTCCTAAATGAGAAAATGAACAAAACAAATCAAGAATTGGGTCACGTCTCTTTTGGCCTCCTATTCCTCCTCATTTATTTGTAAGTACCACATTCAGATAATTTTGTTTTGGATTAAGAAATGTAAGACTCATGTTAACTGTTCTCGGTGTAGTTTTTTTTATGTGTAGGGCTTTTGGCTAAGATGTCATCAAAGCACCTGATTTGCTTTGTATTTAAACTTGTAGTTATTCGTAAGTATAGTATATTTTCTGCACTTATTAACTGCCATCATGACTACATAGTTGGAGAAAGCACAGGATTAAAAAAGTGGTACTATTTTGTCCAGTTACGACAGTAAGGTACAATTTCAAAATAGCAATAAGAGAAATAAACGTAATCATAATTTCCAGTTTGTGGTCTGTTAGAGTTATAAAGGCCTATGTAAACGTACTCTTCACACATGTTTCTACATAAAGCCTTGTGTAGTTCATGAAGATAAAGAAAGTATACTGCTATTCATTTCCTCACATCATTTTTAAGCCAATAAGAAGACCCTTTATGGAGATTTCAAAAAGTGGGCTCCATTTATTGACTCCATTTAACTTGATTTAGTTTTGCTTTTAATCCACAACTTTTATTTGGTGTGGAAACCAGAATCGTTATCTCATAAAGTGAATAGTTTCCAAAGATTCCCATTAAAAATGTCTTTGGTAATCTCCTCGGAGCGTTGCGCCTTTTACTCCGGGAATGTTCCTTTGGGCACGCATTCCCAAATCCCGTCGGCATTCCCGATGACATTTAGGAATCTGTGACAGAGCGAAGGGGGAACAGGTCCTGGCCTATAGACCATCAGCCTTTTCTCAGGGCTAATAGGTAATGAACCGTTGTCAGGGGCGACACAGAGCAGCATTCCATGTCATAGCCATAGCTACCACCCCCTCCCTCCCCCTCCCCACAGTCCACCTACCCCCAGAGCTGACCCCCCCAGCCTTTCGAGGGTCACACCTGTCTGCACCTCCTCAACAACCCATTTACACGATTTTTATGAAACATTTTTACTTTAAAGTTCAACAAAAAAGTTTTCTCTTTTTCACATATTTTAGGCATTGACTGGTTTTAGATGGATCTGGTTTTATGTGGTTTAACTTGGACTATAACTGTTAACTGTTTTAAAGGCTTTAAACTAATTGTAGAAAGAATTAAAGCAGTTAGAGATGCATTAAACCTGCTTATTACCAGATTTGGCTGGACTCTACAGGTTTAAAGTGTTCTAACTTGGATTTTTACCAGTTTGGAATGGTTTAAAACATAACCAGATGTGGAGGGGTAACTCAGATTTCAGCCAGTTAAAATGGTTTTAACAAGCCTTAAGGTGGATTTGGTTATAGATGGATTCTGTCGACAACGTTTAGCCAAAACAATTTGATCTATTATGGATCACTGACTGTTTCTTTTTCCTTATTAACTGTATCTCAGTCCTACATTAAGGACACTATGCACTAATTATAAACTTAGAAACAATGAATTATTAAATACTTATAATTGACCAGTGATTATTCCTGTAGGTGCTTTGTAAATGATTAATTAGGTCATTACAAATACAATACCCAACTCATGCTCCTGGTATTTGATGACCTGCCTATATCTCCACAATACAAAACATTCAGAGTATAATAGCACAGCGCTAACTCTTCTTGACCTGTCACTGAAGCTTTGGCAACCCCTTTTTTGCAATTAATGTACTATTACTCTTACTATGAGTTCACAAAATAAATAGTATACCTTCATATATCTGTATCAGTGTTTTTTAATTTAAATTCTTAAAACAATAATTATGTCTTAAAGCTGTTATTCTGTGCAGCATTGACAACCGTCTTGTCCTTCCTTTCCAACTATGTAGTCAAAATGGCAGATATTAAGTGTAGAAAATAATTTTTTGCATCCAATCTTTGATCGGGTGTACATTTCTATTTTTTTACAAAAAACCCTTCAGGCTCATGTGTCCTTGTACGTTCATATTTCATTTGGTGCCTTCATCATTTGACAGTATTTTTGTTACTTTTTTGTTACAAAGTTGTATTAAACCCAATCCAATCTGCAACAGTTAGCTGTCGGTTGATAAAAAAGTGTTTGACATAACGTTACCTTTCAGGAAGCACCTTAAAAATCAAAGCGTTCCCAGTGAGGATTTCACTTTGGTTGGTGGGATTCCTCTGTGTTACCCCTGAGCAGACGGTGACCTGTTTCTCGCCTGAGGCTCAATCTCCAAAAGTCATAACCCATAAACGTGTGGGAACCTAAATCCAGGGCCGTCCACAAAAGGGTCTTTAGGTCACAGAATGATTCGGGTCAAAGGTGACGAAACACCAGCAGGTAGCAACAGCAACTAATGACGCTCTGAGACTGCAGTTTAATTACGTAACGTTACATGGTGCCTTCAAGAATTCTTCGGTCGGACAAGCGCTCACATGCAAACAGACTCGACGAGAGCGTGTCATAAAAGCAAACAGCTCATGATGACCTCAGCGTAGGTCAGGGGTTTATCTGTGGATTGGCTTTTGGAGTGACTTTTCTTTGACTTGTCGCTGATAAGAGCAGGAGAGTGACAGGAGTCAAGCCAACACTGGTTTAAATGGGTAGGGCTCACAAATTAACCTTGTGTCCTGAGTAGGGAAGGGATTTTGTAGCTGATGGGCCACACTCACGAGACCAAGATCATACACGCCTCAAGAGAAAATGACTATTGTACTGTTAGATATAATAAACTAATCAAACCTCACGAGGCACCGTCCAGGACTAATTTTTATACAGGTCAAATAAAAATAAATGCAAACTAATACAGATTAACATTCACAAATAAGCTCTAACTTAACCTAATCCAAATCTAAACTACAAATAACTCCAACACTTCCCATACAGTGACATGTTACTGTTTGTGTAATAAATGTCTGTGTGAATAACCTTATTACACTCACTTCAAGGCATAAAGGTTAGTGTCCTTTAGCAGAATCTAACTAATAAAAGCCCAATCGTACTTTGTAATGCCCTTTGAATAACGTTACATCACTCGTAACTTAATTGTCTGCATTTATTTGATAATGTGGCCGTAATGTGAAAACGGAAGAGTAAGAACATGAGAGAGTTAACAGGGAGTGACAAGAGTCAAGTCAACACTGTTTTTATATTTTTATGAAGGGCTCACACACCTTAATAAAATAATTTGAGTTGTTCCTGTTGAAGACCAAGAACAGATCAAGATGTTAAAGGGAATGTACATTAAATAGAAAGAGAAACTATAAAACAAATGTGGGTGCTACAAGCTTTGTTCCAATTACAGTTGTTATGTTTAGAAAAAAGTCTGTTGTGTTATATCCAAGATTTTGACAAGACCAAGAGAAGAGCAACTCTCTATAGTAATAGCTGCTGTTACCAAGAGATTACAAGTTAATTAGACTTTGACATTTGATTGTGTTCGCAAAAAAACAAAGTCCAAAGTAAACCTGCTTCAAATAGTTCTAAAGTAAAGTAAAGCCATTCTCCGACCCACACCTGGAGAGGTCTGCAGATAGCATCAGCTAAATGACAATAATGAGTCTGGATGATTTTTAGGAGACGTTTAAGGGGGCTGAAAAAACTGTTGAAGCTCAGGGAGGGGGGTCACTGTAGAGTTATGTCACAGGAAATGGTCCTTTCTGTTGGATTTGAACACACTTTGGATTTTGTTTTGGTAAAGTAATAGCGCTGCTGAGGTGGTGTTAAGAGGGAACAAAAGCTTGTGAACTCTTTGTGACCTTGGTTTGTTTTTGCAGAGGTCACTTCAATCCATCCGAGGTTGTATTTGCACAGTAGAGTTTGAAAAGCAGACAAGGAAAAGGGGAAAAGAGTATTTATATAGAAGCTGTAGAAAGGGAATTTTAATATTACAATTTAGTGAAAAGACTGTAAGTAATGAGCAAGTTTTGATCAATTGATAATTAAAACACCAGCTTGTTGCACATCAACACCTGCAATGTCATTAAAGATCTCTCAAATTAGGACAAATGCTGATTTTTAACCCTTCATTCTTTGACCATGACCATTTAAAGAAGACATAAAGACATTGTAACGTGGTCTTTAGACATCTAAAAGCACAATTTAAATGTACATTGTGAAACAATATGATGCTCCTTACATTGCAGTGAAAGGAGCCAGTACTGTTCTATTACTTTAACCGCCCAAATGGGAAAAATGTAACCATTTTTCAGATTAATTTCTTTCTTTTTACTATGTTTTAATGGACAATGCAAACCAACATCATTGACAACAATATAAATAAGTTTGCCTTTGGTTCTGATGAGTTAAACCTGCTTTTATAGCTGTCCATTTACTCTTCAAAAGTTTTACCCAGCATTCCTTCCCCTCGCTCTCGCCTCACCACTCCACAGAAGAGGTCAAAGTTCAACCAGGAGAAGAGAGAAGCTTGTTTTCCCAAAGAGTGGTGTTAGTTGGCGACTCGCAGCGTTTCCGAGGCGCTCAGAAACACAAGGAGCGGGCAGTAGGGGTTTAGGATGTGAGGATGTCATCGAGCATGTGGGTGCACTGACATGCAAGGCTTCATGGGTAATTAACCGGGGCAGGTGAGTGTGGTGCTGCATGGGCTCCATAGAAATCCATTAGATGCATGAAGCGTAGAGATAACGGGGTTCATTGAGACTTTGAAGTTGAGGAGAAACACACATGCAACAGGTTTCTGAGATAAAGGGATGTATTAAGATTTAAACACGTTCAGGTTCAGATAAGTGGCTAGTATGTCAGATATTGTCAACCAACATTCCTGTTTGTGTTTGAGTTTTTTTAATTGTAAAAGACATTGAGAATAGATTTGTTGAATTACTCTTGCAAAGCCCATCAGAAAACATTATATTATTATTGTTATTATATATTATTGCTACTTGAATTGTATTGTATTTTGTTTCTTATTTGCAGCTCCACAAATGATACCGGTGTTAATATGGCAGATTATTTGCAAGATTGTAGTTCTTTGGCCGGTCACAGAAAAGACAGGCAGTGATAGTAAAGTGTGAATATCTACAGGTCCTTAATTACTTTCTGCCCACCATCTGATTTGGTGGGCAGAAACTAAATCTGAATGTACATGACTGACAAAAAACAAGACAGCTTCATGGTGGTTAGGTTTAGTTTATTAAATTCACCTCTTCCTATATTTATGCTCTGTACCAGGGGTCTCCAACTTACAACTAAAGCTTGGTTAAAATCAGGTTTATGTAAAAATAGTGGAAAAATAGCCCATGCTTTTAAGAATTTTATGATTGTTACTCAACATTTGGATTTAATGTTAAGCCCAGAAAGAAAAATAACAGCAAAATTAATAAACATAATTGTCTAGAAGTGGACTAATCATTATTTTGAGGTAGATAAACTTTAAATTTTACGCTCAAGTAAAATGAATGATAAATCGGCTTGTAGTGTGTATTTTACTTGTTTTAAGTAAATTACAAATAATATTATATAGTTTTCATTACTAATTATTTTTAATTGAACTCAACATTCTCAGGATTATCAAAAGATCATTGAAGTTTGTTTGATCAATAAATGGCTAAAACTATGAGAAATGAGAACAGCACAAGGTTAAAGGCTCATAATGTGTCAGATGTGAGACCAATTTAAATACATTGTTTCTAAAAGTCATGCAAACTTTGTCTACGAAGGGAACATAACACCATTTTTACAATTTTTGAAGCTCTTGACACTATTTTCCTAAATAATAACCTACACCTGTGATGATTGAGACCTGCAGCAGCGTTTGAAGCATTAATGTGTTCGATCCATATGTCGACTTCCTCCCGCCGTGTGTGAAAACAGTGTCATGTCTGACCTCTGACCTCTGCCTCCTTTGTGTTTGAAGCACTTAACCCTTCTCTGTGTTATACCAATATGTGTGTTCCATCTTGGGGTCGAAAAAACCTTGCTCCCATCATTTCATTTTATCGGCATCTCGGCAGGGCTACGGTCTCCTGGTCGGATTAAAAATATTATCTCAGCGGCAGTATTCAGCTTCTACACATCTGTTTAAGTCACATTGTTGCCTGCAGCGTGACGTGTGAGGTGTCACGTCTTACCAGCCGGACCCATAAAGAGGTTTTTAGACTAATCTTTTATGTGGTAAATTCTGGTAAATTCTATAGAAATCAACTAAATGTGCTTGAGACAATGCAACTATTTAATACTTCCCTTTATTCTGTGGTGGTAGATAGCTATTAGCGCTGCCCAAATATAAACTGTCAAATATAAACTAATAATAATCATGCCATACACTAACTATATACAACTATCCGCTCTAACCTTCATGAATCATGGCTCTAATAATCCAAAATGGCCGCCCCTCTCTGGATGTGTCTCTGGTGATTGGGGCTGTCCCGTGGCGATGGGGGTTGAAGGTGGGTAGCTTGTTCAGGCAGGTCTCCCGTTGAGTCTGGCAGCTGTGTAAAGCTCAGCCCACTCTCTGCATTTCTTTAAAATAGAGGCTGTCATTGCACAATTCAGAAACATTCATGTGTGCGTTTCTTTGTTTCATTTGTTATAACAGAATGTCAAGATGCTTTAGTCACTTATCTTAAGTTGGTTTACCTTTTCACTCAGATACAGTATGTTTGAATTAAATAACAGTGAAACATGCATATAAGCATGCAAACAGGCCATTACTAAGACACTGAAATTGGAGGTGTAAGGGAATAAAGTTTATTTTTGCTTTGTAAAGGTATATATTTAAGTAGCATGACTAAGCATTTGTCTCATTTATAGCTCCATAAAACCCAGTGAGAGTAGATATTACTTCCTGTTTCTGTACAACAGCTCAGAGAGGACAAACTCAAAAAAAAAGAACATTTGTATCTTTGTATTCCTCATAGACAAGGATGTGTCCCTGCAAGGCTACCGTAGTTGCTCACAAACTGAAAAGTGTGGAAATGCACCACTGCTCATTTAAATGTCTTGTCTTTTTAATCACTTCCAAAAAAAGAGACTATTTTATTTAGTTTTTATTTTTATTTTATTTTACAGTTTTTAGGTTTAGTTTGTATCAAGACTACATTATGGTCAGATTTTCTTTTCAAGACCTTAAAGGAGGCTTTGTTGGTAACATTTCATTCCATCCCAATGTGTTGCTAAATAAAAAATGTGTCGTGCTTCGGAATAAATCTTGATTTAAAATCCAGAGAGTCAAAAGCTGGGTGAAAGTGGATTTGTGCCTTCTTTCAACACTGGAATGCCTCTTAGATCAAGCCTGTTATAGGTTAAAAGTTATTGTGCTAATCTCATATGGCCAGACCTTGCAGTATTTCCAAAACACACGCAGCCTTCAGCTCAGTTAAATCGAGGTTAGAACTATAGGCGTAACATTAAACATGAAGGTTTTAAGTTTGCATTTTAAAGAACATGTGACGACTCAGTGGAAGGTAACAGATATACAACATTTTTTGTGAGGTCTGCCAATGGCAAAGTTACACAGTGAACATACATACAGTAGTATTGTAGGCACGTGAAGAACTGAACCAAAACCAAGGTGGATTAAAAGGTAAAAGAATTTAAGTAAACTAAGTAAAGTAAAGTATTTAAGTAAACATTTTATGGTAAACAGAGTTGTATGGTACAACTGAGATAAACAAAATAATAAGAAAGCTTCTTTTAATACATTTTATATATATATATATATATATATATATATATATATATATATAAAATTTCTTACATTGGGTGAAAAGTGAAAAATATTGTCATGTCACGCTAGATTATTGAGAAAAGAAAAGAATTAATAAGTGGACACAATGATAAGGAAAATATGGGACCCCTAACTATTAATTAGCAAAAACATGACAAGAGCATTGCTAATAGTAACACCAAAAAAACTTAAAACAAGTCAAGACCGAGACCAGATTAATTTATTAAGGAACAATTAAAGTCCATATTCAATGAAGGGTTAGCGGTTCATGATAGATGTTTTTTTTTTTCCCGAATCACAAAAATGATGAAGACTAACCAATTGTATCCTTGGTTGGTCCTGATTTACGTAATATTTCATTTTGTCCAATAATGAGTCTAAAAACTAAGATGGTTCCGTCTCCTTCTTGAAGCCTATTTACAAACTCCATGTCTTTACATCTGGTCTAAAATATTTACACTACATCTGTGCCTTCTTTCAAACATTGGGTTTACATCCAAACTGTTAAACCCCAACGTCAGTCTTTGAATACACACTGCAACTGTTCCCATGCATTTTTCTTTTTCCAAGAACTTGCTGCTGCTGTAAACCCCCTTCACTTTGTGTTTACTCTTTCCTGTTTATCAAACCCCACTTCCCATAATGCAACATTAAGTTCCAGATGTGAAAGCAGAAAGGGTTTTCCAGGTAAAAACTAAAATGAAAGTTGAAAATTTTCTCGAAAGTCAAATGTTCAAAGGTTGTTTTTCTGGACTTGACGTTTGACTTTTTGAAGAAAATTTATGAACTTTTCTGTTTGTTAGTTTTAGTAGCTATGCTTCCTGAAATGTGACTTTACTCTACAAATATGCTAACTTCTGACTCTTCAAAAGCCTCACACACACGTCTCTTGCATTAAAACCACATTTCCTTTGAGGCGTATACTGTAGTACAGTAGGCTTATTTTGTGACACTTTGTTTGTTGGAGTGTTTTACTGGCCTTAAGTGACGTCACCATTTAGTCTTGTCGTCTCCTTTTTTACTGTCAATGGTTGGGAATGAGTCCTGTTTTGCTTGATCAAGGACTAGCATGTCTTTTTATGTCTTTTTTCATTATAACCTCTACTTATCTCAACAATATTGCTTTAATATTTGGACGACACAATACTTAGCTATACTAGCATTTCCCATTAGCGTTGGCACAGATTACACAGAAATCAAATTCTAATTTACTGAAACAAATGAGAAATATCTCTGTGGATTAAACGGCTCATGGCACAGGCCACTCCAGGTCTGAGTAACTACAGCCCTCTGTGAGTCTGTGTCAGAGGCCAAAAATGTCTGTGCCTCGTATCATCTGTCGGCCAGAGCCTCTGAACCTGTCGGATACCTGTCGCTGCTGGAGTCGGGTCTGCGCTGCATACCGACGTGAAGGCTTCTTGGCTCTGGTTTTTGTGTTTTTGTTTCTTTTTTGCCTGAAGGAGTAAAAATGGACTGGTGTGTTTTGGGACAAAAAGGGTTTGTTTGATACAAAAAAGGCAGCAGTGGGAACAATTAGGACTGGACTCTCCATTTGGAAAAAAAGTGTGGGAATTTAGGATGCAGGATGAGATAAATCATTAGAGCTGTTTCTCAGGACCAGTTAAACTTTTTCAAACTAATCACTGCAGCTCAGTGATGTTGACTGATTACAGCAGCAAATATTCTGATCGGAAATATAACAGCTACATTCATTATCAATTATATAAATACATTTTTAAATAAAAGTAGTAAGCTTGATATGTTTGTGAATATATTGTTGTAAGTTGTATGTGCAAATGGTTGTGTCAAATTGTTGTATGAAATGTAATGCTGCTGTTGCTGTAGTGTGCGTCACTAAATATAACAATGCATCTATTAGCCCCTTCGCCCAATATCACCACCTGCCGCCGCTGGTTGCCTCTATATACAGAAAAAAAAAAAGTTGTGCTTGAACATTTTTTCATGTTGACAATTTTCTAAAATGTATATAGATTAGAGATTACGATAAATAATAAATAGGTTTAAAAAAAAATTCTTGAATTTTAAATTGACTTAAAACCTGTTCAAAATCATCTAAAACTCACTTTACTTTACAAACTTTTTTTTTAACTTCATCCAAAGTAGTCACCCTTGCTTTATTATTTTCTACCTTTATTTTTCTTAACCTTTCTTTTATATTTTTAAGACTCTATGATTGTTTCCAAGGATCACTGTCGGACAAAAGTGCCACCTCGGCTCTATGTACACGGTTGCCACGGAAACCTCTTCCCATCACACACATAGGCCGAACAAGCAGAGCTGACATTTGAGAGACCTTAACAAACTTAGAGTCAAACTTACTGAGGGTTATTTAGTCTGAGAATGTCTAGCGACCACTGTAAGCCTTTGTTTACAGCATGTTGTTTATCATATTCAATAGTCTATTTTGTCAACAGTTAACTATTTTCTTTTAAAAGTATATTTGTAGTACTAGTTTTTTTGACCAATCCAAAGTAACCCCAGTATTTAAGTTTAATAGAACATGGATAGTGTAAAACATGATGGTATACTGTTTCTCATTATACTACAATTTCTGTATTAAGTGAATTTTTTGGGAGGATTTTTCACATTTTAGCTTAACTATTTACCATTTTTAAAGTATATAATAAAAGTTAAACGTACCAAACTTGACCCTTAACCCTCTTTGTCATGTGACTAAGTATAAAGTCAACACCTTCTTTCTGGCTTCAATCCAACTTTATTTGTATACCTGTGTTTACGGAGCCATCCTTCATCATTCATTTTAACTGCATTCCCTCGACGTACAGTTTATACAACCCTTCAGCCTCTCCCTCTTTCTGCTCTCTGTAGAATATCATTGTCACATATACTATCGTTTCCCCAAAGTGAAGCGTGGACCACCGATGAACAGCTTCAAGCAAACGATCAGTTCATGGACAGTGTTTATGTGATTGTAATTAGACTTTCTCACTAGGAATCACAGTCACTTATTGGGGCTTTAAGGCCTGTGTGACGTAAACGATAATGGATTGGCCTTAGATATCTTCAGAATTACGGTTAGATAAAGTCTGTATTTTCTATAATGACTCGCGTTTTTAAAAAAGGACTTCACGTCACGTTTGTCCTCGTATGGGTCTCTGTTTGGACCTGGTCTACAAAAAGTATTTCAATGAAATCTCTTCATCTTGGCCCCACGAGCTGTGAAGACTTTTTGAAACCAGAGGAATGTGTCCGTGACAAAGAGACGGACGTGTGGGGGTCCCACGTTTATCTCGTCATCTTTTTCCTGACTTGTCCGTACACCTCTTGTCTCGTGTTTACCCTTAGTGCTGTCACAACCATCCCATCTATACATTGCTTCAGACTGGCGTGCCCCGAGACCATAAACACTGCATTCCTCAGCTGCGCCCCCCTTCTTTAAGCAGAGCTCCACCGCAATGTCCTATGATTCTCAACAAACACCAGTGTTGGGGTTTAACTTGACATTTTCTGAAGTAAATACACTCCTTTTAAAGTTACATTGGATTTTTCTGGAATTTCAATGACATCTTGGTGCACAGTGGCGGAGTGTAAACACACAGATTAATTAACACAGAAAGCTACAAAGCTATGAGCTACTTCAGGGACAAAACATCACCTGACGAGAATACAATGACGCAGTGTTTAGAATAGACCGAGATAATGAACCAGAAAGACTGCGACAGATTGTGCGTTTTTGTCTTTAACTTGACCGTACAGATTCTACAGGTTTGACTGAAGAAGGTTGTATTTCTGTGATATTGGCATCTGGAAGTTCAGCACAGAGGGGTGGACTTTTGGTGAGAATGGACTGTATCAGGATCTGGATAACTGTGTGAGTTTAAATAAAACATTAGTGATTCAAAATGTACTAAAATTTTGAATACTAGAAATTCCATTTAAGGTATTTGGTTGAATGAACGTTATATGGCAGACCTTGTGACAACGCAAATCTAAATTCCACTAATGGGATTAAAAACATTGAATCAGAAGAACACCTTGAAGATTACCATTTTCTTATGAGGTTTGATAGTATGACTGAAGTAATCCTAGCTTTGGGGCTGTGTTTGTGTTTTTGTCAAGTTTTGGAAGCTTTTTTTGGAAAGTAAAGCCCACACAGTTTCTGCAGTTTACATTAAGTTCAGAGAAACTTTACCCAAGTGTATCTAGACCCTCAAATCTTTCACATTAATCTTTTGCTATATCATTATTTCTATAGCCTCTTGTAATTAAATCTTGAATCCAAAGTGGTTACAGACAGTCTCCAAACATGAAAAGGCGGCCTGTTTCAGTGACATTTGACCCCACGTGACCCTCTTCAGGATCTCCCAGAATCATCCTTGAATCCTGCCGAGTCACTGCCACACTTCCTCTGTCCATTGTCTCTGAGTTGGAGAAGATCAGATGCTTTCTGGCTGCGGCCCAGACTCATTAAAACATATTTTGATTATCGTGTGGTGGGAGGAGAGGGGTATCTGGGGCAGAAGGATCCACATGACAAGGCCTGGGAATCTTCTTTTCTCAAGGTTAAAGCAGGAGTTTGAAGTAAGAGTTTATGTTATAGCTTCCTCTTTTAAAGAATAAGTCAGACTGATCTGACACTTCACCCGGAGTGGGTGAAGTGTCAGATCAGTCCGAGACGTATCACACAGTTATTTTAAGCCCAGAGCCGTAATCAAAGCAAGTGGAGTTGTTGCCTCCTTAAAATAGAAGACGGTATCTCGGTTGGTTTATTCAGCGGCTGGTAGTTCAGGGTTAAGACTGTGGAGCCTGGTCGAGACTGAAAGATGTTTTTAGTTCAATGGAAAAAGTGAAGCTGATGGTCATTTTAAATGTGTTAATCTGTTATTTAAATTTACAAGCATTATCAGTTACTTACACTTTCTTCCACCAATTAAAATAAAATCAATTTTCAGACATTGTTCTACACTTTTTGACGCCCCATGTGACCTCAGCCAAAGACTGTAAGTGTACACCTTTTTTCATACTTTAAACTTTGATATCTTCACAATAAACATATTTATTTTTCAGATTGTGATATAATACAATCATTTATAACTAGACCTTTATCTTAAAGAAATTCACATTTTTGCTTTATTAGGTAGGTTTGCACAAACCTTACCTCAGCTCCTCCAGGTGATTCACAAAAATTAACAGCATGCTGCTTTAACAGACAGTACCTGACCTTGTGAGTGTCTGAGCTTAAAATGTAGCTTATTAAGTATTGTCCTGTGAGATTCTTAACCCTGTTCCTCTTTTATTCTGACGGCTCCAGACTAAACGTGATGACCCCCCATGTTGTTGGTGTTTAGCCTTTTCTGTCGCCCTCATGCAAACGGAGGAAGTTTGGGTTTAAGCTCTGCATGTATTCAGTTTCTCTCTCTCACTTTGTGGGGTCTAGTGGTGTGTGCTCAGGACCGTCCCGTGTTCGTTCCTGTTAGTCTGTGCACGTTGCTGTGACTCTCAGCTCTGGAAAAGGCCCTGACCAGCTGGTGAGATTACATTACAGTGTGTTTGGAAAAGCACTAGAGGGTTTCTGTAGTTCACATGCCTGACGAAAAAGGACAACATAAAAACTTCCTGACGGGCTTCACACTTTGGGACAAGGCTGTGGGTCCTTCATTATTTAATATATCACTTCAAAGTTGGTCACTTCAGAGTTTTAAGTGATTTAACCTGGCCTTGAACCAGTTTTAAACTAGTTAAATCTGGATTTGTATGAGTTTTAGGTGGTTTATTTAGGACTAGCCAGTTTTAAATGGAGTTTAACTGAAAATAACTTGATTTTAATGAGTTTTAAGTGCTTTAACTTGCACTTTAACTAGTTTAAAATGGGTTTAAACTGAATTCGGACTCTTTTGACTGATTTATCTTTATATTATTAGATTTATTAGATTTGTTTATTTCTTTAGGACAGCGTACAGTCTACATTAAGCCGGAGCAGAGATGCTTGTACCAGATTATAGCTTAACAGCTAATTTCCATCTGTAGTCCTATATTGTACATGTTTTTAGTGGTAGGGGAAACCGGAGTACCCGGAGGAAACCTATGCAGACACAGGGAGAACATGCAAACTCCACACAGAAAGGCCCTGCCCTGGATGGGAATCGAACCCAGGACCTTCTTGCTGTAAGGCAGAAAGGCCCTGCCCTGGATGGGAATCGAACCCAGGACCTTCTTGCTGTGAGGCAGGCGTGCTAACCACTTTGCCACTGTGCCGTATTATAATAATAATAATAATAATAATAATAATAATAATAATAATAATAATAATAATAATAATAATAATAATAATAATAATTAAAGCATAGCGCAGCGATAAAGGCCCTCGCCTCCCTTGAGACCGCGGGGACACATGCACTCGGAGGAGTGCTTTTCGTGCTTTAAAGCGTAAACTTCACGGTAAAAGGATTCTGAGGAGTTTTCTAAGACTCTAGCCTTGGCTCTGGAGGGGCCTCCTCTAAAGGAAGGATCCTGGCAATTGGGAAATGGCATTTATTTCCCAAAGGTTGCCTCTTCACAGACTCATTACGACCACAGCCACAAATGTATCAAAAAACAAATTGATAACTTTTTTTTGCACACGTGTCTAGATGATACTCACCAAATTTGGAGCTGTTTAGATGAAAAGCCTTTAGACACAAGGGGTGCGATTTAGGTGGTCACGCATACACCCAACATAGTAGATTTCCTGTTGAGTTTATGGTATGGCTGTAATAAACTTTTCTGTTTGCCCTGAGGTGTCCTATGGATGTACCAAGTTTTGTATTTCTACATTGGAAAAATTTACTTTCATTTTCCATAGGCCCAATGTATTTTGACTATTCTCGGGGTCGCCACTGAGTCATTTTTCGAATATTCTTTCGGGACTTCAAATACATAAATTTTTCGCTGGCTTGAAGTCTGGGACCAATAAAATGACTTTAAGTTGCATGTTTACTGGGTCAAATTGAGGATCATTTTGAAGAAAAATTATAATTAAAAAAAATATACCAAATTATAATAAAAAAAATATATAACTCGAGCGAAAACAACAAGAAAAACGCCAGTCTATTTTACACACATGTGTTTAGCTCATTTTGCCCAAGTTTGGTGTCTGTGGAATGAAGCAGCTATTTTCTGTGTTCTTTTAAAAAAGAGGTGTATTTTAAGTCGGTTCACATTTTCAATTCAAAATGGCCGCCTTCCCGTGTGTGATAGGGTGTGGTCCCCATTGGCTTTTTTGTTCATAAGCCCATGGTGGATGTGTGTACCAAGTTTCATTTGCCTACAACAAACTAAAAGTTTCACTTCCCATTGACTTTTTCCACATTTTTGGGACGTTGCTATGGCAACACATTTATAGATAGGGGGTGGTTGTCATTGGCTTTATGCTCGTCATGACATAAGAGATGTGTGTACCAAATTTTATGTCTCTATGACAAACTAAATTCTTAGGTCCCATTATAGGTTTGTAGGGGGCGCTGGAGAGCCATTTCTAAAGATAACCCTTTTATTTACATATTTTTGTGTTCAGGTCATGAATGTGCACAAACACCTTTTTGGGTCCAACTCGATCCGAGAAGGTGTTTGAGAGTTAAGAGACATTTTATTTTCACAAAAATGGCCACCTCGTTACAGGCTTGCCACACCCATACCCGATAAGATATCATAAACAAAGTCACAACTTTGGTTGGCACATGTGTCTAGATGATACTCACCAAATTTGGGGCCATTTAGATTAAAACACAATGATTTGCATCTTTCTGCGCAAGGTGCGATTTTAGTGGCCGCGCTTTCACCCCACATGGCGGACTTCCTGTTGAGTTTAGGTGTGGCTGTCATAGACTTGTCTGTTTGCCCTGAGGTGTCCTATGGATGTACCAAGTTTCATTTTTCTACGTTGGAAAAAGTTACTTTCTTTTCCATAGGCCCAATGTATTTTGACTTTTCTAGGGTCGCCACTGAGTCATTTTTCGTATTTTTTTCGGGACTTCAAATACATAAATTTTTCGCGGCTTGAAGTCTGGGACCAATACAAATGACTTTTAGTTGCACGTTTACTGGGTCAAATTGAGGATCATTTTACAGAAAAATTATACTAAAAAAAAATATACCAAATTATAATTAAAAAAAATATAACTCGAGCAAAAAAGTCTAGAAAAACACTTGTCTATTTTACATACATGTGTTTAGCTCATTTTGCCCAAGTTTGGTGTCTGTGGAATGAAGCAGCTATTTTCTGTGTACTTTTAAAAAAGAGGTGTATTTTAAGTCGGTTCACATTTTCAATTCAAAATGGCCGCCTTCCCGTGTGTGATAGGGTGTAGTCCCCATTGGCTTTTTTGTTCATAAGCCCATGGTGGATGTGTGTACCAAGTTTCATTTGCCTACAACAAACTAAAAATTTCACTTCCCATTGACTTTTTTCACATTTTTGGGACGCTATGGCAACACATTTACAGATAGGGGGTGGTTGTCATTGGCTTTTATGCTCGTCATGACATAAGAGGGGTGTGTACCAAATTTTATGTCTCTATGACAAACTAAATTCTTGGGTCCATTTATAAGTTTGTAGGGGGCGCTGGAGAGCCATTTCTAAAGATAACCCTTTTATTTACATATTTTTGTGTTCAGGTCATGAATGTGCACAAACGCCTTTTTGGGTCCAACTCGATCCGAGAAGGCGTTTGAGAGTAAAGAGACGTTTTATTTTCACAAAAATGGCCACCTCGTTACAGGCTTGCCACACCCATACCCAATAAGATATCAACAACAAAGTTACAACTTTGGTTGGCACACGTGTCTAGATGATACTCACCAAATTTGGGGCCATTTAGATTAAAACACAATGATTTGCATCTTTCTGCGCAAGGTGCGATTTTAGTGGCGCGTTTCACCCCACATGGCGGACTTCCTGTTAAGTTTAGGGTGTGACTGTCATTGACTTTTCTGTTTGCCCTGAGATGTCCTATGGATATACCAAGTTTCCTTTTTCTACGTTGGAAAAACTTATACTTTCACTTTCCATAGGCCCAATGTATTTTGATTTTGTAGGGGTCGCCACTGAGTCATTTTTCGTAATTTTTTTTCGGCGACTTCAAAAACATAACATTTTCGCCGAGCTTGAAGTCTGGGACCAATAAAAATGACTTTTCGTGCATGTTCACTGGGTCAAATTTAGGATCATTTGGTCACAATAAAAATAAAAAAATCCGAGCAAAAACAATAGGCCCTCCCGGTCATCACCGGCTCGGGCCTAATAATAATAATAATAATAATAATTAAAGCCGCAAGCGGCGATAAAGGCCCTCGCCTCCCTTGAGACCGGACACATATATTCGGAGGATTGCATGTCGTGCTTTAAAGCAAATTTGGAGCTGTTTAGATGAAAAGCCTTTAGCACAAAGTGTACGATTTAGGTGGTCATGTATTCCACCCAACATTTTCTGTTGAGAAGGATCCTGGCAATTGGGAAATGGCATTTATTTCCCAATAGTTGCTTTCACAGACTCATTACGACCACAGCCACAAATCTATCAAAAAACAAATTGATAACTTTTTTTTGCACACGTGTCTAGATGATACTCACCAAATTTGGAGCTGTTTAGATGAAAAGCCTTTAGACACAAGGGGTGCAATTTAGGTGGTCACGCATACACCCAACATAGTAGATTTCCTGTTGAGTTTACGATATGGCTGTAATACATTTTTCTGTTCGCCCTGAGGTGTCCTATGGATGTACCAAGTTTCATTTTTCTACGTTGGAAAAAAGTTACTTTCACTTTCCATAGGCCCAATGTATTTTGACTTTTGTAGGGTCGCCACTGAGTCATTTTTCATATTTTTTTAGACTTCAAATACATAAATTTTTGCGAGCTTGAAGTCTGGGACCAATAAAAATGACTTTTAGTTGCACGTTTACTGGGTCAAATTGAGGATCATTTTGCAGAAAAATTATAATAAAAAAAATATACCAAATTATAATAAAATAAAATATAACTCGAGCAAAAAGTCTAGAAAAACCTTGTCTATTTTACATACATGTGTTTAGCTCATTTTGCCCAAGTTTGGTGTCTGTGGAATGAAGCAGCTATTTTCTGAGTTCTTTTAAAAAAAGAGGTGTATTTTAAGTCGGTTCACATTTTCAATTCAAAATGGCCGCCTTCCGTGTGTGATAGGGTGTGGTCTCCATTGGCTTTTTGTTCATAAGCCCATGCTGGATGTGTGTACCAAGTTTCATTTGCCTACGACAAACTAAAATTTTCACTTCCCATTGACTTTTTCCAAATATCTTGGACGTTGCTATGGCAACACATTTATAGATATGGGGTGGTTGTCATTGGCTTTTATGCTCGTCATGACATAAGAGATGTGTGTACCAAATTTTATGTCTCTATGACATACTAAATTCTTGGGTCCCATTATAAGTTTGTAGGGGCGCTGGAGAGCCATTTCTAAAGATAACCCTTTTATTTACATATTTTTGTGTTCAGGTCATGAATGTGCACAAACGCCTTTTTGGGTCCAACTCGATCCGAGAAGCCGCTTGAGAGTTAAGAGACGCGTTTTATTTTCACAAAAATGGCCACCTCGTTACAGGCTTGCCACACCCATACCCGATAAGATATCAACAACAAAGTCACAACTTTGGTTGGCACATGTGTCTAGATGATACTCACCAAATTTGGGGCCATTTAGATTAAAACACAATGATTTGCATCTTTCTGCGCAAAGTGCGAATTTAGTGGCGCGCCTTTCACCCCACATGGCGGACTTCCTGTTAAGTTTAGTGTGTGACTGTCATTGACTTTTCTGTTTGCCCTGAGGTGTCCTATGGATATACCAAGTTTCATTTTCTACGTTGGAAAAAGTTACTTTCACTTTCCATAGGCCCAATGTATTTTGACTTTTCTAGGGGCCGCCACTGAGTCATTTTTCGATTTTTTTCGGGACTTCAAATACATAAATTTTTGCCGGGCTTGAAGTCTGGGACCAATAAAAATGACTTTTAGTTGTTCGTTTACTGGGTTAAATTGAGGATCATTTTGCAGAAAAATTATAATAAAAGTATATATGAATTATAATAAAAAAATATAACTCGAGCAAAAAGTCTAGAAAAACACTTGTCTCTTTTACATACATGTGTTTAGCTCATTTTGCCCAAGTTTGGTGTCTGTGGAATGAAGCAGCTTTTTCTGTGTACTTTTAAAAAGAGGTGTATTTTAAGTCGGTTCACATTTTCAATTCAAAATGGCCGCCTTCCTGTGTGTGATAGGGTGTGGTCCCCATTGGCTTTTTGTTCATAAGCCCATGGTGGATGTGTGTACCAAGTTTTATTTGCCTACAACAAACTAAAAATTTCACTTCCCATTGACTTTTTCACATTTTTGGGACGTTGCTATGGCAACACATTTATAGATAGGGGTGGTTGTCATTGGCTTTTATGCTCGTCATGACATAAGAGATGTGTGTACAAAATTTTATGTCTCTATGACAAACTAAATTCTTGGGTCCATTATAAGTTTGTAGGGGCGCTGGAGAGCCATTTCTAAAGATAACCCTTTTATTTACATATTTTTTGTTCAGGTCATGAATGTGCACAAACGCCTTTTGGGTCCAACTCGATCCGAGAAGGCGTTTGAGAGTTAAGAGGCGTTTTATTTTCACAAAAATGGCCACCTCGTTACAGGCTTGCCACACCCATACCCGATAAGATATCAAAACAAAGTCACAACTTTGGTTGGCACACGTGTCTAGATGATACTCACCAAATTTGGGGCCATTTAGATTAAAACACAATGATTTGCATCTTTCTGCGCAAGTGCGATTTTAGTGGCCGCTGTTTCACCCCACATGGCGGACTTCCTGTTAAGTTTAGGGTGTGACTGTCATTGACTTTTCTGTTTGCCCTGAGGTGTCCTATGGATATACCAAGTTTCATTTTTCTACGTTGGAAAAAGTTACTTTCACTTTCCATAGGCCCAATGTATTTTGATTTTGTAGGGTCGCCACTGAGTCATTTTTCGTAATTTTTTTCGGTGACTTCAAATACATAAATTTTTCGCCGAGCTTGAAGTCTGGGACCAATAAAATGACTTTTCGTGCATGTTCACTGGGTCAAATTTAGGATCATTGGGTCGGAAGAAAATAAAAAAAAAAAAAAAAAAATCCGAGCAAAAACAATAGGCCCTCCCGGCCATCACCGGCTCGGCCCTAATAATAATAATTAAAGCCGCAAGCGGCGATAAAGGCCCTCGCCTCCCTTGAGACCAGGGGACACATGCACTCGGAGGATTTCATTTCGTGCTTTAAAGCGTAAACTTCACGGTAATGTCAAATAACCGGGCCTGTGCTACTGCTTGGGCCTGCTACACCACCTTGTAACCTAACTTTAGAGTTAAAGGTCTCCACAATCTCTGGTTTTCCTGGGAGCTGTCTGAACCTTTGGAAATAATAGATTATGCTTGGGCTAAAGCGAGAAAAACAAAGTACTGGCTGGAGATTTGAGATGACTCAGGAATCGCTGCACCCCTGTTTAAAAAGACAAAATGTAAATATAACTTGTCTAAAAGTACAAGGTTACAAGTTCCAAATGATTCTGAGGAGTTTTCTAAGACTCTAGCCTTGGCTCTGGAGGGCCTCCTCTAAAGGAAGGATCCTGGCAATTGGGAAATGGCATTTATTTCCCAAAGAAATGGCTGCCTCTTCACAGACTCATTACGACCACAGCCACAAATCTATCAAAAACAAATTGATAATTTTTTTGGCACACGTGTCTAGATGATACTCACCAAATTTGGAGCTGTTTAGATGAAAAGCCTTTAGACACAAGGGGGTGCAATTTAGGTGGTCACGCATACACCCAACATAGTAGATTTCCTGTTGAGTTTACGATATGGCTGTAATACATTTTTCTGTTCGCCCTGAGGTGTCCTATGGATGTACCAAGTTTCATTTTTCTACGTTGGAAAAAGTTACTTTCACTTTCCATAGGCCCAATGTATTTTGACTTTTGTAGAAGGTCGCCACTGAGTCATTTTTCATATTTTTTTAGGGACTTCAAATACATAAATTTTTCGCCGAGCTTGAAGTCTGGGACCAATAAAAATGACTTTTAGTTGCACGTTTACTGGGTCAAATTGAGGATCATTTTGCAGAAAAATTATAATAAAAAAATATACCAAATTATAATAAAATAAAATATAACTCGAGCAAAAAGTCTAGAAAAACACTTGTCTCTTTTACATACATGTGTTTAGCTCATTTTGCCCAAGTTTGGTGTCTGTGGAATGAAGCAGCTATTTTCTGAGTTCTTTTAAAAAGAGGTGTATTTTAAGTCGGTTCACATTTTCAATTCAAAATGGCCGCCTTCCTGTGTGTGATAGGGTGTGGTCCCCATTGGCTTTTTGTTCATAAGCCCATGGTGGATGTGTGTACCAAGTTTCATTTGCCTACAACAAACTAAAAATTTCACTTCCCATTGACTTTTTCACATTTTTGGGGCGTTGCTATGGCAACACATTTATAGATAGGGGTGGTTGTCATTGGCTTTTATGCTCGTCATGACATAAGAGATGTGTGTACCAAATTTTATGTCTCTATGACAAACTAAATTCTTGGGTCCCATTATAAGTTTGTAGGGGCGCTGGAGAGCCATTTCTAAAGATAACCCTTTTATTTACATATTTTTGTTCAGGTCATGAATGTGCACAAACGCCTTTTTGGGTCCAACTCGATCCGAGAAGGCGTTTGAGAGTTAAGAGCGTTTTATTTTCACAAAAATGGCCACCTCGTTACAGGCTTGCCACACCCATACCCGATAAGATATCAACAACAAAGTCACAACTTTGGTTGGCACACGTGTCTAGATGATACTCACCAAATTTGGGGCCATTTAGATTAAAACACAATGATTTGCATCTTTCTGCGCAAAGTGCGATTTTAGTGGCAGCGCCGTTTCACCCCACATAGCGGACTTCCTGTTAAGTTTAGGGTGTAACTGTCATTGACTTTTCTGTTTGTTCTGAGGTGTCCTATGGATATACCAAGTTTCATTTTTCTACGTTGGAAAAAGTTACTTTCACTTTCCATAGGCCCAATGTATTTTGATTTTGTAGGGTCGCCACTGAGTCATTTTTCCTATTTTTTTCGCGACTTCAAATACATAAATTTTTCGCCGAGCTTGAAGTCTGGGACCAATAAAAATGACTTTTTGTGCATGTTCACTGGGTCAAATTTAGGATCATTGGGTCGGAAGAAAAAAAAAAAAAAAAATCCGAAAGCAAATAATAGGCCCTCCCGGTCATCACCGCTCGGGCCTAATAAAAAATTAAAAAAAAAAAAAAATCCGAGCAAAACAATAGGCCCTCCCGGTCATCACCGCTCGGGCCTAATTAAAGCCGCAAGCGGCGATAAAGGCCCTCGCCTCCCTTGAGACCGCGGGGACACATATATTCGGAGGATTACATGTTGTGCTTTAAAGCAAATTTGGAGCTGTTTAGATGAAAACCCTTTAGCACAAAGTGTACGATTTAGGTGGTCATGTATTCCACCCAACATTTTCTGTTGAGAAGGATCCTGGCAATTGGGAAATGGCATTTATTTCCCAATAGTTGCCTCTTCACAGACTCATTACGACCACAGCCACAAATCTATCAAAAAACAAATTGATAACTTATTTTTGCACACGTGTCTAGATGATACTCACCAAATTTGGAGCTGTTTAGATGAAAAGCCTTTAGACACAAGGGGTGCAATTTAGGTGGTCACGCATACACCCAACATAGTAGATTTCCTGTTGAGTTTACGATATGGCTGTAATACATTTTTCTGTTCGCCCTGAGGTGTCCTATGGATGTACCAAGTTTCATTTTTCTACGTTGGAAAAAGTTACTTTCACTTTCCATAGGCCCAATGTATTTTGACTTTTGTAGGGTCGCCACTGAGTCATTTTTCATATTTTTTTCGACTTCAAATACATAAATTTTTCGCCGAGCTTGAAGTCTGGGACCAATAAAAATGACTTTTAGTTGCACGTTTACTGGGTCAAATTGAGGATCATTTTGCAGAAAAATTATAATAAAAAAATATACCAAATTATAATAAAATAAAATATAACTCGAGCAAAAAAGTCTAGAAAAACACTTGTCTCTTTTACATACATGTGTTTAGCTCATTTTGCCCAAGTTTGGTGTCTGTGGAATGAAGCAGCTTTTTCTGTGTACTTTTAAAAAAGAGGTGTATTTTAAGTCGGTTCACGTTTTCAATTCAAAATGGCCGCCTTCCCGTGTGTGATAGGGTGTGGTCCCCATTGGCTTTTGTTCATAAGCCCATGCTGGATGTGTGTACCAAGTTTCATTTGCCTACGACAAACTAAAATTTTCACTTCTCATTGACTTTTTCCAAATATTTGGGACGCTATGGCAACACATTTATAGATAGGGGGTGGTTGTTATTGGCTTTTATGCTCGTCATGACATAAGAGATGTGTGTACCAAATTTTATGTCTCTATGACAAACTAAATTCTTGGGTCCCATTATAAGTTTGTAGGGGCGCTGGAGAGCCATTTCTAAAGATAACCCTTTTATTTACATATTTTTGTGTTCAGGTCATGAATGTGCACAAACGCCTTTTTGGGTCCAACTCGATCCGATAAGGCGTTTGAGAGTTAAGAGACGTTTTATTTTCACAAAAATGGCCACCTCGTTACAGGCTTGCCACACCCATACCCGATAAGATATCAACAACAAAGTCACAACTTTGGTTGGCACATGTGTCTAGATGATACTCACCAAATTTGGGGCCATTTAGATTAAAACACAATGATTTGCATCTTTCTGCGCAAGGGGTGCGAATTTTAGTGGCCGCGCTTTCACCCCACATGGCGGACTTCCTGTTAAGTTTAGGGTGTGACTGTCTTTGACTTTTCTGTTTGTTCTGAGGTGTCCTATGGATATACCAAGTTTCATTTTTCTACGTTGGAAAAAGTTACTTTCACTTTCCATAGGCCCAATGTATTTTGATTTTGTAGGGGTCGCCACTGAGTCATTTTTCGTATTTTTTTTTCGGCGACTTCAAATACATCAATTTTTCGCCGGGCTTGAAGTCTGGGACCAATAAAATGACTTTTCGTGCATGTTCACTGGGTCAAATTTAGGATCATTGGGTCGGAAGAAAAAAAAAAAAAAAAAATCCGAGCAAAAACAATAGGCCCTCCCGGTCATCACCGGCTCGGGCCTAATAATAATAATAATAATACCACAGCTGCCCTGGGGCCGACTGACAAAGACGTGGCAGCCATTTTGCGCCTACAGCCTCTCCTACACCCACCAAACCTACTCACACATTCATACACCAGGGTCACAGACACAAGAGGCAAGGTGGGTTAAGTGTCTTGCCCAAAGACACAATGACAGTATGAACTGTGGAGAGCAGGAATCTAACCGCCATCCTTCCGGTAATTGGACGAAATACTGGTTCAGTGGTCATCAGTTAAACTGAATATAACTTGAATGCAATGGGGTTTAAGTGCTTTAACGTGGACTTTAATGAGTTTAAAATGGATTTATATAATTGAACTGAATATAATTTAATTTCAATTTGTTTAACTCTGAAATTCAAAAGTTTTATACAGATTAAAACTAGTCATGACTGGATTTGAACTAGTTTTAAGGGTTTACATTTGGATTGTAACTGTTTTAAAATCAATTTAAACTGGTTATAACTAGATTTGGAATGGTTTCAACCGATTTAAGTCAGATTGAATTGTTTTTTAAGTTGTCAATGTATGTTCAATGCTAGTTTTGTTTTCTCTCCTCATCATTTCTTATGGAATACAGTACCTAAAAAAAAATTGTTGATGAAAATGTGTCAAATGTAGTTCATATGTAACAGACAATATGCGACTGAATAGATCCTGTACATTTTTGAGAAATGTGTCAAGTCATAACGACACAATTCCCATTTAGAGTTTGTTTTGAATACCCACAATCCTTGGCATGACACCATCGGCACTGCTTAAGCCAGGTTTGATAGATTTTTGACTGACGGCTTGAACTTTCTGAGACTTGTTGTGGAGCTTTGTTTGAAGAAGTGATGACTTTAATAACAATTCAGTTTTTTTTTGTTTTTTTACTTTAAATTGCAAAGAAATCACATCTATCTCTCCTCTGTTCCTCCTTAAGCCCTCCTCTCTCGTTTGTTCTGTCCATGTTGAAAACCCCCCTCGGGCCTCACTTTACGGAGGATTAGCATCTGTTTTTTTCCAAAGACCGGCCTCAGCGTCCTGTCACCACAGATTTGACACAAGAGCTTTTTTACTCATCAATACGTCTCACTCAACGCATTTGGTCAAGTGCAGGTTTTTACAAGAACAGTAACAGCTCAGATACTGCACTCAAGACAAGACTAAGCTCAACCTTATTTTTATTTTTATGAGAACATGATAATGAATGTTTGAAGATATCTGGTTTTCCTTTATTGCTTGAAGTCAACACAAATCAAGCCCATTTAGAAACACGTTTAGCTGAAAATAAAGTCATGTTTCATATCCAGTGATTCAATACAGTAGGATTAGGACACATAGATGTATTATAAACCTCGTATAACTGGATATTTATGGATAAACATACTTGTTACTTTTACCAATTTTTCCTTAGAGCTCAACTACTTAGGGACCTAGGGCCTAGGGACCTCTTATGTTTCTCTTTTATTAAAAAAGTAAAACTGGACCAATATTTCTGTTACTGTTACTCACGTTTTATGTTGCCTCACTTTTTTCTGTTGATGTTTTTCAATTTTGAGCTGTTTTTCTGTTTAAAAAAACACATTTAGCGCTGAAAATACACTTTATCAGCAGCAGCTGGAAACTTAAACTTCCTGGAACGTCAGATGACAAGCCGCTGTTGACCAATGGGAGCGCTCCTTTTTT
Organism: Perccottus glenii; assembly: GCA_024416835.2. Classification (NCBI taxonomy): domain Eukaryota; kingdom Metazoa; phylum Chordata; class Actinopteri; order Gobiiformes; family Odontobutidae; genus Perccottus; species Perccottus glenii. The sequence continues at coordinate 3,865,158 of CM044546.2, read as the reverse complement.
AAACACGTGATTGACCAAGGTTTTCTTATTTATTAAAATCCTCTAAAATAAACAGTACATGGCATCATAAGGCTGTTTTTTTCACAAATGCTTTTTTACAATAAATTATTTGGGGTTCAAACTAGAACAAAAAATATTTTGTAGGCTACAGTCAGAAACATGTTACAGCTTAAATACTTTGCAGCCACACTGGAGAGTCTATTCTAGTGTTGTTAAGATACTAAGATCAGTGGTGGACGAAGTACACAAACCAAGTACTTGAGTTAAAGTACAGATACACTAGGTAAAATATTACTTCAGTAAAAGTAAAAGTACTCCCTTTTAACTTTCACTTGAGTAAAAGTACAAAAGTATTTGCCTTTAAATGTACTTAAGTATCCAAGTACTAGGCTATAATGCCCTTATAATTTTTTATTTATTTAAAAAATACAGATTTTTGAGATCCAAATTTCAAAAGGTTGTGGTTTGAAAATGATAAGAGATAGAGTCCTACTCTAAACTAGAAAAATGTCAGGTATGACCCAAAGTATTTAAGTAAATAAATTTTAAGCATCTAATTTGCATATAATTTGCATACCATGACATTATATATTGGCGGTTATGTTTTTTTCAGTACATACACACTAATGGACATATTAGAATAGTTTTTTTTTTTTCTTTTTCTGAAATAAAGAATAACTACAACTTATAATAAACCATAACTAGTAAAACGTATGCAAATAGTTATGAGAAATATACACATGTACTGTATGTGTGTGGTTGCAGTTGCTTTATCTTTTCTTATCCATCCATGTGGCATAGTTAGTAGTTTTTTAGAGTGTGGGACCTCTCATAAAGCACAGCACACAGCCATCACTTTTATTACGATCGCTGCTTTGATTAGTGCATTCTCGCTGACTATGTTTACTCTGCCTCCCTCCGACTGGGTAAAGTGTCAGATGAACAACACGTTTTGTCTCAAACAGCTGTCAATAGAAGCATTATTCCCAAACTCCCGTCACTACCGCGCCACGGAGAGTACACCCGACCCGGCTTCTATCACCTGTGCTAAAGGTAAAGCTGCAGGTGCTAAAGGTAAAGCTGCAGGTGCTAAAGGTAAAGCTGCAGGTGCTACGCGCACACGGCTTCCCGGCTTTAGTTTCCTCCCGCTTTCTTTCACTGATGTTTGGTAAAATGTGGGAAAAACAGCGTGTGCTTTATGAGAGACGCTGAGAAAGGCACGAGCAGCGGCGCCGCTGTCCAAGTCACAGACGCACTCTCACTCTCGCTCATTCTCACTTTCACTCGACTGAAAAGACTCTAAAGGTAGATGTTCTCCCTCAGAATCAGAGTCAGCCATTACTAATACCAAAACTTCATCACAGGTGTATTTTTTATTTGTTATTTTCATGTTTATCAGCTCGCGTGTAGAGAATGAGGCTTCCATTGAGCCGGTCCTGACACTCCCACTGAGACGCGTCTTTGAGGTCTTCTTCTACAAAAATATTTAACGGAAACACAAGGAACGACTAATTTTGCAAAATGTAATTGAGTAAAAAGTAAGATATTTGACGTTGAAATGTAGTGAAGTTAAAGTAAAAAGTATCCCTTAATGGAAATACTTAGTAAAGTACAGATACTGGAAAAAACTACTTAAGTACAGTAACGAATTACATTTACTTCGTTACTGTCCACCACTGACTAAGATCAATATTTAATATTTACTACTATGAGTATTTCAGTCACTACAGCATTTCTGTTCTCCTTTTGGTGTATAGCTGTAAATAAGGTTGATAAAAGTAACTGCAAATAATAAAAGATAAGAGACAAGAGCCCATTGATCTTACAGAAAAGAAAGTCACTTGTTAAAGCAGCTCACAAACGAACAATGTAAACTGCAAAACAGGGTAAGCAAGTACAAGACAAAAAGAAAATGAACATATTGACAAAAAAGAGTGACAAAAGTAAAATAAGTGAATGACAGGGTAGTTAAAAACAAAAACAAATATACAATAGTAATAAATTACTCAGAACATCAGGAAAAATCAGGCTTTTCTGGAATGTCTCAGCTGCACTTGTGGTGACATTGCACAAGGTTTGGCACAAAACAAATATGTTGTCAATTTGGCTTATAGGCATTTACCCAAACAACAAATCCAAGAATACCTACTTCTTTCTTCACTTTTCTGGAGACTTAAAGCTATATACAATTGGTTTAAAATATATAATTTGGTTTTGGGCATTTGTTTAGTAAGAAATAATGAAATAATTTAGTTATAAGATACGCACACCACATGGTATAAAAATGATATATTTTGTTTCCAATGTAATAAATGTAGTTAGTGGAGGTGTAGACGGAGAGAAATGTTGGAGATTGATGTTTTTTCACTGCAGTGTTACAACATCTGATTTACACAACAAGCCCACAATCTGTTTGTGATGAGCCGTGTTGTGTGGCTGCCACTTCTCACACTCAGTCGACAAACATTTGTGAGAAAAACTGAGTTCACCAGTGTCCACGATTAACCTTATCGGTTTATTTATAAAACTAGGTGGCAAGCATTTGGGAAAGTACAAGTGGACAAATAGATATGGTAAAGCTCTCCAAAACATTAATGGTTTATTGGTGTTTGTCTGCAGCTGGGTTTTGGCAACAATAACAGAACATTTCCCCAAAATGATACGTTGTTGGTATCGGCAATTAAACAGATAATAGTAGTGAAGAGTAGATCACACGACGGGACATCTGCTTCGGTTCTGGAGAAACACAATATTGTTATTACTGTAAATAATCATGTTTTATGAAAATAAGTCTGGACTTGTGCTTCCTGTTGTGGCTAATGTCCAAAATGTTCTTTTTTCTGCAAGAGCCACATTAGAACATTTCTTCTTGTGGAGGTGAACTCTCTTATTTTCAATAATTGCTTACAGTTTAAAGTTTGAACTGTAATAAAACAATATTTGTAACACTGTACAGTATATTCAACACCACAATCACAGCTGCACTCTTGATCTCTCGTTGCAGTAGAGAGGTTAGCTTTAGGAAAGGTTACAGTTTCAGCAAGTCGTAGTGGAATCAACTGATCACTGTGGAATATTGATGTAAAACTATATGCAGTGTTTAATTATCAATAAATAATTAGTAAACGCTTGGCAGGCCAGATTAAACAGCCCAACTGGCTTTAGTTTACCCAGCACTGATCCAAAACCACAAATAGTTTATCCACATCATTGTCTTCTGATTGAAAACGTCTATCATTTTATATTAAGCCTAAGTCTTATTCTAACTTCGTCTCCTTCATCGAACGCTGTCCTCCGTGAGTCTGGACCTGGTCTAAGACTGGACTAACTCTGTCTCCTTCAAACACTGACCTCCGTGAGTCTGGACCTGGTCTAAGTCTGGACTAACTCTGTCTCCTTCAAACACTGACCTCCGTGAGTCTGGACCTGGTCTAAGTCTGGACTAACTCTGTCTCCTTCAAACACTGACCTCCGTGAGTCTGGACCTGGTCTAAGACCGGACTAACTCTGTCTCCTTCAAACGCTGACCTCCGTGAGTCTGGACCTGGTCTAAGACCGGACTAACTCTGTCTCCTTCAAACACTGACCTCCGTGAGTCTGGACCTGGTCTAAGACCGGACTAACTCTGTCTCCTTCAACAAACACTGACCTCCGTGAGTCTGGACCTGGTCTAAGACCGGACTAACTCAGTCTCCTTCAAACATTGACCTCCATGAGTCTGGACCTGGTCTAAGTCTGGACTAACTCTGTCTCCTTCAAACGCTGACCTCCGTGAGTCTGGACCTGGTCTAAGACCGGACTAACTCTGTCTCCTTCAAACACTGACCTCCGTGAGTCTGGACCTGGTCTAAGTCTGGACTAACTCTGTCTCCTTCAAACACTGACCTCCGTGAGTCTGGACCTGGTCTTAGACCGGACTAACTCTTGACCTTGACCCTGTTCCATGCACTGGGTTTGGTCTTGTCTTGGTTTTGATCAGCTAAAATTACTAACTTCCTCATTAACTTTTCTGGTGTAAACTGGAGATATAAATCCATATTTCTTTACAGTTGTCACAGAATGGCCTCAGTAACATCTTGAAGCTGTCCAGAGGCATCTGCTTTTCTTCCCTGAAATCTACCTCAAATCCACAGGGACCAGACTAATTATTTTTATAAATAAGCTACTGCTAATATTCTTTCAGTTAATAGTGATACCAGAACATCTCTGAAGTCCTCCTGTGCGCCTCATTCTCTCCTCTCACTGTGTCCCTGATCTGCTCTGACCGACAGTGACCCCTTCCTCCTTCTTTCATTCATTTATCCCTTTATGCGGCTGGAGGGTGGACACATACACACAAACATGCACTCTTCAAACATAAGTCCACACTTCCCCCACAAGCTATGCTCACTTTAGATCTACCAGAGCCAGATTTCAAACTCCTGGATTAATGCAGGGCTCCGTATGGCTCCTGTTTGTTGTAATGACACGCTTTCACACAGCTCTCATCAGTAATTAGCTTCATTTCGGGCTAAGCTTCTGTGTAAAAGCATGTCCGTTTGTTTTTGCGGATCTTCTCAAGTGTAGCAGTTTTTTTCTGAATGGGATTGTATGGCGTACTTGTAGATAGAAAATCTATTACTCAAGTTTTTTGTTAAGTCCTTTTATGTCTTTCTTTAGTCAAACTTGATAATGCTTTGTAAATAGACTAATGCTAGATAACATAGACGTAAAGGAATGGTTTGCATGTGGGTTGTTGTGTAAACGGATCACAAAATAACTGACCAAGGATCAAAGTGTGAAGGGGTTTGTTCTTGAACCAACACAAAAATATGGAGTAGTTGTAGCTAAAAGAACTCCTTTAAAGACGTGTTTTTGTAGCTGGTGTTGAGTGGTTTTATTGTGCTCCAAACAAAACAGTGTAAAAATATTGTAAATATACAATATTTACAAATATTCAGTAGGTCCACTTAGGTAACTTAGCCTTTGATGCTTCCAAGCTAACACCTGCTTTGTTCAGTTTCAGAACACACACTCCACCTGTGCCTTTTAAACCCTGAGGCCCCTCCCCCCAGGTCATAAATTGCGACATAAAAATGCCTGGAATAAAAAATACAATAAAATTTGTTGAAAAACATCATCTGTACGTGACATTACTCTTACGAGTCATCCAGCGATGGCTGGAGAATGAAACAACGGACACAAATTGACAGAAACTGGCAGTAAATACAAGCTGAGAATTGAAAAGAGGTAAAATGGATATAACCAAAAACACTAGCTTACTTGGCCGAATTAATTTTCTTCATTCTTTTTAGACATATTCTGGCTCTTTTGTCTTTATTTGAGTATCTAGACAGAAAGTAGTATGCACTCTACCAGTTAAACCATTGATGCAATCCTCATTTCCCTTGTATTACAAAGCATCTAGTCCAGCTCCAGTCCGACTAAGTCATCAGTACGCAGCGGTAGTTCAGGAGTTTGATGAGCTGGCTTTATGCAATGTTTTTTATTGGCTTTTTATTCTGCGGCCCATGTTACTGTCTTTTGTAAATCCAACTTGAAGACCTAAATTATAGAAAAGGTGTGAGGATGTCTGGAAAATGCTTGTGTGTCTGGGTTTGGATGGACTTTCTCTCTGTCTTCAGTGTCATATAAATGTACTGGAAAGTGAGATAGTGACAGTGAAAATATTATGTTTTACCAAGTTTGGACATTCTGTTATTCTGTACAACCTATGTTTTTTATTTCAATCATTCCCACTTTGAATGTTGGAGGAAGTCTTGCTTGTATTTCTCATGTTTGTTTAAACCTGTCTCATTTCAAGGCAAGACTCGCGTTCTTGAATTAATGTCCTGATAATAAAACACAGCGTACAGTGGAAATGATAGGTTTCCTCAATGCTCAAGTGATTTATTGATAATTATATTCTCTGTACATACACTTGGATAACAAATGTATACTTGTGTTTGTTCCTGGGTGGGCTCTCTGAATCCATCTACAGCAGGCGGCATGGTGTTTCGGGGTTTAAACATGTTCGCAGATCCGCACTAGTTTGCTTTACGCTGCTTGTAAAACACTTTCTTGCGAGCGTCCAATTGCAGAAGTGTTACCCAATATCAAATAAAACGGTAGAAATCCTCCAAGTAAAACCCCTCACAACTTAGTTTTCTGTCTCCCAAAGTTATACACACAAGGTGGAAATAACTTTGAGTAGAGTCTGGATTTGAAGAAACCCAACACCTCGTAGGTCTCAGGAAGAAAAGCGAGGTCCTGTAGAGTCTCTTCTGAGGCTGATCCCGCTTTATCTTCACAATAATGCCTTTCACAAAGAAGAGTACGAAGAGGTGAAGCCACAGCTCAGACCTGTAACTTAAACCACTGTGGCCTCCAGAGACTAAAGTATCAGACCTAAAGCAATATCCAGCTGCAACTCAATCTGGTCTTTGGTACAAGAAAGAACTAGGAGTTTGTCGAGTTATCTAATTTATGTTTTCAGACACTTATTTTGCAGCAACTGAACAAAAAGTTAGAACTGGTAAAGTATTATTTAAATCTATTATGTCAGTTTAAAAAGTAAAATAAACCGAAACAACACATTTATAAAGCTAATGAGACAATATTTATCTGCCTGGTGATGGTATTATCCGGTAGAAAGTTTAATTACAGCTTTTTTATTTGGCCACAAACCTTCTCACCCATCAAGAAATGGTCCAGGTTCTGATCAACGTTTCTATATTTGTTTTTTTATATGGTTAGAAAGATGCAGTTGAATGATTTCCTTTGACAAAACTTTAACTTGAAGTTTAAGATAAGCTCTAAATTCTAAACTTGATGTATTAGTATTTTAGCTTACCTTTTTTATATATCTAAAGCCATGCAACATAAAAACCATATAGTTATTACATCACAAAACAAAACCGTGAGAGAAAACATTGCAAGAAGGGCAAAGTATCTGTAAATCCCTTAAAATAACTTCACTATATTGCTTTTCTTTAAAGGGATCATAACACCCCAAACGCACCACAGAAAGCCCTTCATCTTAAGCCTTGAGATATTTGATGGCTTTGAAGAACATTTTACAACACGTTCAATCCTCCCAAACTTCACAAAGTTTTTCTTTTGCTGTTTATGTTCTCCTCAAGTTTCCCTCAGTCTTTTTGTTTTAAGTGGAACCCTCCGTCGGGACCATGACCCACAAAAGCTCTGGGTTTTAACAGTTCCCATGAGCCTCTTAAGCCACTCACACAGAGCAAAGTGGTGTCTGGGGACGACTTTTAAACCCCTCAAAGGCTAACATGGCCTCGTGTGTGTGTGGCCACGAGGTCGAGTCAAATCTGCAACAGGTTTCAGCCCCAACACTGCTGCTGTGGCTTTTGATGGTAAAACTCCCAGCATGCCCTTTGTTTTTGTGTAGAGGTCCCTGTAGAGGTTGGTGATGGTGAAGATGAGTGGTGTATTGTGTCGAGGATGGAGGGCATTAACATTTAAAAGGCCTTCTGTGGAGACTCACGGGGCTTTTACAGTTTCTTCTGTTAATGTGACAAATGGTCTCTCGGCTGATTCTTCATGAGGCTTTTGACAAGAATCCTACAGCTTTGGTAGACTTTGATTTTGGTCTAAATTAAAACTTCACTGTCTGATTTTCTTTTTTTGTCTTTGTCTCAGACTTCACTCTTTCTTGGTATTAAAAAAAATATTAAACCGGACAATATTTTCTTTCACAAAATACTAGAACATTACACTAAACTAAAGTTTAGAGCATAGCGTTAGCTTAGTGTTAGCTTAGCTTAGCTGCAACTTCAGTGCCACAACGGCATTTATCTCCGCCTCGTTAAACATTACGTGATTGAATTGACAATATTTTACCGCGTTTTACGTTTGCCTCCTTTTTCTCTGTTGTTTTTTTGAGCTGTTTCTCTGTAAAAAAACACATTCAGCAGAAAATACACTTTGTCAGCAGATATTAAACTTCCTGGAACGTCTTAAGAAAAGCCAGTGTCGTCCAATGGAAGAGATTTTTTTGAGCATGTGATTGGCAAAGATTTTCTGTTTCTATCTTTTCTGTTCTATTAAAAAAAAAATCAGTATATGCCATCATAAAGCCTTTTTTTGTCACAACAAGCTATTTTCCCTCAACTAGAAGAAAAAATATCATGTATTTCAACATTTCTAAATTGTTGTAAATGAATAGTTCTTATTATTTAAATGTAATGCTTGACTTAGAGAAAAGGCAGGTTGAGGCAGTAGATGGAAGATAGAGTCCGGGACTTTTGCTAAAATAAAAGGCCCAATGCTTACATTTGATTAACTGAGTCGTTTAGTTCAAGCATTTTTCATCATTTGATTTAAAGAAGATTGTAAGAATGTTTATCTAAAAAGTGTTTTACTATTGGATAAAGCACATAACAGTTATTTATCTTTAAACATTAAACAAATACATCATACATTTCACTTAGAAGACAGTGATAAAATGATTGTGAATGAACCAGTCCATGACCTTTTTCTGACTGACCCTGGACTCCTCTGTGACAGATATACGACCATCCTTTTAGAAATCCTTTTTTTGTCTCGCAAATAACTCTTTCTTTTCTTTCTCTCCTACGCAGTATTTTAATCAAGGTCTCCTGTAATGGCCCCTCTTATATTTATAACCCACATAGTAATTATTATATGAATTAAATGTTGTTGTACTTCATTATTAGTCGTGAATTTTGCAACCCAGGAAAAATGTCAATAAGCAACAAAATGTCTCGACTCGGCTTGTCTCTGCTTTGTTCTCCATGTTCTCGACAGTTGCAGTGATTGAAGTCAGTGTAAATGGTCTAAAGAAGTCAGGTCAAAAGCATTCAGTCGGGTTTATGGTCCTCTTTGCATCTCTATGAAAAGCTGTAAATTAGTGGCATCTCTGTCTCCTGCCATTGTCGCTGTGTGTTTCCGGACGGGGCTCAGTCAGAGGGCACTGGGGCAGAGGGGACCAGGGGAGGAGGGTAGAGGAAGGTAAAAGGTTGTCTTGAGCATTGATTGGAAATTGACCTGAATCCCGGTAATTTATTGGATTTCATTCAGTCATTAATATGCCACAAACTGACCACAGCCCGCAGATGTAAAAATAGAAAATAAACCATACAACATCTGGTCATTTTAAAAGTAGTAGGTGCCTATGGATAAATCTATTTCCTGAACCCAAGCTGTACAGACCAGTGTACCAATGATCTTCTCTAATCCATCAACACATCATTTGGGCAGAGAAGATATCACGTGCTCCTTCAATCAAACCCATTTTACGGAAAGCCATTGGCTAGCACGATTACTCAAGTGTTTATCGGAAAACTGCTTTTTAGGTATGTCAGTTCAGGTCAGGGCAGGTAAAATCAGTGCAGAAAGTTATAAGCTTATCAGGATTCTTTTCAGATTTCTTCATGTCTTTTTGTTCTGAACCATTTCCACTCCCTGACTGAGCTCTTGGATAGTTCTGCTTGTCCTCGGTCAGATCTGCGTTACTCTATTGAATTGAAACAGTGCTGAACGAAAAACAGCCCGAATGGAGAAATGTTCCCACAATGCAGCTCAGGGACGAATGCTCAGATTTTTTTACAAGCAGGACTCTTACCTGGAAAAATTCCTCTGTTATGCAAGCACCTGTCATATTTGACAATTAAACTTAGGCAGATGTGTTTAGGACCTTTCAGAAAGCCTCATTTAAAGGTGTGTGGTTTCATTAAGGTTGTGCTGGTCTTTGGGTCGGATCAAAGAGGGGTTTTATTCGTCTTGGACAAAGACAAAACTAGCCTGGTCTTTGTCCAATGTTATTTTTGCCAATGTCAAAACATTATTACCATTTTATCCTGATTTAATATTAAGTGTAATATGTGTATCTCGATTTTTTGCAAAATATGGTGGGTTTTTGTTAATTATACTGTTTCTTTGTTAAATATTTGATAATGCAATATAAGATAAATACGTCGATGTATGGAAAAGTAACTTGTGTAAAGCTGAATGGTATGGACTTAATAACTAGTGATTGTTCTGGGAGTAACATCCGATGAATATGTAGTTCTGGGGTTAATTTAATGTCTGCTGTCATTTGAGTTGTATGTAAAGACCTGTTGAGGAAAGGTATTATTATTTGTAGATCTATTTGTTAGTTCAAGTTGGGGCAGGTAAAACCATTTGGAAGTGCAAACAGTTGAATGCTTATCTGGCTTTTCTTAAGATTTCTTCATGTTTTTATTGTTCTGAATCATTTCCCCTCTCTGACTGAACACTTGACTGAAATAATAACTTGACCTGAATAAAAGTGTACCAGCGTTTGGACATGTTTGCACAGTTCAGAACCACATGGACAGATCCTAAAAATCTACATTTGTTCAAACCTGCTGACTTTACCTGAATGTGAAGAGAATCCAGCAGGAACTTTATCGTACATGTCCAGAATTCTTGTTTTTAATTGTGTAAGGCTTGGACAAACACTTGCAGCTAACACAACCCTCGAGAACCTAGCAGACAGGAAATAAACCAGCATCTGTTCACTTTCATCTGTCTTTATGTTGGACGTTGGTTGATATTAAAGGCACACACAGTTGGGTTTTTAATAATAGTCGACAACTGTCCCGCGGGCTCTGGCCACTTGGTGAAAGACACACAGCCATGGTCAATACTTTACAAGTGTTTTTGGCAGTTGTGTCTCAAAGCAAACATATTTTCTTGTCTTTTGAAGAATAGGGCTCTTTAAATGAGGTAACTTGGATTAGGGGATTATTAGTATTAGTAACAAAAACTAAAAGAGGCAATATTTAACTTTCAACATTGATTTTGAGTGATATAATTATTAGAATATTGAGCTCTATGACTCAATTACTGTCTGTGATGTAGGCTAAATGCTCAAGCACACCACAGTATACAGTTTGTCTACAGTGTAGTACACTGCTCTTCACTGACATCCATTCATCTTTTTTGACTTTTGAAGGGCATTACTTAGGCTCTCTCTCATTGTCGACACACTTTTACAAAGTTTGGTTGTAGTCCTTCATCCTGATGTGTTTTGGCCATTGGTTGTTTGCGTTCATCCCTCACTTAAAGAATTTCAAAGAATTTGTTTTGTGTTGTTTTCTTTTCATTTCCAGCATCTATTACTGAGATTTTCTCGCCGGGAGTCCTCACTTCCAACATCTGCCAAAAAACACAGCATCCCAGGAATCCTTAGATCTCCTCCGCTGCTGCAGTTGTGCAGATAAAGTTCAAATAACAGCCCTCCTTCACTGTCCCTTTAAATTCTTCACATTCCCCACGATTTGGAAATGTTTCTATAGGAGCTCTCTCTCGCTCCGGACCATTAAACCCAGAGTCCTGACCCGCGAAGGCCACAACACGACATTCCTGACCCACTCAGAAGGTTTAGAAACAAGATGAAAGGTACACATGTGACTCTGATATGTAGTTAATGACTGTAAACCAATCACAGCCACATTTCACCAACTATTAATATAGAGTACAAACAGATGCACTGTTTTAGGCATTATTTAAATCACTTTAACGTTCTTCACAGGAGGCGTCATCTGTCGTAGAGTAGCAATAAAAAGTAAAGACATACAAACGTAAAGCACCGTCATGTATGCATTCTGTGTTTTATAAACCCGACAGATATCTGCTGTCCCTGTTTACTCATTCCATTTTCTCGTCTTTGTTTGTTTAATTGGCTGTGACTTCCTACATTTGGTCCAAAAGTCCAAACTATCAGAAAACGCACTTTCACCAAAAGAACCAGATCGTAGGTTCTGTTTGGTCCGGAACCGAGACCACCTCTTCTTGACGAACCAAAGAGCAGCTGTCCAACATGCTGAAAGTTAGTAGATAGTACAGTGGATTTAAATAAATTGTTTTGTATTTATGTGTCAAGTGTGAATGAATTTATTGTGTTATGTGTATAACTCACTGAAAACCAGTTTCCTACAGGACAAATAATATAATAGTCAAGAGCAATAAAATGACAACTGCTAAAACACTCAGGGCCAGACCCAGGAGCCAGCGGTGGCTTTCCCTGCAGCGAACACCTGCCTCATGTGAGCGATGTCTAAACGCCGCCGGTACATTCCTGTTTGGCGTGTCTGTGGTGTCTCCCGCTGCACAAACACACGACAGGACAAGAGACGGACATAGCTATCCCTCAGCGCTGCCAGTGTTTCCTACGTCTCTGAGTCCGTGTCTGTCAGCGCTCGAGCATCCAGACGCTCTCACAGCTGCTGCTTCACTGTGACCCACTTTCCCCCAAAACATTTTCACTTTTCCTGTGTCTACTTCTGTCATCTTTATTCTGCTACACTTCTCTGTCAACGCTGTCAACGGGACGGGAGCTAAACCCGAGAGACATTCATTGAATCCTTTAGAAAATATAAAAACAGAGGTCCCTAGGTTTTTATTGGTCATTAATATTTTGAGTACTTTAACAGGGCCAGGCCAACACTGCAAACTTAATATGAGAACTGCATTTGTTCATTATAAGACAAACAGCAAAGACATGCTGACTCTCTGATAAATCTTACACCAGTATTATTACACTTATACCTCTTTTAGCCATGGAATATTACAAAAGATTTTGTTAGACACCATTAAATCATTGTTTGGCCATTACAGAGGAGTATTAGCCTTTATATGTCCTATCTTTTAACAGACAGTTAAAGGACAAATTACTTGTAAAAGTTTGGCCAGTGATCCTAAACCTTTTTTCTCCAAATTAGTCTGGTCTCTGTGGATTTTAAATTTTCAAGGTGCAGTACGGACGCACAAAAAGCTGCCTCGGGACAATAACAGATTAAATATACTGTAGTTCAATCCTACGTCTCTAACTGCGTTTTTAGGAGCAGTAGCTATGTTTAATTTTGGAAACTTGATCATTGGACTCTAAGACAAATGTGTCAGTCCTTCTGTCGTTTTAACCTCAGAGCAGCCGTTACCTAAAGGCGTGGAGGTGGGGGTCACACCTGGTTTAGCAGCTCTTCCACTGCCTGGGTTCTCCTCTTTTCTCTGGACGAGGAGAACATCTGGTCGTGTTTCTGATGGATTACGTTCCTCGGTTCTCATCGGCTTGTTAGAAACCCGCTCATTATGCCGTTCTGGTTTCCAGCAACGTCTGGAGTTTGGAGGATTACTTTGAGGTTAGATACGAGTGGGAGGTCGGACTGAGATGGGACACCTCTCTGTCTGTATTGAGAAGTTGAGAGGTTAGCCTAGCCTAGAGTATAAATTAATTATGTTAATTATTGGGTGTTGTATGTAAAAAATCAGCAGGAGTGTGTGACTATTTTGAGCTAAAACACTGCTCTAAATGTGTCTATTTAAATTTTTGTTTTGTTGGCTGTTCAGAAACATATTTTATTTGCATTTTGAACATGTTTGTGATGTTGTTTGCATGAAAAGAGCTAACATCCCCCGTCCGTAGCTTTGAAACCAGTTGCTGAGGATTCAGAGTCTAGAGGAGTATCACCATCTCATGTCAAACTCAGAGATTTCTTGGCACTTTATCTCCAGCCAACACACACAAACAAAGGCTGAAGTGTGACGAGACACTGTAAATAAACAACAACTACTGAAAAATTATAACATGTTCCCGTGCGTTCAGCCTGTGACCGTAGAAAAAGGCGTAGCTCCAGTGTTGAGCCTGTCTATAAAGTTTCTGATAGTGTTACAACTGTGATAAACATAGTTACAGATAGTGCAGCAGTTTGTGTGGTCTAAGGACCACACAAACTGCTGCAATAACTTTACCCTGCTACACTATCTGTACACTATCTTAGCATCATGTACAAAACCAAACACCTGTTGCTCAAAGCCCGGTAAGTTCAGGGTTAGTTTGAGCTTATTCTTTCTTCGAAAGGTGCTTTGGTTCAGAGCAGATTTTTAATCTCAAAGTCACATTGATCTGACGCTGCGTTAAATAACAAGTAACAAGCTTGCTCTTAAATTGAATAAAAAAACTGTCTTTTGTTTTTTCATATTTTTACATTTTCTTCCTATAATAAACATTTACAGTTTGACAATTTATTATTCTTAGTGTGAAACGTCATGAAAAATGTAGAGGTCACATTGTTCTCATCCTCAATGTGAGCCGAGAAAAAAATAAATAAACATACACATTTATTTAAATACCTTTTTTTTTCTCTGAGTTTTGCCCGGGACCATGTTGCTTCCTGCTTCTCAGCACATATTACCCCGTTATATCTTCACTGTTTACTGCATCATTGGATACGTATTTTAACTTTAGTTGAGAGAAAAATTTTAGAATCAGCATCATACAACAAAGTTATCTGGACTCAAAATCCAGACTTCTTAAACCCAATAATGCCTTGATGCCAGCTGCCTAATAAATGCACCATGGGTGTTTTTTTTTAGGTACAAAACATCTTGTTCCCACTGTACATTAGCACTGACTGTAAAATATGGGAGATTCTTTACTGTCACCTCACCTTTTCTACGTCTAGGATTTATTTTGGCTCTGATTTGGTTTCTTGGAGCAATGTGAGGAGGAGCCAAGTATTCTGTTCCCATGAGTTGAATGTCTTTGTGACGGACGCAGGAGCGAATGAGAGAGCCGTATATATTGTCCACTGCTGGTGCATCCCGCCACATACCGTGCCTCAGTGAGCCGTCTCCATGAGAGGGGCACAATCGTGTGGAGATCTGACACCGAGTGTGAATACATGTGTTTACAGCGTCACATTAAAGCTGTAAAGATGCTCAGAGATGATAATGGAGTAGAGTGTTTATACGTGACACACCTAAAGTTGGTAGGCAAAACTTCCTGCAGCCATAATTAGGCGCCATTAACAAATCTGTGAGTGTAATGACGGTAATTACAGACTTTGATTAGATCAGCTTCAGCGATGAGTGATCAGATAGAAAGAGAGAACAAAAAGAAATGTCACTTAACGTTGTTGGAAAAGCCACAATATTGTTTATACTGTCACTAGGGATGATATGCTTTGAAGAAAAAAGCCAATTAAACCATTTCTTTTCTAGTTGAGGGAAAATAGTTTAAACCCCAAATAGTTTATTGAAAAAGCAATCATTAGTGAAAAAAACAGGCGTTGTGATCCAATCTACTGTTGATTATAAGGGATTTTGTAAGTTACTCCCATTGTTCAACACCAGCTTGTGATTTGACATTCTAGAAAGTGTAAGAGCTGCCAATAAAGAGTATTTTCAGCACTGAAAATGTCTTTTAATAAAGAAACAGCTCAAAAAAGAAACATATCAACAAAAAAAGGTTCAAACACAGATAAATACTGTTAATTCAATCACAAAATGTTTGACAAGGAGTCTGAGACAGGGACGGCAACAGAATATCAATATAATATTATAAATAAAATAAATGGTTATGTTAATTAGCAGCACTGAAGCTACAACCTGAAAATACCAAAACAATAGAGTTTTTTTGTCTTTTATACTGTACAGTAAATGGCAGTGCTCCGTTTGTCTTCTGGGAAGTAAATACTCAGAAGCAGTGTAACTAATGGCATGACTTTGTACAATACACCATTAAAACCATTGTGTTTATTGGTAAGCTTTTCTTTGTAGCTCTGTCTTAAAGTAGAGTAATTTGTATCGTTCACTACTGCAACCCTTAAGGGAATGAGGATTTACGGGACAAGGGAAGGGTTTTGGATACAGCCCAGGACCAGACTTTGGACACGTCTAAAACACTAAAATCCACACTAACACTGGTTTTATTAAAAGACTCTCAGGCTCTCATTCACAAGCCTTCATTCATGTCTCTTCATGTTCCATGCAAACCTTTTCATGTCGATGTTGTCAGACACAGGTTCGGTTTCGACTTGCCAAAAACTCCCCCCAAAAACATAAAAGAGGCCAGCCTCAAGTCAAAAAGTCTGTTCTGTTTTTAAAAAATGTATTATTATTGTTTCTAGAGGCGAGCCGATGTCTGCCGTATCACGACTGATGTTTCTTTAATAATCAAAATATGTCAACACAGTTTCGCCTGCAGCCATCGAAGACATTTTAAGAAATTGTGCTCCTGGAAGATGAGCACAGTGTGGTTTTTTGTGTTCAGGCAAAACATGCAATGAATTAACTTTTTTTGACATGTACTTACTGTTTTACGGGAACCATTTGGGGAAAAAAATGGGGGAAGTGCAACAGTTTGATTTTGATACGTAAAATAGCATCTTCTGAAAGTTTGCATTCATCCAGGACATGGTAGGTTAGAAATGGGCATCCAGAAATACGTGTAAATAGTGTGGTTGTGTCAACTCAAAGAAAGTCACTACAAAAACATAATTGATTCAAAACACTTGACATGATTGTTTCTCAATAAGTGTTTCGCAAGCCTGCAAGACCAAAAGTTGAATAAATTGATTGATATTTCAAAACTCCTGTGGATTGTTAGAAGCTAAGTTTGCGCCCTGAGACAAATATTAAAATGCTAATGTAGTTACCTTTTAGTTCACTTTTTCCCCCTTTGTTTTTGTGCAAAGAGGTACAATTACAAAAAGGCTAATGTTGGCAAAAACCTTCAGCTGTATTTTTTCATAAATTCACCCTCACAATACGGCCTTGATGCTAATGCTATTTTGCTTTTAGTTGCAATATATTTTTCCACCACTAGAGACCGCCAGAGCGCTCCCAGACATGTGTAATATCCACAAGAAGAAGTCATGATCAGTTTTCTAGCATGAAGCGGGCAAAGTAAAGTACAGCGTGGGAGCACTTTAAAATTGAGAGTAACGGGCAAAATGCAAGTATTGCAATGCAATGCTTAGATATACTTCAAGTACATGTTACATGTTGTTGACTGTTTCTTTGCACAAAGTTTCTAAAAATGTGCTATAAGAAGCAAATATAGCAGACATAGGATCTCACTTGAATCTAATTTAACTCTTATTTATGATAAGTATATATCAGTGAACTATCTTTTTATTTAATTTTTAACGACACATGGGTTTGCAAAAGACATAAAATAATAACCATATCTTTGATCTGAATATGTCCCTTTAAAAACAATAAAACAAGAAGAAAAACTACTTTGACTTATGTAATCCATGATGCTCAGTAACTACAGTCAGATGGCGGTAATGCATTAAAAATAACACACAGAGCACTCTTTTGTTAACCGAGTATTAACCGCTAAGGGCCTTGGTTGTGGGTTAATGAAAAACTTGAAAACGCAGCCCTAGCAAAACCTTCAGCTGTATTCATAAATTCACCCTATTTTCACTCAAGGGCCTTGATGCTAATGCTATTTTGCTTGCAATAACGTAACTTTGACTTTCACTGACCTCCCAGCTACAGTTAAAAGCAGACTCCTGTTTCCTCAGACCTGTCAACAGTTCATTTATTTTCTCTTCTTCTGCAGTTCATGTCTTTTATGTAATTTCCAAAATTGTTTTCGCTGAGATGAAATTGGAAGCCTATAGTAGGTCCACGTTAGTCCTATGTATGTTTATTAGCTCAATATGTTAGGATTGTTGTTTAAGGTAAGCTACCTCTGTCCATTACTGCTTTTGGTAAAAACAAATGCAATAATCTCACTTGAAATCTAATTGAACTCTTATTTATGAAAAGTATATATAAACAGTATATAACTATCTTTTTTTATTTATTTTTTAGGGACACATGGGTTTGCAAAAGAATAAATTAATAACCATATTTTTGATCTGAATATCCCAAAATGCCAAAATAAAACAACCCAAAAACTGTCTTTGGACTCAAAAATCTCAGTAACTACAGTCAGCAGTGTTTGGTAATGCATTAAAAGTAAACACACAGAGCGTCTTTTTGTTCTTAAAGGTTACGTATGGCCTCCAGTTGTGATTGCAAGAGAGAAGATAATAAAACAGCAGATTGTAATAAAGCGTTAAGATATATATTTTCACTCAAGGGTGCTGTCAGGAGGTGGAGCGGGCGATGAAGACCTCCACGTTAAATCAGTCAGAGACTGGCGCTAAGACATGCTGAACCAGAAAGTAATGAGAGAGAGGCATTTTTATATTCGGAGGGAGTCCTGAGGCGACTAAGCGGAAAACTGTGGCTGCGCTGAGATGAAAGAAGACTATAGTAGGTGACAGAAGTAAATAAAGTGTCTTCTTCCTGTGGTTTTAAGACGGTAAAGATGACAGAGGGTAAGAAAAAAAAGCCACCTTAAATGAAAGCTGAACATCTGTTGGAGTTAATAAGAGACACATTAATCAA
The DNA here is from genome assembly GCA_024416835.2 of Perccottus glenii. Classification (NCBI taxonomy): domain Eukaryota; kingdom Metazoa; phylum Chordata; class Actinopteri; order Gobiiformes; family Odontobutidae; genus Perccottus; species Perccottus glenii. The sequence continues at coordinate 3,846,978 of CM044546.2, read as the reverse complement.
CCTATAACCAGTTTACGTTTCAGTTAATCCTTTGTTAAGGCTGTATAATCATTGAGTCCAAGTTTAACCAGGTTTTATAATGTAATGTCTTGCAGCAGCAGTTGTTAGGCTCATTTTTATTTTTTATTTTAACTTAGTCCTTAACCTGCCTCCAAACATGAAACAACGCTGCAATCACGTAAAAATCTATGTAAGTTAAGATAAGGCATACAACCATCAGCTCCCTCACAGTTTCCAGGAGATGTTTGAGGTCAGAGAGTCGGTACAAAGAGCCATAGGCATTTTAAAAACAATTAAGGCGAGAACATTCAAAAAAAGTAGATGTATTGCCGTTAAAGGGTTAAATTTGTGGAACAGTCTAGATGAAACATTAAAAGGGTGTTATTTAGCAAAAATATATATATAAAAAAAAGAAGAAATCTAATGCTATTGAAAAATATAAAGGATTGGTATAATTAGCTCCAAATAATTAATCAATTGAATTCGAGTGTGCAACAGCACTGCTACAATAAAATAAAAATAAAAAAATGTATATATGTTTTTGTTATGTTTCTAGTGTTCTTAAGAAATATGCTGAAGTGTAATAATTGTAAATAAAATAAATAATGTTAATGCACATTAATTAAAATAATTTAAATAATTAAAAAAAATATTTAAGTATTTATAAATAATCAATGATTATTTAAATACTTTATTAAATAATTACAAAATAATTAATCTATGTAATGTATATATAAAAAATAAAGGTCACGCCTAATGCTAAGAATCTTTACCCTTTCAAGATAAAAGCCTCTTAATAAATTAAAGGAATTTTTGGTAAACACACCTCAATTGAAACATATTGAAGCGGCCCATAGATACTTTAAAGAACTGTATAAAAACTTTAATCTAATGTTGTAACACTACTTTCCACCTTCAAACTCTTACTTAGACCCAAAAGTATGGATAAGTAATATGTGCAGATATGTCCCTTATTTCAGTGGTTTGTGGTGTTTAATAAAGCAAAAAATCAGAATCAAATTTTTTTTTTAAACTGGGCAAAGACAGCTGGGTTTTGTAGAATATCGAAAATATCTGCAAAATATAATCAACAACCAATGCACATGTGTTCAAACCAAAGTAAAACATGCAGCACTTTCAATCTGCAAAACAAATCTACTTCCATAGAGCCTGACCAGCCATACCCATTCATTGGAGTCTCTTTCCTTCACAGTAATTACCACTAAATTGTAACCATTTGTCTTGAAACAAAATGCTAACAAGATAAACCAGGTTTATCTTGTTAGCATTTATAAGTGTATTGGTATTGTTAGATTTGTCAAGTGTTATCGTAAATACATTTTGCTTCAACTCATGTGCTTTCTGGAGGTGAAAATTACTCTTTAATCTGCAGATAGTAACTTAATTTAGACTGTGTTACTTCTGATTATTTGTCCAGTAAATCAAAAATAATGAGGAGTGCTCACTTTTAACTTCATGCTCTTTTTAATGAGCCAGAACAAGGTCAAACTTAATCAAACCACATTCCTCACAGTATATGAATAACTACAGCATTAATGATTGATAATGTTTTTCACTTTGCGGCTGCTTTAGCTTCACTGTGAGACTGGTTGTTATGTCTGGACGTCCTCTCTTTGTTACACTCTGTGCCTCTGTCCCATTCATTGCTTCAGGCCTGTGTCAGACGCTTTAGAGATGACTCCGTTGTTCTCCGGCCTCTGCTCCGTCGCACGATGAACCGAGGTGGCAACACACACGTGTATCTGAGGCAGACATCAGCTTTCATGTGAATGAGCGTGCTTACTCGATGTGTTTTGACTGCTAACTTCCTGGTTCTGGTCTAATAACGAGCCAAAACCACAGCCAGAACCAGACGAAGCCTGGTTAGCCTGATTAGCCTGATTAGCCTGGTTAGCCTGATTACCCTGATTAGCCTGGTTAGCCTGATTACCCTGATTAGCCTGGTTAGCCTGATTACCCTGATTAGCCTGGTTAGCGTTAAACCTTTGCTCTTCTTGTTGTGAGTTTAATTATCCGTAACTTGTTTTTTTGGTACAAAAGTCCAAACTATCGCCTAACATTACAAACAAACTGCGGTCTTCTAGTTTCCACGCCTAAAGATTTGGTTCGAACCAAACAGTGAAGTCTGAAAGTCCGGACCAAATAGTGCAGATGTGAAAGCGCCCTAAAACTCATTATCTCGACTAAACAACACAAAAAAAGTCATTATTGTTGCAACTGTATAAAAACTTACTCTTGAAAATCTGTTAATGCAACCAGGAGCCAAGCGTAAAAACCCTCATGAGTTTGTTATTTGTATCGAACTGAGCTTGTAGTGCTTTTTCTGCTCTACACTCTTCCCATCGATTATGTTCTGGTCTTGGTCTTGTCTTGGACCCAGTCTGACCTGTTAGTGTGGTCCTAACTACAATGGAGGAAGCACAGGTTGATATTTAAACCTCAGTGTTGTTTTAGAAGGTGCTGAAAGACTGATTGACGGCAGATGAGGAGAAGGCTGCAGGCTTCTTATAGGAGATATGCCTCAGCCCTGGTGACAATGACCACTCCTGAGCTGTCCTGTTTCCAACAAACAGACTTTTGGACCATTGCCAAACTGTATCTCCTCTTGTCATTTAGCACAGTCTCAAATTCCTGATTTAATTCGTGAAGTTGGAAGGAATGTACCCACTAAAGAGAAACAAACCAAGGATTGAAGGCATGGGGCATAAGCAAGGCCAGTCTGTAAAAATGTCAAGGTTTTCTCGTAGTTTGGGAACAGTTTGCCATTTTTGGTCATTTCTTTAGAAGGTTTAAAAGCAGCCTTCAATCCCTGACAATTGGGAATATACTGTACACTTGTGGTTTTAGTATTTAGACTGTAGTAGTTAAAGAGAGGTTTTTTCTTTTGGTTAAAGTTCAAAGCGAGTGTCAAAGCTTTTCCCATTTAAGGATGAAACAGAGTGCATTGGACCCTGAGAAGTTAAGACAAATGTGGACGCTAAGTAGTTGTAGCTTGAGTAGAAAGAAGGAGTTTGTGATTTCAAGAAGAGCTTTACATTTGGCTTGTGGTCATTGTAATTCATCTAAATGTGACAGACTTGATTGTAGCAGCAGTTTTGGCCAAAAGAGGAGCTGCAGCTACTCGGACACCAACAGTGACAAGTGTTTTATGTCTAACTCGATGAAACACACCTGGCACAAATCTCTGACAGCGACCACACAAACTCTTTTAAAACCGGCAGCAGCTCCGCTTTATGAAGCCTCCCATCCTACAGTCACTGAATAACTGCGGAGAGGAGAAGTCTGTTAAAGTCAAAGCCGGGGTTTAACCTGACGACCAAGGACAGACTCTGTTTAAATTCCTCAGAGGTCAGAGGTCAGACTCGTAGGGCTTGTGTTTCTGTCTCAAAGACTTTTCAGGCAAAGGGCAAAGTGTTTATTCATGTAACTCAGGAGTTTAGAGTCAAAGTAATGTCTTTCAGTGACATATTCTTGGAAATGCCTTCCTCTCTTTCTTCTTTTACCTTTGCATCAGGTGATTTCAATTTATCTTATTTGGCACTCTTTCCAACAAAACTCTCTCCATTTATCTGGGCTTGGGACTGGCACCAAACAAACCTCTTTTCCACTGTGGGGTGAGAACGTTGTTAATATTAAATCTAAATCAGGAAACATTCAACTGTTTCTGGTTTATTCCCATCTTTCTGAACAGTACATTTATAAAGCTGCAGCAGGTTCCTATCATTTAGGAGACAATAAATACAATGTTTAAATTCATGAAGCCAGAGCCGTACCACACTGACTCTGTTTAAAACCACAAACAGCTGCTTAGAACAAACACTTTGTCGTCATAAATACTTTCTCAGACCCCCTTTATTAGAAACGAGGCACAACCATCCCTCACTGGATCCCGCTCCAGTGGAAACGAGGCTAACGCTGCACTGACTTGTTTACCCCTTGTGGCTGTATTCACTTCTTGAAAATATATTCTACATTTTCTTAAATCTTACAAAAAAACACCATTTGAACGGTTTTCTCTGTTCATTTTTTATCTACCCTAACAATTGGCTCGTTCCTCATTTACTCAGTGACTTAAAACAAGCCTAACCCAACGCTCAAGGCTAACATACCAGACAAATACAAAGTCTTAACACCATATGCCTTAACATTTACCATCACTAGTTTTCCTCCAACCACAGACTTTAACTTTTGGCTGAGTCAGATCACTTTTGTCAAAACAGAGCCTCCCTCTGTCTGGAAAAGGATTATTAGTGCAGGAAGTGTATTTAACCTTAGTTTGATTGGTGTACTTGGAGCTTTCAGAAAGGATTTCCCTTGCTGAGTCATGCTGTGTGGGTCGATCAGCTGTTTGTCTGCCTCAATCTTAAATAAGGGAGAGTGTTTTTGGCTGTCACTGATAAAAACGGCTACTGTTTGATGTAACGTGAGTCAGACAGATATATAGAAAAACCACAGAGGTGAAGTCTGGGGCTCTGATTCATTGTTGTTAAACGCATCTGTGGTTAAAGGAGCTGTCAGTGCATCACCTTTGGAATAATATATGAAATGTAACGCAAGAGTCCAACTTAGATAATGCATTTATGAGTGGATGCAATTTTTAACACTGACTTCTTTCCAAACTCTTGCCTTTTTATTTGTATTTTCAATCAAATCTATCTTACATCCATAAATATAGGAAACTGTTGCAACTCTAATGAAGGTAGAGGACCATACAGCCCTTTTAAAAATATTAAAACTTGTAAAACATGCAGAAAACTTGCTTGAAAAAGTAGTAAATTAGTCTTAAAAGTTAGAGATTTTGTTTTTTAAAGTCATAACATGTGTCCGAAGCTCTCGAGCCAGATCAGGTGAGTAATTCAACAGCGAGGGAACATCGGGAGGAAACTAGCTGCTATTACAAACTCTCAAACTCTTCAATCATATGAAATGGCTACAGATTATTGCCAGCAACGTCTGTTCACACCTGAGCATTAGGACAAACACTAAAAGGAAAAAAAAACAGTAAAAACATGAAGTTGCACCTCTGTCAGGGATTTCCACGGCTAAAAATAGTCCTAGTGTTTGGCAGTGGCTGAGGTTGGCAGCGGGACACGTTGTGTTTGGCAGGAGACGATGAGGTAACATGAGGTGAGTCATGAGTCCAAAACACAGAGGACACTCAAAGAGGAAGTCTCATCTGTCTGTCCATTTTGTAGGGATTTTTAAAGAAAATATAGGAACTTATTAAAAAACTTTTGTGACGTGCCTAAAGTAGCATTTTGTTAATTAAAAAAAAAAGCATTAATGTAGCATAAAAGACAATGGGAAAGCTATTTTAATAAATATGTCCAATCAATAGATGTTTTTGCTTTAATTTAGAGTCAGCGTCTTATGAACATGGCTTTGTGGATTAAAACTAAAGCAGTCATTGTCTTTGCTGCTGAAATCACGGTTGACCAAGTGACCCAGTCAAGAATTAGGATGGTAGACTAGGCTGAATGGTTAAACAAAAAAGAAACAAAAGTAACGGGTGTCTCTAAGTAGGGTCTTTGTCTTCGTTTGAGGGTGCACACTTTGTCCAAAGCACAGGGCGTGTATTTAAAAAGACTTTATTGTAATGGATAAATAAGTAAAGGTAACAGACACAAAGAGAAATTATGCAAACAAGAAAAATAACATGGTTTATCAGGTTTCAGACTGGGATTTTCCAAAGGCAGAGCAGTTATTCTTACTTTTATATCAGGAACTCCTCACAACAAACCTTTGACTGAGCACTTACGGTGGCCCTGCAGGGACATGTTTATAAGCGTACACCGAATTTGAACTTTTAACTGAGGTACAAAATTATAAATATTTTTTTTTATGGGGCATGACATTTTTCTACTTATCTATTTTTGTGAATTTAAACGTAATAATCATATAAAGATAAACCTATACCAATATAAAAAAAACAATCATAGCACTGACAGTTGGAAGAAATGCAAAAAAATAAGAAGTCTTGGAGGAAGAAATTGAAATTCATAATTGTAGTTTGTCCAGTTTTAGACAGACGTTCTGTTCACGCAGCCTCACTTCGACAAAAGAATTAAAACTGAAGGTCCTATATTTGTTTATACTCACTTTGGTAAAAATAAAGTCCAGACCTTAAGGACATGTTTTGGACAAACTGAGTAGAGAAAGGTCACTTACGAAATTATTTATAACTCTAACACAAGTTTCCTCAGCCTCATGCAAGATTTGATTTCATGTTCGAAAAGAAGCATGAGTGTGCTTCTCCTGCTGCAGTTTGTCCTCTCTGGGCCACTGTAGGAACACAAACAGGAAGAAATAAAGCTTTACATTCATATTTTATAGGTAGACAATGTAAACAGTGCCATTGTGAGGACACTATACACTATTACAAACTAGCGTTGACCAATGTGTTTATATTTATTCAAGTCTATGCTCTAATACATATCCTTTTCTTGTTTCTATAATGTTGGCTGTTTTGGTTTTAATCCCCAGAGCTATGGTTGTAAAACCTTCCTCCTTATAAACCTCCCTAATCCCTTCCCTTATAAACAAACTTATACAAAAAAAAAGCACCTCAATCATTGAGTTATGGCAAGTTTAAAACTAATCTAATGCAAAAAAAAAAAAGAAAAAAGGTGGATGTTGTTAACCTAATGCCTTTAAGCCATCCCGTGCAAAGTTTCCTCCTCCAAAGAGAGAGCTATAGCCCCACACATAGTGACAGCGCCATCCCCTCCTGATCAGCCCCGGGATAATGACCGCTTTGAAGTCGAACAAAACATGCGTCCTCCGAAAGGAATGCCGAGAATTAAATTAAACAGAGCAGAAGCAAGGGGGCATGTAATAGCTACCAAACATGGGACGTTAATGGTGGCCAGGTGGAACAAATGGTGCAGAAACCCCAGCTTTAGGACTTGTATATCCAATGAAATAAAAGTTTTTTTGTTTTTGTTATAGGATCTGTGTAATCTCAGGTTGTGCGCCTTCAGAGCTTATAGAAAAAGAGAGTATATGTGTTGAATTACAGCTCCTATATTAAAGCAGACAATGTGGAGGGTACGGTTACATTTAGCGAGGCATAAACTGATCGCTCTCACTATGGATGCAACAATGGAGAAAAAAAGAAAATGGCGGTGTTTGTGAAGCTTTAGGCGATAGGTTTGTGACAGAATGACGGATGACTGTGAAAACACTGCGTCGTGATAATATCAATTTGTTGCCCAAAGGGTGGATTTGAAGCTCTTTGAATTTATAAAATATGTGGCAGATTATGAAGCATGTGACGCAGTAGTGTCTGTAAAAACAACAAGTCTTTTCACATTTCTTAACTAATTTGACTATTGCAACTCTTTCTTGGCTGAAGAGCTGTCACATATCTGTCAGGCTCAGGTAGGCTAACATAACATAAGTGATTCTTTTACATCATAATGACTTAATAATAATAGTTCTTGAGTTTCCATTACCACTGAAGGTCAAACTTGTGTCTTAAACTAATTTCATGCAAAAGTAACGTCTACAGCATCTATTTTTTACAGTAGCTTTAGAGTTTCAAAATTCAAACTCCAACAACCTCAGAGGGTCAAAACTCAAACTACAGCAGCCTTAGAGTCAAAACTCAAACTCATTTTAAATACATTTTTTCCCAGATTTTCCAGGACATGCTTACCCTAATAGCACAAATGAAGCTAACCCGCTAACCAGCTGCTAAAGTCTAACGAACTAACAGTTCCTTAAACATTAACATCACTCCAACAGTAACTGTTTACTGTAAATATTAGCATTAGCCAGATCTGTATCATGGCCCACTAACTGCTCAATAAACTCATAAATATCATCTTTATATTAATACGCTGCTCTCTTTGTGGTTATAATCTGTCTCCGTCTCGTGTCCGATCATTCGTCAGGGTCTTGTAATGTTTGTACAAGACCCTGACGATATAATAAACACTTGAAAAAGAGAAATGGGAAGAGATTTATCAGAGCAATAATTCCTTCAGTGAAGTATGCTGCACATGCGGACAGTGGTTTAAACGACGGAGACTCTGTAATCCATGCATCGACAATAAAAGTGTCAAGAGCGATAAAATGTTTCTCCTGTCACTTTTGGACGCTGAAACCAAGCCTTAAAATCCGATGCAGGATTGATTTCTTCTCTGATTCGGTTTATGGTTTAATATTTATCATATATTATATGATAAATATATAGACATATATAGATATTTTATTTACTTAAATGTAGTGAGAGGAAGAAAGGTCTGAAAATAAGAGAATTTAAAGGTGCAGTGTCTATTTTTGGTCTACAGCTTGAACCTCTTTTTTTCTGCAGCATTTGAGCAACTATGGAAGCTCTGTAGGGACACAATGTTGTATTTAAATAAACCCAGTGGAAATATAAGTTTTACTTTAATTATTTTATTTTATAATAGTCCTAAGCCTTTGTGCTAAAATGTGTACCTTTCTTATAGTGCAGTGTAAAGTCTGAAGTAATGGCTCTTTCCAATCTACGTAGCTTTTTATGTGCTTTTGTGTTTTTGTTGTGGCGCTACAGAAAGTCCCATAAAGGACTTTATTAATCCCCCAAGGGCAGTTTAATGGTGTCCTCATTTTTAAGTGGTTTTAGTCCCAGTTGTAGACATGACAACAGAATTCTTTATTTATCCATACGTGTTTCATTTGTCTTCTGATTTCACCATCTCCAGTCTCCAGGCGTATTTCTTTGTTCATACTTGTGCTCGTGCCTTTGCCCGTAGACACCATCTGCTTTTATGGACTCGCCAGGAATGACACCGATAAACAGACAATAAACAAATGAGTAATCAGTTCCATTGGCAAAGGCAGAGGTGTGTTTAAATCAATTGGAACACATACAGTACCGGAGTTTCATTAGTTCTGGCTCGGCTCCTCGTTTTGGTTTTGGTCCCGTTTGATGTTGGTTTCTTATCAATTTAAAAATGAAATCCTATCTTCTCTACTTCAAATGGATAATACAGTTTTTTCAGACTCTTACCCCTTGTCCCAGTCTGCACTTGGACAGGGACACACTGATACTTAGGGTCTATTTTAGTCCGACAGAGACGCTACAGTGAGCACTGAAAGGTTTGACAAGGCCCATAAGTCTTGTTTCAACTGGAGCTGTATCAGCTTCCTTTACCAGAAGGGGTCTAAAGTCCAACGAGACAGTATATAATCCTCAGTTAAAATGATTCAAACTAATTACACCTTGTTCATGTGATAAAAGTCATATTCCAGCATATAAGCAGAACCTGTGCCTCAAATATTCAGTCCCTAAATTATAAGAAATTGCTGCAGCTCTATGAATGTAATGATCAAACAAATCTGATTTATGTCCCAGAAACAGACTTTTGTGTCTGTCTCTGAACACAGCTCCGAGGAAACACAAGCCTCTTCAGAAGAAACTTAACTAAACTGAACCAAACCAAACTGGCCTATTCAGGTGTTGGGATTTTAATTCAAGACCTGCCAAGACCATAACTACTTTGTTTGTCCATTATTCGTGTGTTTAGATCCTATCTTACTTTAAAATATCCCTCAATCCGTCCATAGATGGCAGAGGAAGACCTTTTGACTCAACTGAACAAACTAATTTGAAGAGACCTATCAACTTTTGAATTGAAACTATGCTTCCACTAATCGCTGACCCTTGAGATTAGTTTGGTTTGAGACTGGACTTGGACTGTTCCCTGGGATCTCCTCCACTGTATCACACACTTGTCTATATCTAGTGTTGTTGTTTTTTAGCTTTAAACCCACAGACTTCACTCTGACCTATATTCAACCTATAAACCTCAGCGTCACATATTAATCTTTCATCACCTACTTTAAATCAGTTCATTTGAGGATGTGCAGTCCCATCCTCACTGTCACTGTCATTTATCTCTACAATCTTGATCAAACCTAATTTCCCATTTTAAGTCTATAATTGCGCTTGAATGGGAGAAGAGAGCGAACAAGACTAAACAGGTTCTTCTTTAATCCTGCCTCAGAGCGACGCATACTACTGTACTGTACTGTTTTTTTATTGTTGTTGTTTTATTCAGCAAAGGAAATACAGAAACTAAAGAATAGCGTTGGCTCATGGAGTGCTGATAGATACCTGTGCAAGATGATGGATGTACTTACGAAAAAAAAACCCTTGGAGGAATTTTCTCTGGCAGTCGTATTTCTTAGTCTGGTACATACGAGCCGTGACTGTAATTTGGGAGCGTTTACTTCTAAGAAACACGCCTGTATTGCTGTAAAACATTAAGTAAATAAAATTAATAAGGTTTTACTCAGAAAAGTAATACATTAACAGGAACAGATAAGGACCTCAGCTCTAAATCTCTGATGTATACATCCCTCTTGACTTTTAAAGACTTTCTAATCATAAGACTTAATAAGAATAGACATGAGAGAAATGAAAAGGGATGGTCTTCAGTTTGTCTGCTGTGTATTTTAAATGGCTGAAACCAAAAAACCTGACAAATGATGTGACTTGAGCTTTTGTAAAACAGTTGTCTCCATAGGGCACAGCTAATGGGGATCCAAATACATAAATAAAAAATTGTTGCAACACTGTTTGACAAAACCACTCACTGTAAACCACGCTTGGATCAGTAAACACATTGGATTTCAACTGTGTAAACCAAGTTTGTGCAAAAACAGTTCCTAGTATCATAATGAGCTACAGATACATTTGTAGACATTTACGTCTTCAAGATGTTTTACTTAAAGTAGCACTGCATAACTTAAAAAATATATATTAGGACTGTCAAATGATCAAAATTTTTAATCAAATTAATCAGAATTTTCAGTGGATTAATCAGGATTAATCACTATTTGCAGTTACACCTGAATCCTAACCATTTTTTTTTCTGAAATGCATACCAAAAGATAAATAACAGGACACAGATACATAATTTTCATATTATGTCCGTTTAATAACACAGCCAAATAATGGTGGTTTAAATCAAGCTGAAACATACTACACACCATAATATTTGTCTTTGTAATGTCCCATCGCTTCCTCTTTGGCATTCCTCTTAACCAGGATGTACAATTTACAGTATTCAATTGAACAGAAAGCAATAAATGTAGTCACTGTAGTTACTCACTGATGTCCAATGGTCTCCTGTCAGGGCGATATGATTTACTTTAGCCAAGACCTCTTTCCTTTTTTCTTTTTCGTTTTCATAGAGCTCGTGGATTTTCGTCATAACTGTGACTCTTGACGGTGGCTTATAGGATGAGTCTTGAGACGCCACTTGCAAAACATCAAGGAAACCTGAGTCTTCTACAATGCTAATGGGTCTACAATCCTTTGCAATCCATTTTGCTTTTGTGTTGGTCAAATTATCTGAGGTTGATTTTGTTAATGGCCTGCGAACATTCAGCTTGGTCTGGCGCAAACCACTGACGGCCCACAAACGCATGTTTGCCGTTGACATGGTACCTCAAGCTTGAACAGCTCCGGTGAAATTGAAACTCCTTGTTACAAATCTTGCAAATAACCTTGTACTTGTTAACTGTACCATCATCATTCTTTTTATATTTGAATCCGTCAATAGGCCCACTTTGCTCACTTTCCTCCGTCACACCTCTAGCTCCCAATCACTTCCCTGACTTTCATGACCTGAATAATTTGTCACACTGCGCATGCAACAACAAACAACTAATTAACGTTGTTAACACGCTATTTTTGACAGCCCTATTATATATCTTTCTTTTCTCACCCTCAAGTTGATGGTTCTTAGACATGAGGTCAGTATAATGTCTATCTCAGTGTCCTCTGCCCCTACATGCTTTGGTGCTAAAAAAAAAAAAAAATAGCCTTGACCTTTGTTTAATCTCTAAACTTGCTGAATTCCTCTTAAATACCATTTGGGATTTTTCCATCTTAAAGGTTTATTGAAGCTCAGATTAAGCAGCCTTTGTGTCAGCTGTGCATCGTCCTGTTTAACTCAACTGTACTGTCCCAAATATCCGCCGTCTGTCCTTGCTTGGACTGACCCCTCTGCAGCTGGGTGGCCCTTTTGCCGACAGATCCCACATGAGCCGACGCAGACACAAACAGACCGCTCATATGTCCAGTGTAAACTCCTCGTCGTGGGGCCATTTTTGCACGAATATAGGAATAAACAGATGTAAACGACGAGCACTGGGGGCCCAAACACAGCTGGTTCAGCTCCAGCTGTGGATGTCAGGGTCACAGAAAGATGAGGGGAGATAGGGCAGCAGGACACTCGAAAAGATAATGGAGGGAACATAAAATACAGATAAGATGCAGCGATTGAGAAATAGTTGTTCCGCCTGAAAGATCTCTGTCAAAGTAAAGATACAGAGCCTTTAAAGTTATCTTGAAGAAAAGCATGTCGTTAAGGAGAGCTACACTCAGTGGAACATTAGCTGATGTCAGACTTTATTGCAGCAGAAATGTGGTTTGAGTTAACTGAATGTGTGTAAGCAAATTATTGAAGGCATTGTTTGGCTGTTCTCCTAAAAAAGTGCAGATATTTAATAAGACCTTAAGAGGTTTTCATGGAGGTTTTTTTTGAGCAAAGGATTCGGCAGCTGGAAGACTGAGACGTCAAAAGGAAGTGTTAAAAAAAGTGTTAGTTTGACAAAGTGGATCCATTAGACGGAGGAGACAGAGTTGGGAAACAAAAGGTCAAAGGTTGAGACACTGAAACAGCTTCTGAAATGTGAGTGTGAAGACTCAACTGACTTTTAGACAGCATTATTGCAGCAGCCGGCAACAGAGAGCAAAAACTACACACTGCCCCTTTAAACTTCCATTTATCTTGCCTTATTTTCCTAAACCTAAACCTTTGAAAAGTTTCTCTACCATAACTTTTTTTTGTTTTGAGGTAAATAGTTCACTCTTTTTAGCCTTGCCTTCAAGAAGTCCACTATCTTTTCCCTCTTGTCCCTCTTTTTCCCGACGCCGCTTCGATTCTAAATCTGATTAATCACACGCCAACACTTTATCTTACCTCTCATTGTGTCTTATCCTTGTTTTCTTAGACATATAGTTCACCTTATGTGTGCATATACTGTCTCCACCGTAACCCTACACTTCACCATCAGGGATAACATCAGGATCCTATAGGAATGAACAGGACAAGCCCGGACAAAACCGAAAAATGCCCCAAAAAACGTCTTTTAAACCGTCGCAGCTCGTGTAAGTGTTTGGACAGTGAAGTAAACAGGGTTGGATTCAGGAACATTCAATTGGTGTATAGTTAAAGTAATGCCAAGGATGACAGGATGGAAAAAAGAAAAAAGAAATCCGAACAGGAATGAGCTTGTCGTGTTATTTCAGTGACTATGCAAATTAAACAAAAACAAACGTACTTTTACATGGAATAGCTTTTGGATCATGTCAAAGAGAATTTATGGCTGAGTTTTGTGATTTCAAAATGACAAAGATGGGTAAATCAGCTTTAACCTTTTGATTTTGAAACGTTTTGTAATGTTGAGGCATACTATAAAGGGGCATTATTCTCGCTTGGAGTGCGAGAGATCCCATGTTCAGATCCCTTCAACATATGTTACAGTCCCTGATAACAATGTCTAGGGTAAATAAGAGACACATAACAGCTGTGGTGCTCCAAAGAAAGGTTTATTTAACACATAATTCTAGCCTAAAAGAGAGAGATGGAGAGGGGAAGGTTGCAAAGAAAAGCATTTGGTCAAAAGATCTTAAACGTTTCACATTGTAAGAGCTTGGTCTGGGACGAACAGTATATGTCATCATAATCTTTTTGTCTCTTAGTTAGTGTTAGTGTGTGATTGTGTTTTGTATTTGCTGCTTATCTTCAAGACTCCTTTGTAAAAAAGGGAGTTTCCTGGTTAAATAAAAATCCCTCACGTGTCCCGCTCCATGTGCACTCCTCTGTTCTGTGTTTGCCCATCTTTAGACGTTTCAAACCGAGGCTCGAGTGTCCCCCTCAAGGCTGTTTGTCAGATCGTCCTTCTGTGCAGCTCTGGGTGTGGACAGAGGAAAAGTGAATGGTGCCTGAACACATCTCGACTCTGACGAGGCCGGCTCAAATGTCACAACACTGTGTCTCTGAGCAAGCAGTAATAAATCAATATAATAACAGTAGAGCACAGATTTACACTTGTACATAAATACCTAGAAGCACTGTATTCAAATGAAAAAGCATTACTGTGAACAGATCCCACATGTCTCCTCAGTCCATTAGCCTTAATTTCTCTGCTCTGCCCTGTTTCTGTCAGTGTAATTAGAAAAGTGCTGAAGATCAGAGCAGACGGAGTTGGATCAGTGACCTTTTCTCTGCTTTGGTCTTTCTCCAATCCCTTCTGACTTTCTACTTTTCCATTTCTGCAAACTGTGTGACCACTGTACATTGGGTTGATGTTTAGAGTAAGGACTTTTGGCATCAGTTAAAAAAGAAGTGCAGTGATTGTCTTTTTTTGTGTTTTGTACATAAGGTATAGTTTGCATTTTCATTGACCATTGTCTTTGTACAGGATGACAAAAAGAGAGCTATTCCTTTGCTAAATATAAGAGTTAGGTTTGTAGTACTCAAGACCAGTCTTAAGACTATTTGTAAAAGTCTTAGTCTTGTCTTGAACAAAGTTTTACATGATCTTAACTCGGTTTCTTGCTCTAAGTCTGTACTAACTCTGTCTCCTTCAAACACTGACCTCTGTGAGTCTGGACCTGGTCTAAGTCTGGACCAACTCTGTCTCCTTCAAACACTGACCTCCGTGAGTCTGGACCTGGTCTAAGACTGGACTAACTCTGTCTCCTTCAAACGCTGACCTCCGTGAGTCTGGACCTGGTCTAAGACCGGACTAACTCTGTCTCCTTCACCAAACGCTGACCTCCGTGAGTCTGGACCTGGTCTAAGACCGGACCAACTCTGTCTCCTTCAAACGCTGACCTCCGTGAGTCTGGACCTGGTCTAAGACTGGACTAACTCTGTCTCCTTCAAACGCTGACCTCCGTGAGTCTGGACCTGGTCTAAGTCTGGACTAACTCTGTCTCCTTCAAACGCTGACCTCCGTGAGTCTGGACCTGGTCTAAGACTGGACCAACTCTGTCTCCTTCAAACACTGACCTCCGTGAGTCTGGACCTGGTCTAAGACCTGGACCAACTCTGTCTCTTCACAAACGCTGACCTCCGTGAGTCTGGACCTGGTCTAAGACCGGACCAACTCTGTCTCCTTCAAACGCTGACCTCCGTGAGTCTGGACCTGGTCTAAGACCGGACTAACTCTGTCTCCTTCAAACGCTGACCTCCGTGAGTCTGGACCTGGTCTAAGACCGGACTAACTCTGTCTCCTTCAAACGCTGACCTCCGTGAGTCTGGACCTGGTCTAAGACTGGACTAACTCTGTCTCCTTCAAACACTGACCTCCGTGAGTCTGGACCTGGTCTAAGACCGGACCAACTCTGTCTCCTTCAAACACTGACCTCCGTGAGTCTGGACCTGGTCTAAGACCGGACTAACTCTGTCTCCTTCAAACACTGACCTCCATGAGTCTGGACCTGGTCTAAGACTGGACTAACTCTGTCTCCTTCACCAAACACTGACCTCCATGAGTCTGGACCTGGTCTAAGACCGGACTAACTCCGTCTTCTTCACAAACACTGACCTCCGTGAGTCTGGACCTGGTCTAAGACCGGACTAACTCTGTCTCCTTCACCAAACACTGACCTCCGTGAGTCTGGACCTGGTCTAAGACTGGACTAACTCCGTCTTCTTCACAAACACTGACCTCCGTGAGTCTGGACCTGGTCTAAGACCGGACTAACTCTGTCTCCTTCAAACACTGACCTTCGTGAGTCTGGACCTGGTCTAAGACCGGACTAACTCTGTCTCCTTCAAACACTGACCTCCGTGAGTCTGGACCTGGTCTAAGACCGGACTAACTCCGTCTTCTTCACAAACACTGACCTCCGTGAGTCTGGACCTGGTCTAAGACTAGACTTGGATCTGATACAGTGTATTGTTCACTGGCTCTGGTTTTGAGTCGGTCTTGACCTGGTCTCTCCGGACGGTCTTGGTCTTTATATTTTATGGGGACACACATATATTGTCGTCTGCAGTTAAAAACCTAATTATTTCATCATTACTTTTATCCACATCTCTTTTAGATCTCATGGTGTTTCCCAGACCCCTGATATTCCCCGTCTGAGACCCCGCTCCGTCTCCTCAGGGGTTCGCTCTGACCTTTTATTATTAACGTCTGTCTCCTGACGAGTCATATGAACATTTATATACGTCCCAGCTCTGACCAGGAGACTTTCTCACATCCCCTCAGTCCCTTTAACCTCATCGTGCCCCTGACCGATCACCCTTTTGTCCCTCCTCCCCTGCCTTCCCGCTCTCTTGTCCCCCTTTTCTTTCGCTAATCGCATTCAAATACCAGCTCTGACCCTTGACTCTAACCTTAAGCAACCTCTACATCTGACTCCTTTAATAAATACTCAACTAAAGACTTAAAAGAATCATAAGACATCTCTGAGCAGTCACCTTGGCCAACAATTCCCCGCAGAGCGACACTTTGAAAAGACAGTGTAGGGTGTTTTGAAGTTTAAAGAGGGCTGTATATGAACTTACATCGCTCAGATGTCGGCTTATAAAGTTTGTGACGTTTGTGACGTTGCGTGACACGGTGGAGAAATGTCAGGAATGTACAAGTACAAACACTTAGAGGTTAATCTGAGCTTTGAGTGGAGTTTTATAAGCCACCAGTTTGTTTACAGTGTGACACAAAGACAGGGCAAAAGAACTGCATCAACTGGATACGTACAGTGTAGGGTAAAGTTTATAGTAATTTTCAAGGGGCCACTTAAAGCCTAATTTAATCTTTGAGCAAAATAATAGTATAATAACCTATAAATAACAACAACTGCCATTTCTTTCCCTTTGCTGTTTTTTTAAATAAGTGCTCATCAGTTGGAATAGAAAAAGGCTAATGTTGGCAAAAGCCTTCAGCGTGTATTTTTTTCATTAACTCACAATATGGCTTAGATGCTAATGCTATTTTGCTAGCAATAATGTAGCTAACATCTTTGACACCCCTGATCTAGTATATGCATTTGGAAATAACAGGAAATGTAACTGCAGTATTTAAGAAAATGTCACAAAAGTCACTTCTTGGGGCTAAATTGGCAGTTTTTATCTTGACTTCCTCCTATTAACCCTAAGCTTAACGTCACAAAGATTTTTTATTTTTTTTGTTACCACTTGGGGGTACTTTTTCCCCCTACATTTTATTTCATATTTGCTTTATTTTTGTTAATTAATTATAGGTTGTGTATCTGTGTTTTTATTTACCTCATGCTGAGACCCAATACAATGTTTTTTTTTTTTTTGAATGAATGAATGTAGAAATAAAATGAAGATGATGTATTGTGAGGGATTCAAAGGTTTCTTCATAAAAAGTCCCTTTAGTATGAATCATAATAGTTTGTTTAGTGAATATGTTGAAAGCATATACTTAACCTGTTGTTCTGTATGTGTGTCTGCAGGGAAAAAAGTCAGACGAGCCGTGTGATGGACTCGACTGCAGCCGAGGATGTATATGTATCCCAGAGAAGGGCAGCAGGGTGAGTCCAGTCAAACAGTCTATTCTAACTCTCGCAGGGTTTGGATTAAAACTAATTCAGAAACTCCTATTAACTTCTTTTACTGCCAATAAATCTTGTCAGTTTCTCCAAAATAGTACCTCCTCTAACGAGACGCCACCAACACAATACAGTCTACCTTAAAAGAGAAGTAAATGAGATTTTGCTGTCAAAGTTTTACAGAGTTTATTGCATTATTCATTAAACAGAGCAGTAATGGAATGCAGTAGATAACTGCACAGACTAATGAAACCTCTCCTGATTGGATAAAAGGGGATAGGGTACTAAAAATGGGGCAAAAACAGACATGTTACTGACACAACACGTCAGGGAGCTTTCTTTCATATATAACTTCTTCTTCTTTACCTCAAACCTTTATAAAACAACACAGACTTGTATAGCACTGAAGGAAAGTTACTGAGGCATCAACCAATAACCAATACTTATCAATCCTTTAATTTTGTAGTAGCAGCCCTTGTCTTCTCGACTGTATTGAGATATTAATGTCCGCAGGCGACTAATTCTACCTATATACAGTAATACTATTCTGGTCGTTAAAATTAACAAGAGCTGTCTGATTCGTCTGTTTAACGACCAATGCCATTTCCCAAACATGTTCTGAAGATGTCCAGACATAACAGCTATTTATCCAATTGCTGCAATAAACAGAGCAGTGTCAACCTTACGGCTGTATTGACATTAATCTCACCTCATCATCTGCATTCAGTTTTTTTACATACCTCTGTCAATACATCATCTGATTCAAATCCAAAAGTTGTTATGACAAAATCAGTAAAGGTACAGTAACTGACTAAATATTTGCAGTCACAATGTGTTATTGAAAATGATACAATCTGATCTAAAGCTTATTTTGGCCTCAAAAAAGGAATTGGTAAAGGTTTGTCAAAGCCTGGGAATGCTGAATTGCCCAACTTTTAACTTTATTATTGTCAAATGGGAAATCCTTTTTGCAGCAGTCATCAAGAATTTTTTTTTGCAGCAATCAGCGAAGAATTCATAGGGTCTGAGTTTTGACCTTATGACATTTACACTCTTTATATTAGGACAAGACAAGTCATTGAGCTAAAAATAGTACCTAGAAAGTGTATGTATCGAGTAATTTTGAGTGAACCCAGACTAACTCTTATCCTTGCGCTCACAGTCCAAACAACAATTACTGTCTGATACACAGCCTACACTTACTCCAGCCCCTGCTGCCTCCGGAGCCCAAATAACACAGCGACAAGGCATTAGCTGTTTGTAAATGATATATGCCCCAGACTCGCTCAAGTCTTCGAACCCGAGCGAAAGACGACAGCAGAGCATTAGCTGCTTTAACTGTTATTGTTTGGAGACAGTCAGGTGCTTATTTGTCTCCTTTCAGTTTTACTTTTGTAACAGCCTCGGTTTACAGCGGGAGTTTACAGCGGGAGTTTACAGCAGGAGCTTACAGCAGGAGTTTACAGCAGGAGTTTACAGCGGGAGTTTACAGCGGGAGTTTACAGCAGGAGCTTACAGCACGAGTTTACAGCAGGAGTTTACAGCAGGAGTTTACAGCGGGAGTTTACAGCTGGTGTTTACAGCTGGAGTTTACAGCAGGAGTTTACAGCTGGAGTTTACAGCAGGAGTTTACAGCGGGAGTTTACAGCTGGTGTTTACAGCTGGAGTTTACAGCAGGAGTTTACAGCTGGAGTTTACAGCAGGAGTTTACAGCGGGAGTTTACAGCTGGAGTTTACAGCAGGAGTTTACAGCTGGAGTTTACAGCAGGAGTTTACAGCGGGAGTTTACAGCTGGTGTTTACAGCTGGAGTTTACAGCAGGAGTTTACAGCTGGAGTTTACAGCAGGAGTTTACAGCAGGAGTTTACAGCTGGAGTTTACAGCAGGAGTTTACAGCTGGAGTTTACAGGAGTTTACAGCGGGAGTTTACAGCTGGTGTTTACAGCTGGAATTTACAGCAGGAGTTTACAGCAGGAGTTTACAGCGGGAGTTTACAGCTGGTATTTACAGCTGGAGTTTACAGCAGGAGTTTACAGCTGGAGTTTACAGCAGGAGTTTACAGCTGGAGTTTACAGCTGGGAGTTTACAGCTCTGGAGTTTACAGCAGGAGTTTACAGCTGGAGTTTACAGCGGAGTTTACAGCTGAGTTTACAGCTGGAGTTTACAGCTGGAGTTTACAGCTGGAGTTTACAGCTGGAGTTTACAGCTGGAGTTTACAGCGGGAGTTTACAGCTGGAGTTTACAGCATTAGTTTACAGCTGGAGTTTACAGCGGGAGTTTACAGCTGGAGTTTACAGCATTAGTTTACAGCTGGAGTTTACAGGAGTTTACAGCTGGAGTTTACAGCATTAGTTTACAGCTGGAGTTTACAGCATTAGTTTACAGCTGGAGTTTACAGCGGGAGTTTACAGCGGGAGTTTACAGCTGGAGTTTACAGCAGATGTTTACAGCATTAGTTTACAGCTGGAGTTTACAGCGGGAGTTTACAGCTGGAGTTTACAGCGGGAGTTTACAGCTGGAGTTTACAGCATTAGTTTACAGCTGGAGTTTACAGCGGGAGTTTACAGCAGATGTTTACAGCTGGAGTTTACAGCGGGAGTTTACAGCGGGAATTTACAGCTGGAGTTTACAGCGGGAGTTTACAGCATTAGTTTAATTTCCAATTTTTGTTAGTTTCAGGTCAAACTCCTCCCTCTAGAGATTTAAGATCAGCTCTCTTACCAGTTCATCTCAGAATCAATAAAGTCTCTTGGAAATAATTACATGCTTTAAACCTTTTCTTCACAAAATGGGTAATAGTGACCTGTCGCTTACCAAATAGTGAGCTCACACTTATTTTAACATCTTCTAATCTTAACGGTCACTGAGATTGTTCATGTGACTCACTATTTGGTCACCACTGCCCTTTTTCTAATGTGTTGTAAAACTTTATTTATGAAATGCTATAAACCATTATAGTATCATAATAACCGTTTTTTAGGCAACTTTCCCAAAAATGACGTTTTGGCACTGTTTTTGATATACAGTGATGTTTTATTAGTTTCTTTATACTGACAATTATGTAAAATGGTACCTTAATGTTTTTAAAATAATAAAAAAATCAGTCAAGAAACAAAGTATGAAATGTAACATAAACTTAATTACTGTGTAGCACAGAATATACAAAATATACAGTAGAATAACATACACTATATACATTACAAAATATGAGAACTGAATAATGAGGTGCATAGCAAGTACTGTTCTCCGTTTCAAATTGCCATCACATAGCCCCCCTTTTGCCACTGACTCAAATCAAAATGTTATGCTTGCTGTTGCGTTTTCATCGATAAGAGTCCATCAGATCCTTATCATGCTGTCAATCTCCTGCTGAACTGCTCGGTGTTGGAAGCTGAGTTTCCTAAAACAACAACATCAGCAGCAGCAGCAAGATAAATCAAAAACGCTCTGTTGATCCCCAGAGGCACAGCTTTTGTCTTATTAATCTTTTCGTCAGTCATGACCCAAACACACAGGCGAGTCTCCTGGCTTTAATATCTGTCACATTGGATCCATTACGTCCAATAACAAGGGTCCTGTCCTGGGGGAAGCACAGGGGTCAGAGGTCCGAGTCGGAGACAGTCAGGTTAATACTGAGGCCTTTCAAAACTGAGAAGGGGTCTGGAAGCATGGGGTTAGTTTAATTTGGGGAAACCTACTTCTGTTTCAAACACAAACAGACGCTTTCTTATTTTGTTGCTTTATGTAATGAGTTTAGTGCAGTTTCTCAATATTTTCTGACACATATAGTTAATGCAAGGGCACTTTCTAAAGTGACACTAAAATCTGACTCGAGTTTCTCTCAGTTATAGATGTTTCAAACAAATTTTAATCAAAAAACACACAGAGGCAAAACCACCTTTATTAAAAACATTAAAACAGAGCTACAATAAATGGTAAATGCTCCTTCTCAATTCGGCTCAGATGTAGCTTAGATAAAAATATAGAACCAACAGGAGTGACAATGACAGGATTAGCAAAAATCACATAATTGTGCAAAAACAAGTTGGCTTGGACGGATGTCTCCAACAGAAGAATGTGTTTAATGTCAGAGCCTAAATGAAGGGAAAAGTCTGACTGTTGATGTCACTTGTGGAAAGGTCTTTAGGTGCAACATTTTAGCCTTGAGTTTTTTATAGGACCCCACCTCGTGCCAAAAATAGCCCCCAGAGACCTGACTCATTCCTTCAAATCCCGAGGTCTGTAGATGATAATTAAATAAAACTAAGTTGCATAACATTTGCTGATAATGTTACTAAATAACAGTCTGGTTTGAGTCTAACATCTTTTTTAATTGGTTTGATCCAACCAATCATTATCTTCCCAACAAACTTTAAGCCCCGCCCCCAAACACAAGAGCACCTGAGGCTTGAATGGAGAGCAGCCATCCTTTTGAAATCTTTTTAAATCTTAGCCTGGGGTAAAGTGATATCGGATGGACGTCTCAGGGGAACAGCCTAGAAGACAATCCAGGGATGGAACCTTTTTTTCTTTTCTTCCGGGGGCCTCTCGATGAAAGAAGACTAAATTCCTTTTCTTTAATCCCGGCGCAGGTAGAGGCTCAAGAATGAGAAACAGACTGCAGATGCATTTTTATGTACAACCAGAGAAAGAGTTCTGAGAGAAGACCACGGACACCTGACACTCTCAATTTAGTCTCGGAAAGGTCAGAGGTCACGAACAACACCAAACAAGGCTAAAGATAAAAGTCAGGGTCAACACCATCAAAGCCAAATACATGCCGGGCTGCTTTTATCCTCTTAAGGAGCTGCTTTTTCAGGTTTTGACACTAGTTTGGTCTTAGAGCCTGCTTCAACAGATGATTAAACAACAAAAACAAATATGATTTATAAATGACATGATGTATGTATTCTATGTTCTTTTTTTAAAAGTTTAGAGTACAATGCTCATGTGCAACAGGTGTACAGTACAATAGAAATCTCAAAAGGTGATACTTGTAGAGTCAAAAGTTTTCAGGAGACAGTACATAGTGAAAAGTTTTAGAATCACTGATCCAGCTTCAATATTACATGTTTATTTCATGTTAGATTTAGATTGAAGCCTGTTGACACTGCTCCGTGAGTCTTTTTCAGTGCCTCTACCGCCTCCACCTGGCTGCTTTAGGAACAACAAATGAAACTCAAAAAAAGAAAACAAGAACTAAATAAATTGTAGTTTTAACTGAAGTAAAGGTTTGTTGTTTGTTTTAAATTAAAAAAAATATGGTATTTACTCTTGATTAGAGTAGTCTAGTATAATGTAGACTAGTGTAGTCTAGTGTAGTTTATTCTAGTTTAGTTTAGTGTAGAGTGGTCTACTGTATTGTAGTTTAGTATAGTGTAGTCTAGTGTAGTTTAGTGTAGTGTGGTGTAGTGTAGTCTATTATAGTCTAGTGTAGTTTGTTCTAGTGTAGTCTAGTGTAGTCCGGTGTAGTGTAGTCTAGTATAGTCTAGTGTAGTCTAGTGTAGTCTAGTGTTGTCTGTTCTAGTGTAGTTTAGTGTAGTCTAGTGTAGTCAGGTGTAGTGTAGTCTAGTGTTGTCTGTTCTGGGTAGTCTGTTCTAGTGTAGTCTAGTGTAGTGTAGTCTAGTGTTGTCTGTTCTAGTGTAGTTTAGTGTAGTCTAGTGTAGTGTAGTCCGGTGTAGTGTAGTGTAGTCTAGTGTTGTCTGTTATAGTGTAGTTTAGTGTAGTCTAGTGTAGTGTAGTCCGGTGTAGTGTAGTGTAGTCTAGTGTTGTCTGTTCTAGTGTAGTTTAGTGTAGTCTAGTGTAGTGTAGTCTAGTGTTGTCTGTTCTAGTGTAGTCTAGTGTAGTGTAGTCTAGTGTTGTCTGTTCTAGTGTAGTCTAGTGTAGTGTAGTCTAGTGTTGTCTGTTCTAGTGTAGTCTAGTGTAGTGTAGTCTAGTGTTGTCTGTTCTAGTGTAGTTTAGTGTAGTCTAGTGTAGTGTAGTCGAGTGTAGTGTAGTCTGGTGTAGTGTAGTCTAGTGTTGTCTAATGTAGTCTAGTGTTATCTGTTCTAGTGTAGTTTAGTGTAGTCTAGTGTAGTGTAGTCGAGTGTTCCCCGGAAAAGCTGGAGGAAGTGTCTGGGGAGCGGGACGTCTGGGCGACTCTGCTTAGACTGCTGCCCCCGCGACCCCACCCGGATGAGAGGAAGATGATGGATGGATGAGTTATAAAGAAACCAAGCAAAAAAAAAAAATTTTAATAACGCATAACATGCACAAAGTAGCTACAAGTAATGGAGGTATTTATGGCATCTTTAAGAACATAAGTAGTAAGTGTCCAGACAAATGAAGAAGCACATATGACTAATACATCAATAAAGTTGTTGTAGTTGTGGAGAACCTTTTCTAAAGCAGCTGAGAAAACAGTCTTCTGTTTATGACGTGGTCTCTGTGGGACAGCAGCCAGGCCTCTGTTCACTAATTCGTTTTTTTTAAGGGGAAAGGACCTGGATAAAGAGAGAAACCAGCTTGTTTGGTTAATGGTGGCCATCAGGACAAACAGATGAGTCAGAGGAAGAAGAGGAGAAGGAGGGATGGGAAAAGGACCAGAGGTGATACAGATGGACTCAGAATAACAAACTCACTACATTCAGGACAATCTGAGTCACAGTGGGTTTATAATGCAGTTGGAAAAGGCAAAATGGGTTTAAAGCAAGGCAGTACGCACTGGATATTTAGCTTTCCTCATTTTTGCATCACTGTGTTCTCATAGCGAGTGATGCTCAGCAATTTATCAAAGCGTCAAATAAAGACAATGAAGAGGATATGTCTTTTGCATTAAGTGTCAACTGCATTAAGTCTGGACTGGCATCTGAAAACAACAGCCAATCAAAATATGAAAAAAAAGTGCCATTGAGTCATTGAAGTGCAAAAATAAAACGGAATAGGAGGAAATACAGCTAAACTTGTGTATAGATATACACAGGTTTGGCCTGGACAGAAAGAACATACACATAACAAACATGACTGTCCTTTGATTCCCACATCTACCCTCTGCCTGACAAAATCTGATAAAACATATTTTTCAACAATAAAGATGAAATTCAGAGTCGGAATACGTGGCATGTGTTGGACAGATGTCGTAAATGCCCCAATGAGATAACAATGCTATCAGTGAGCGGTCGCTGAAATATCACGGATAAATAAAGTTGTTTAGTTTCCTCACTGAAGCGAGAAGAGGAAAAAGGACGAGACAATCTAAACATCAGCATCAGGGCACTTTCACTGAAGGTGGGATTAAAAAAGAGCCTATGACCGCGCTGAAACTTTATTCAGGGCTATAAAATTAAGTTCAGAAACAGACTGACAGGTAAAAGTTTAAATTAGTCCATAAGAGTAAACCTGAGGCTACACTTTCTGATTGAACACACACGTTTATGTTTTCATTTTATAATGTGGGATACACAGGAAAGAAATGCATATGAGGTACATAAACAAATGGTTTTTGTTCTGTTTTATTATAAAATGTGAGTTGTGGACATTAACATTTTGTAAAAGTTCAGGGTTAATGTTCTGAAAAAACAAAATGAATTTAATAACGGCTGACAAAAGGCCCATCTTCTGCCTGACGCAGGTGTGGACGTGCGCTGTTGTGGTCGTTCTGAGCCGGGGTCTGGACCAAGGCGGACTGAGGCCTGATAAACGTCGTGTATTTGGAGCGCGCCTTTGCAATTATCATACATTAATAAAGTATCTAAAATGCACTGATCCACACTGGCAGCTCGTGTCTCGTTGCTGATTGGTCAGAGGGATCTTTCTATCCTTTATCCAGAACTTAACCTGCCCTGGATCAGTTCAGTTTCCAGAGATATCTAAACCAGTGTTGTGATACCCAAAAGGGTTAACCCCCTGTAACCTCCTAATCCAGCCTCATAGAACAGGGTTCTAAAGAACTTGGTTTCAGGACATTGTGGTCTTTTTGCTCATTTCATTGTCGGACATTTTGTTGAGGCTTTTTGACATTCGGCCAGATTACGTGTCCGTCTGTTTTTGCTCCTTGTGTTATTGGGTTATCAGACTGAACAAACTGATTAAACTTGCACCCAAATACACAGTCCAGCCCCGTCCCATCACTGACCCACTGAGTATCCATTCTGACAGCTCAAATCTTCCTCCGAGCGGCGAACAATACCAGCCCCCAAAGCCTCAAAGAGCCCCAGGCCAGTGTTTTGTCTGTCCCAGCACTGTCCCAAATCAGGAAGTGAGGTCGGTCCAGTCTGAGCCGTAAGTCCCGGGGAGCTTAGGGACCAGAATACGTTGCATTGTTCCTCTTTGTGGACCGGGGGATTTGGGCTACAAACTGACCAGTCTGCTGGAAGGTGATGGGACTGGAAGGTCTGGAAGAGCAAGGCCAAAAAACCCAGACGATGGGACAATTCATTCAAAACAGACCGTTTTTCTTTATCATTTGCATAAGTTATTGGACTTATTTTTCTTCATAAGCAGGCATCATACAGAATTTCACTAAATAATTATATTTTTAAAAATCTAAGAATTAAGACACAAAAAGACATATAAATAGTAATAAACCCTAATATGAAAACCTATTGTTACATAAGAGTAGCTGTAATGGCTACTGGTGGCACTTATAACCATTTTTACTCTCATACTCTTTATTTGTCCATATGACTTATACAGCACCTTGAGGTTATTTTCAAGTTTGTCTTGACTGATTGGCCATTGTCACTGAGTTCACTGAGTCCTGGATAAACAGTCCAGACCCATCTTTGAACTTTAAAGGATTCAATCAGAGCAGATAGAGAGGCCTCAAGTGGGAAGAGTAAAAAGAGTAAAAAGAGGAGGCTTGCTGTCCAGGACGGATGCTACACTGAACAACATGGACCACCCCTTGCATTGGATTCAAGAGTAGCCAGTGGATGTCTGGGATCAGTGCCCCAAGAACTCCTTCTTCCAAAATGAGACTGTACAAGACTTTTGACGAGTACACTGCACTGATGACATTAAAAAAAACTATTAATCTGACCTGTGTGACTTAATACATCGTTTTTGAGTTTTTAAAGCAAGTGTAGCTTAAATAAAGAGTAACATAATGAGTGGCCTTTTACTGTAATTGTCCCGGGCAGAAACGGGCTAAAGACAACAGAAATGAGAAGGAAAGCATTAAATAAATGATGACGAGTCGAGTGAAGGGTTCCCATTAAAAGTGAAGTCAGAGTAAAAAGGCGCAGAAGCGTGAGAGAAAGTGGACCCTGCATATTTTCTTCAGATAAAAACAGGTGTGACTCAGACAGATGCCTTCAGCCGATAACAGGCCTGTCATTACAGTCCGCCCCGAGGACAGACACAGCGCTGAAGGGGATCGAGAGCAGCTCGACATATAACCCTTCAGCTAAAGAAAAGACATGTCTGGCCCAAACAAAGTCCAAATGTAGATGTTTAGTGCCTGACCAAAACCAAAGCATGGCTGATACCCAAGACCAGACCAGGTCTCAGGTGTAAGCGTGTGTTCACACTTGTAGTCCGCTTCATTTAGTTCGCACCAAAACAAAAAACGGTCCATTTAGTTTGGTTCGTCAGCTTAAAGCCCCGGTCCATGCATTTTTTAAGGATCACACTAGAGGGCGCTGTTGCCCAAATGCTAATAAGTTAATAATAATAATAATATGTTACTACTTACTTGTTTTAGCTTCTCAGTTCTTCACATTTGACCGCACCTCATTTTATTTAGTTGGACACAATATATATATGCATGTATATAATTATGTATATTTATATATATACATGTATATAATTATGTATATTTATATATATTTTTTTTTTCTGACCTCAGGAAAACTAAACGTTTGGTGATGTTTTTGTCGCCAGTTTATGAGGCTCTTCTTGTTTAAGCTCGTCTGTGGTCAGTTATTACTGAACTGGGACTTTGGGAGAAATGAACACATTCTTCATTAAACCATTGTTATACAATGATACAAGATACAAAGGTAATCACAAAATAAAACCATATAATATACATTGACTTAAACCAGGACTAAAACTAAGGCAAACATAGACCTACACCAGGACTGAACCTGTGACTATGGTCCCGTTTTAAAGTGGCACTGAAGCCACGACCAGGAAAAACAGGAACAAAATACCTTCTTTTTTTTATTTTGGTTATGATTTTTATAATGGATCCTTCCAATAGGTTCAGTAGAGCTTCAGTTGTCTATTTTCCTCAGATAGACAAATGAAAACAGAGTTGTTTTGAGACAAAAACAAAACAGTTCCACTTGACTTTAACTGAATACAACTAAATGTTACACATAGGTTTGTAGCTCAAAGGTTCACAGGCTCTGACATGAATTTCCACTCAATAAAACACTCTAATAAGTGTCCATGTCCATCTGCAGCTCTGCTTTACTGCTTTACATCTGCAGCTCTGTCTTATCTTTTTTACAACTGAGTGAAAGGATTCATGAATAAAGTCTGTCCTAACAGCAGCAACATCTGTCTCTGGACTGGGACTAAACCAGGACTAGTCAGTCTAATCTGAGCAATAAACCAAGTTTTATAGAATATAGCACAAGTAAATGTAACAAATAGATCTAGTATTTATATTGGACTAAACCAGGACCAGGATGAAACGAGAGATTAACCAGAAAGAAACAAGGATAAAACTAATGTCCAAACCAGGGCTGTACTAAACCTCTTAAACCAGTAATCAACCAAAGATAAACAAAAACTAAACCTGGTTTAAAACCAGGGTTAGACCAGGACTAAACTGAAAAAAAAAAACAATACTTTAGAAGAACCAAACACGACACTAAACCAGGTCTAAACTGAGGAAACCAGGACTAAATAAAGACTAAAGTAGGACTAAAACAGGTTTAAAACAGAGATAACCCATAACTAAACTTAATGATGGATGAACCAGAAATAAAAAAACAGAACTGAACAGATCTTGTGACTTCGTTGTGACCTCAACTCTAACCTGTACCCGTCCCACTCCCCTCTCTTTCTCTCCCTCTGTGTCCCAGCTCGGCTCTTCCTGCTCCGTTAAAGACCCAGAAATACGAGCTAATGGCAGGTTGTCAGTTTGGAAAGTGCTGCTTGTGGTTTTCTTTTAACAAGTGTCGTCTCAGGAGCAGGTCTTGTCTTTTATTTAACTCCATTTCTCTGTAAACCATTCTCCGGATGAGTCTCTATGTGATTCTGCTGCCCCCTAGTGGCTCGAAGCTGAAGCTAGTTAGTTATTAGATAGATAATATTGTTGCCACTTGTCCTTTGTGCCGTCGTGAAAATAATAAATGTTAGATTGTTAGTGAAAATAAATATAAAAAACAGGTTAAAATAACTTTCACCACCAGATGACGCCAAAATTCCCCAAACTACCCCACATTCAATTTATGAACAAGCTAACTTTTACCAGAAAGAAAAAAAAAACTGAAGTAAAAGTGAATTTGAATCAGGTCTGTCACAGGAATAACTTAAAAAAAAAAACGTAACCATTGCTAAACCAGGGTTAAAACCAAGAACTACGCTTGATTTAAATCCTGGTCTTTAAGACTTAAATCTAGTGTTATAGTCAAGACTGAATGGAACAAGACCAGGTCATGTCCCAGACCTTGGCAGACCATGACCAGGTCAAGAAGGAGTTAGTCTAGTCTTAAAACTAGTCCAGACTCTTGGAGGTTTCCTTTCATTCTGAAGAACAAACATGACATTTGTGGTCTTGGTTGGTCTTGGTTGGTCTTTGTTGGTCTCTCATTGGTCTTGGCGTTCAAGACCAAGACCAGACCGAGTAAAAATGAGTTTGAGATCTTTACAAAATATATTCTTAAGACCAAGACTGGTCTTGAGTGATACAGCAACATTAAAATTTATAAATAAAACATGGCTAAAGTAAGACTAAAACTCCAGACTATTCTGACACACAACAAAACCAGGAATGCCTTTACTAGAATTCAACATAATAAATAAGATACTGAAGTTGGGTTTTAATTACCCTGCCTTTATGAACCAAAAGACTCTCCAGTCTAAACACTCCTTTGACTTTGTTTAAGTCTACAGTGGCACATTTTTATCTCTCTGACCACCCTCAGAGCTGCACATGTCTCGACCTGTCACATAAACCACTGCAGCCTCTGAGATCCCGGACTGTCACGTGTTAATATCCCTCCACTAAAGAGGCCCACATCTGGGTTCCCGTCTCCAAAACACAAAAAACAAAATGGCGTCAGATTAGATGTTCCTGTCTTTATCAATGTTGAGTTCATGTCACGTATTGAGTTAAAAGTGATCCAGTTTGTCTTTCTTCTCGTTTTTAGGGTCGTCCTGGGGTTCTGGGTGAAGTCGGGCAAAGTGGACCAGAGGGCCTCGTGGGGGTCCGGGCCATGCGGGGCCAAAAGGAGAGAAGGGCCACGTCGGGCTGAAGGGTCCGTCCGGTCCAAAAGGAGACAAGGTCAGTGTTTTAAATGGTATCCCCCACACTTTAAAGTTCTATCTGATTCTTTTTGTTCCGCTCCTGTCTCAGACTCCACTCTCTCCTGCTTTTCTTTTATAAAAAAAAACAACCGTAAACTTTTAGCTCTGAGTTCAGCGTCAGGACGACCATTACTTCCTCCTCATTAAACATTACATGACTGAAAGCAGTTTTTATCTCTGTTTTACCCTTTTGTGCTGTTTCTCTGTAAAAACACCTCTCCAGCGCTGATTAGAAACTTTCACTGTTTTGTTGGAAAACATTAAACTTCCTTATTGACCTTTATTCTTGATTATAAAGTCCCTTTTATTGATCCCCTTAAAGGGTTCTTTTTTCCACATAAATACATTTAAAAAAAACATACTCCTCGTTTAAGACAGAATAAATGATGTTACTTTAAAAAATGGTGAACAGTGGTGGTCCGTCAAATAGGTCAATAAACATTTTTAATTCTGCCATTTGTCTTGCACATATTGTTAAAGTTTCAAGAAAGTACTTTATGTTTTACTTTATTGATATTTAACTTAATTTAAACCTTTATAGACATTAAACATTTCAATATATTAGGGGTTAACATGGATTTGGCAATTAAGTGTAACTAAAGAAAACTGCAGTGGCACTCTATAACCACCAGATGGAGCTTTAAATTCAATACACAGACAATAAAACTGAAATATATGCTTTTGGAGATTAAAGAATGCATCTTATAATTTTATTAAATGGAGCAATGAGTTGGACCTTCATTAAATTAATAACACATTTAAATCATAATTTTAACTGTAATAAATGTACTTATAATTAGTTATTTTAACCAATCCTCTCACATTTTGATTAATTAAATTAAATCTGGTTGTTAAATGTAAGATCAGTTAATTCTACTGTCTTTGGTGCTTACCTTTTTCCATTTATGTCCACCATGTTCCAGTATTGTTTTTTTTTTTCAATAATTTCTATCATTTTTATTTGAATTCTACAGGGGCCCATGGGCGTGCCTGGTTTCAGAGGAAATGATGGCGTTCCTGTAAGTATACACATCTCTGTACAAGGCATTTTTATAAATATACAAACTGTCCTGACACATTTGTATTTGTTTGTCGTACACAACATTTTGGAGGTTGTAATAAATGTTTTTAAAAATCCCTTTAACTTGACTGGACCTTTTGTTTTTCTCTTTCCTCCCAGGGTCATACCGGTGCTGGCGGCAGCAGGGGTCCACCGGGTTTGGACGGTTGTAACGGGACGAGAGGCGACCCTGGAGACCCCGGCTACGGTGTTGGACTTCCTGGACAACCTGGACCTGCTGTAAGTGCAGTTATTACATCTATATATCACACTTTTTCCTTCCTAATGTTTAGTTTTCTAGGCTTGTTGTCGCTCTTAGATGGTGGACTAACGCTGTTGGTCTTTCAAACAGGGAATTTTTGGACCAAAGGGACAAAAGGGAGAGCCTCGGTACATTTCAGACGGCAGCAGTCAGGTAATACATGCTTCTAATACCTGTGTGTTATTGTGAACATGTCATATCAGTTTTTGCATTAGTTTAACCTTTCAATTGAAACATTTTAATACATACATACTCTTTTTGTTTTCCAGGGAGTTCCAGGACTGGACGGCCCACCTGTGAGATATTACTGCTCTTCTTCTTTTGAATTAGTGTTTCCTGCTATTCATAAGATCTGAG
Organism: Perccottus glenii; assembly: GCA_024416835.2. Classification (NCBI taxonomy): domain Eukaryota; kingdom Metazoa; phylum Chordata; class Actinopteri; order Gobiiformes; family Odontobutidae; genus Perccottus; species Perccottus glenii. Next base: position 3,815,221 of record CM044546.2, on the reverse strand, counting down.
TCTGGAGCACAAATATATTTAAGATATTGTTTTTTTTCCTGTAAATATACGTCTATGACTTTGGTGGGTTCAACTTTATCACTGGGAAAGGCAGATTTGAACAGGAGATTAGGCAGAAAATGTTTTAGTCATGCGCCAGTCACTTTTTTTTTTTTTAAATGCCAGAATAGAACTGTAGTTTCAACTGTGCCCCACAGTTTGAGAACCACTTGCTTTAGTCTACACTCATTGTACCTTTTAGTCTTAAATATATCTCACTATATTTGTCTAATATAAGACCGTGTGCTGTTTTTGTGCAGGGCTACCCAGGTCCTGATGGTGTACCTGGTTTTCCCGGACCGAGAGGACCTGATGGATACGCTGTAAGATTTGTTTTACACTTACACATTATATAAAGTTTTAAATTCCTTCATTCAAACTTTATTAAAATCTCAAGAAATAATTTATAATGAAGTCAAAAGTACAAATACAAAGACAAAAAAACACAGACAGTACACTTTTTTAAAACCTAAGATTTAAACTGGTGTAAGGTTGGCATTGCACCGAGCTTAAACAAATACAATATATTAGTGTAACGCATGTAAGCCTCGTGCTCTGACTGGGACAAAAGTGTCCTTTTCAACTTTAATTTTTTTGATAACTCAGCGGTCGTTGTGCTTTTTGTTATGATATTTGGCAATGGTGTGTGTTAAATAACACATTATTTACACTGTCTAACCCAAATGGTTAGGTTGTTACCAAAACGTCATCAAAATAGTATGTTATTATTTTTTTTCTATATTTATTTAATCCACTTCAGTCCTGATCATAAATACCAAATATTTTAATATTTTCAGAATTTTAACCCTGTATATGCCAGTGTTTGTGATGACAGTGCAGTGTCCTATTACTCTTTGAAGCATCAACTTAGATTGTTTAGAAAATAAATAAACATAAATGACACTAGAAAAAGTAAATTTTCATCAAAGTTTAAGCTCATTCAAAACAGAAATGTACACCTATGGCATGAGGAATATTGTGGCGATGATCCTGCATTCACAACATGAACCCAGCTGCTCTTATTGTAGACCATGTACTGTCTGATGGAGTTAGTATTCTAAACTATCTAGGTTGATGCTTCAAAGAGTAATAGGACACTGCAGTGTAAAAGGCCATATGATGGTGTCATCACAAACACTGGCATATAGAGAGTTAAAATTTTGAAAATATACAGATTTTTGGTATTTATGATCAGGACAAAAAGGGTTAAAAATATTAACATACACTATTTTTAAGGCGTTTTGGAAGATGACACTTTTGTCCCATGATGGTAACAAAATGAATAAAAATATTGCAATTTATCAAAGTAACAATTATTTTAACAGGTTATGAGGGTTAAGACAACATATTAATTTAAATCACATTTTAACTTTACTGAAATAAAATGGATGAGGAGAATTAAGCTTTATCTTCAAGTTGCAGGGACATTTTTGGACCACTTGGGAAAAACCTGGCATATACCTGACCACCATAAAATGAAGTTTAGATTAAATTAAACTTTTTTGTCAAGATATAAACTTTCTTATTTCCATTAGACAAAACGAGAAATGTCTATGAGGTTTACTTTTTAAAACTGTAGTGCTACTTTATGTCCACAAGGTGCTGCGTTATGGAGACATTATTATATTTTGTTGAAGATGCAATTAGTATAAAGTTGTTAAATCATGTCTGTTGTGTTTTTTAGGGTCCACCTGGTCCTCGTGGTCTTCCAGGTCCAATGGTAAGTAATTACAGTTATCTATTTTACAAGAATTTACATAACGGAATCAGCCTTTTATCTAATCAATTCCATTTTTTTGACTCAATTTAAAGTAGCCTGTAATTATAGTTCTCACTCCTTTTATTGTTTATCTAAATCATGGCCCTCTTTGTTTTCAGGGAAGCAGCAGTGGGGGACAACGAGGAGAGAGAGGAGATAAGGTAAGTACAGTATTTAAAAAGCACATGTAGACATTATATCAACATGAACGCCAATACAACTATAGCATGTATTTAGTTTATTAAGAGTACATTTGCAAAAACAGATAAAGGCCATTTTGGAAATCAGTGAACTGAGCCCTGTAATTTACTCTTTGCATAGCGCTGTTTTCAAAGCCCAAATCCATTTTAGTGCTCCTAATTGGACAAAGCCACCCAAGTTTGGTTTGACTAATATAAATAATAATGATAAATTAATAATTTAAACTTTTTATAAAAGCTGAGTTATCTGCTTTTGCAAATGAACACTTGTTTGTATCTGTATGCATACAGGTATAAGTTTGTATCTGTATGTATCTGTAAAAGGCTATTGAATGTGTGTCGTGTGTCTTTTTTCAAACCTCAGGGCGACGTGGGTCTTCCCGGTCCAAGTGGAACTCCTGGAGACGGGTCGTTGATAAGCCCAAAAACACTCACCATCTACAAAGGAGACAGGGTATTCATGATCATTTTTGGTCTTAAAGTCTTAAAGGGATAGTTCAGTTTATGGTAAAAGGGGCTCTATCAGATAAAAAAGTGAAAGGTAACTTAAGTCTCTAAAATGAATTCTTTGCCCCTAATTACAGCAGTAGCCTAAACAAATGTAGTTCCTGTGGCATTGCTCCTGTTTGCTCTCCAAACTAAGAGTGTGAACTTAGAAGAAATTATATTGAGTCTTTTGAAGTGGTCTAGAGTTGGTCCAAATTAGGGATGCGCGGTATACCGGTACTGCAAAAATACCGGTATATGTTATATTTCAAACGGTACAATATCATTATTTTGCTCAATTCGGTTTGATGCGCTGCAGTTTCGAAGTTCACCGCTAGGTGGCAGTGCGCTACTCAAACAGACGCAGGTCACTTGAAACCGGCAAAAAGTGACAAACGCTGTTTGAAATCATGTGTAGCAACGGGAGGCAACACTTCAAACCTGGCTAAGCATTTGTCTCTAGCTCATCCTGACTTATTCAAGTAGTTCAGAGATCGACAGGTGAGTCCATCATTCAACTGATTTAATTTAGACTTTTATTTACAACACAGATCAGCGCACATAGCCTACTTATAAGATACGGTAAACACGAAGGCTCAAATGTGCTTGAATGACATGCTAGAACCAATGAATAAAGTTTAGGTCTCATAATTTTTGCACTTTCAAACAATAATATATTAATTGAATTTGAATGAATAAAGAGATGAGTAATATCAGTTTACTCAAATGATACGCTACAATTGTACATGTGTAAACATTCATAAGGTAACCTGACCTAACAGTATTATAACATTTATTAATCTAGATGAATCAGTCAATTCATTTCACTTTTGAGGCTGGTTATTTGTCACCTGTGGTATCGATTTAGTATCGATACCGAGGTATTAGATTGTGGTATCGTACCAAAGCCAAAATTGTGGTATCGAGCCATCCCTAGTCCAAATGGACAAAAAGCAAAAAGGAGAGTTTGGATGCATTCTGCCTATCCACCACGAAATCTTTAGTATAAAAAGTGCTCACTTTTTTGTGGTAATGTCCTGTCACTTCTACTTACTACTACTACTTCTACTATTTTCTGACCTGGCCCAATTTATTTACTGTTTGTCTCCTACAGGGTGATCCTGGTCCAAAGGGAGCCCGTGGATTTCCTGGCAGAGTTGGACAACCCGTATGTTTTTTTATTGGTTTTTTTTAATAAAACGTCATGAATTAAATGGTGCAAAAGGTTATAATTGACTGAAACTGGCATCATATTTTGGACTTGTTTTGTAGGGATATGGGGGATATAGAGGATCATTTGGAGAGAAAGGAATACCGGGATATCCAGGAGCAAGAGTAAGAACACATTATTCACTTAATACATTTAATAAACACTGTGTCATTGTAGTTTTAATGTAACATAAAATTGTCACTTGAAACTGAAGTCTTTATTCTTCTGTAATGGGTTTGATTTTGTCAAACAGGGTCCTCCTGGTTATAATGGGGGTCCCGGTGCTACAGGACAGCCGGTATGTTGTTGAATTAGTTCAAATAATGAATATGGAATTATGGAGTGATCTATTACACTGCTCCTGAGTCTTTGCCCTACCATTTAAGCTGACTTGATTAGAATGTATTAATCAATATAATGCCTTTGTTTTTGTTTGTTTTTTCCTCATCGCAGGGATACATAGGTAATCCAGGTTTTCCAGGCCAACCAGGAATATTTGGACCAAAGGTAAAGGGAATATGAGTTGACTGTATGGATGTTATGTTGAGTGCAAAGCGCAGAACAGTAACGTTACTTGAAACAGCATAAAATAGGCTTTTAGATTTTCAGTCACGCTGTAGTACATGTGTTTGACCACAAGATGGCGAAAGTCAACAACCTTAACCAAGGTTCAGTGGAGTTTAGTGGCTTACATTAATCATTCCTAATATAGTGTAATAATAATAAACAATAATAAACTCCTTTCGAAATTTAATATTCTAAATAAATAAAGTTGTGGAAGTTTGTTAAAAATATAGAGGTCTGTTAGTTGCCATGGTAAACGTTATTGCAGCGTTTTTTTTAGAAGAAGCTAACTGACATGGATAGGGGTTTTTCTACGGTTTACATTTATGGCATTATTTTCAGTATATTGAAAACATATAATGTACTGAGTCTTATCTTGGTATATGGTATTAGTAAGTCTGTTTGGAAGATTATATTATATGTTGTTGATCATAGTTTTATGCATGAAGCTAATTAGCCTCTGTTCAGACGTATTTGGACCATAGATTGTAAATAAACCTGGATGTGTTGCGCCCATTGGTCCCCTATTCACCGATATAGTCATTATGAATGGGCAAAAAAATGGCCGGTACATCCGGGCTTTTTGGCTTTTACTCCATAGTAAAACAATAGTTTTCAGTTAGCATAAATAGACGCATTAATCAAAAATTCACCCCCCCAGAGTTGTCACGTAGTAAAAACTTAGCTCTAGAGACCGGAGCCATCTTTTGTACCAGGCTGTAAACATGAGTTTTCCACTTGTAAAGTCGCCATTGAATTTCTCTTTATATTTACAATTTTGGAGCCTGCCCTCTGGTGGACGGCGGTATATCGCTGTATATCGCTGTATATTGCTGTATATTGCTGTATATTGCTGTATTTCGCCGTATGCCGGCGCCCTTACTCGAGGACCGTTTAAGAGGTTCCATGAGAGAGGCTTGACTTGGATTTAGCTAAGCATCAAATAACGCTAACTTACTGAAAATGTGTGTGTCACGTTTTTATTGATTTTTAACATTCAAAAACATCGAAAACTGTATTCAGTTATAATTAACTATCTCTGTATTACCATGGTCTTATATCATGTTAGCAATTTACTTAGATGTTATAGTTATACTCACTCTTGTTCTGTTCGTTATTTTAGGGAGAACAAGGAGAGCCCGGACTGCCAGGACCTCCTGCCTACGTTAGTGATTTTGGCACAGCTGTTCAAGGTAATCAAAAGTTATATTAAATTAGTTCAATGTGGTGCCGGTGCCCCTTTCTTTCCTTCTCCTTAATTTGATGTAGTAATTTTGTTAATTGTTTATCTCTTTTGTATATTTTGTATTTGGTAGTTTTCATAGTTTAGATTTTTTTCTTTTGTACATATAATTAGTTTTCTTTTTGAGGCTCCTCTGAACCTATGAAACCTTAGAAGTCTCGCTGAGGTCGCTTCCGCCTCAGCTGTTCCGGTGCCAGCGCTGGTGAGCGCCGTCCGTCGGCTTGTTCCATGCCTCTTTAGTCCTTGGTTAGCCTAGCCTTTTGTTTGTTTGGGCGGCTCACCAGGTCCACCTTTTCTTTGCTACTTTCCAGTTTTTTTCGGGGGCATGGGAGGGTTTTGGATTCCCTCTTTTATAATAACTAAATAAGTAAAACAAACATCAAGACAAAACAAAAGCTTAATTGTCTAAAACTAAATAAATAAAAAGTTTTGAAATGAACTGTTTTGCCTCCTGTGTCCTCTTTTAAATATGTACAAATCTTTGTTGTACTTTATTCTATTCTCTTGTGTTGAGCGTGTGGTCTTCCCTGATTGTTCTTAGGCCCACCAGGAGACCCGGGACTCCCTGGTTATCCTGGTGAAACTGGTGACCAAGGAGCTCAAGGATTTCCAGGACTTCCAGGCCCTCCAGGAAGAGTGGATGGATTTGGCACAGGTGAATATGTACCAATGATGTTAAAATACATCATAAATTAAAAAATATAAACTTTGAAAAAAAAAATGTTTTCTTTATTTACAATTACAGGACGCGGACAGCAAGGTTTTCCTGGGCCCCAGGGCCCCAAAGGAGAGAAGGGAAATGTAGGAATACCGGGCTATGGGCTAGAAGGACCGCCTGGTTTCCCTGGACCTACAGGACCTCCTGGCCTCCCTGGACCCCCAGGACCCTCCAGTATGTTCACACAACAGGCTAACAAAGCTTTTCATACTTCATACTGATCACAGGGGAGTTTTAAAACCCTTAGGTCACACTACAGTTAACATGAAATATGCTCCCCTGTGTCAAATTGTATTTTTATTAAATGTTATTTACTCAGGATTTACTTAAAACACAGACTGTCTGACCTCACTCCCTGGTCCTCATCCTCTCAGTCACTAGGGCTGCAGTGCCTTACAGTGGACTATGTAGTGGACTCAACAGTGATTGGTTTCTAAACAAACTCTGCTGATCCTGAACTTCTGTAATAAACTCTTGCAGGACATTAGTTTTATACATACATAATCATACACGCTAATATATTTAATCATCTCTGTCCAGTAGAAATTCAGACACCGATACAAAAGGGAGAAATCCAGGGCTGTATCAACTAATTGGATTAACTGATTGTGATCAAGTGAAGGGGGTTTTATGTCAAAGACAGAGCAGTAAATCCACAGAAACAGCAAAATGAATGTACATTTTGTGTTTTTAATGAAAATACATATTTATGTGTATATATGCTCTATCCACCTGTGGCTTTTTGACCACTAGTCTTTGTTAGTCCACCAGGTCCTCATGCATTTACACACGCTTAACCATCCTATTATTAATCAATTAATCAAAAAAAAAAAAGTCAGATTAATTGATTTTAGAAATAATTGTTAGTTACAGCCCTAAAGAAATCACAAAATATGTGACTTGTGAGCAGTTTCAGGGACAACATCATTGTGTACTTTTTGGATACAGGACATCCAGCGACTAGAGCAACCCCTGAAGTTACCAGCTGAAAGAAATTGTTGTAGATACTGCATTTATCTCATGAAAAGCTCAAATGTTACTGGCAGAACTAACTGATGTGATTTTATGAAAGAAGACTTTTCATGGCTCACTAACTTTACTGTCATCCAAGGCATGTCTGTTGATCCCTGCCACCCTGAGCAGCCCACCAAGCCAGGTATTGAAACGGCAGCCATATTGCTAGGGTCGTCATGGCAATATTGGGCCTGGCACAAATAAAATCCCAGCAAACCCAACACATTTTCTGGCAGCTGACATTTAACTGCCCATGTGCTGTATTAATGCTGTACTGCGCTGTCTGTTGGGGTAAGTATAGCTGACGAGAGGCTTCAGACTTGGATGGGAAGGTCTCCACTCCAAGCTGCTTTATCATCTTTGACCAAAAGATGATAAATGATGATGTCGCCAGTGAACAATTCAATGGTTTTCCAGGGACAGTGAAAGCTTGGCAGCAGGAATTGCAGCAGGGACTTTTGGCACAAACACATTAAACTTAAATATGAGAATAATATATTTTAACCAATTGAGTAAAGATACATGTATGTGTTGGTGCCAAATTATTAAAAACGCTATGCATGCTGCTTTGGCAAAAACAGCTGTTGGTCATTATGGTTAATGCAAACTCATTGAATTAGTTCATACAGCTGATTTATATTTCAGTAAGTGTACATTTAATAAATGTACAGTGCCTTAAAATAAGCATTCTTTTAGCAAAAGCAGCTTCAATTTTTACAAACGCATAGTAACGTGGATTTCACACTGTTATGATTTGAGGCTAAAATGCCCCTTAAACCAAGACAGTTAATAATAACACAATTATAATCTGCAGAAATGTCTGTTAATTTGGCAGAACTTAAAACAGTATGAAATCTACAAAAAAGAACGAAGAACTAATGGCAGATAGGATTTATATATTTGATTTTCCTTCTTGTTTGTGTGTCTTTGCAGGTCCTATTATCATCCCAGGTGTGCCTGGACGTCCCGGAGCCCGAGGAGAGCCTGGTGCCAGCGGATACAAGGGAACAAGAGGTGCATAGATAACTTTAGAACAAATCAGTCTAAACATGACTCAAGAAACTTAGTCTGTGTGCCAGTGACATAGGAATAAGTGAAGTCAAATCTGTTTCAGCTTTGCATTATACTTGTAGGCTATGTCTACTAATGTTAGAAGCATTTTCCAGTAGTGTTGCAAAATTATGAAAAACAGTATTGTAATGTGCTATTGTAGTCTCACCTAAAGTTTAAAGGCAGTGTGAAAACATAGCCAAAGTTATACCATTTAGATAAAAGTGTGACATTGCGGAGGCAGCCATATTGGAATCTACTGTTTGTCTTTTTTTTTAAAAACAACTCTTATCATTTGTTTTGTTGTATACTTGTAAATACTTGTATTTTGACATTTTAGAATCCTTTACTAATTGTGTCCTCTCCATCCCTGTCTCTTCTGTCCTTCAGGTGATCCCGGTGACTGTGCCTGTGCTGGAGGTGGGTTAGGGCAACGTGGGCCACCTGGGCCACAGGGAAACCCCGGGGCCAACGGCAGCCCTGGTTATTCTGGACCAAAGGGTGAACTCGGTGACGGAGGCTCACCTGGCTTCAATGGTCGTCAAGGACCTCCTGTAAGTTACCTGTACACCCTCAGATAAACTAAAGAAACCAACAGTCAACAGTAGTTAGTGATATTGTACTTGTCTGCCTCTTGTTCAGGGCCGAGATGGAGAAAGGGGTGTGTTTGGCCGTAAAGGAGAGAAGGGCAACCCTTACTTCCCCGTCCTTGGTTTTGGGATGAAAGGAGGGATGGGAGCACAAGGACCCAGAGGACCCACAGGTGAAACAGGAAAACGTGGCAGGGACGGACTTCCTGGCTTCCCGGGACCCCCAGGACCCCCTGTGAGTTACTAAGACCTTTAACATGATGCAATATTCATTGCATGAGACATTTTAATGATGAAAGCAATCTCAAAACCACAGCAACCTAATGTGCTCGCTCGTCTGTCCTCAGGGCGATGGGGGTTTAGGCAAAGTTGGTGAAAAGGGTTTCCCAGGATTCCCGGGGGCTAAGGGTCGTCCTGGTGGACCCGGCGAGCCTGGTGTGGGCTACGCAGGTACACCCGGTTTCAGAGGAGAGGACGGAGACCCTGGTATCCCTGGTCTGCCCGGGGCCCCTGGTTACCCTGGAGAGAGAGGTAAGTGGAGTGTTTGAACAGAAGACTGTGACTGAGAGAAAGAGTGTGTGTGGTGTGAGTGAGTGAGTGAGTGGATGCCATGCCATTCTCCAACAGGACGATCCCGTGACCATACATCCCTCCTATCGCTCTCATTAGTTACCATAGAGACATCCTCACACCTAAAGCGTTAGTGGACAGTTCAGGGGACAGTTTTCAGCCGAAGGTCCGACTCTCTCGCAGCAGCTTCCTGCCCTTCATGACTTGCCTGTTGCAGCAAAACTGTTAACGACATGATTAATGGTCTCCATTAATGTGCTTCCTCTCAGCAAATAATCTATAAAAATTCACAAACTGCTTTATTTTTAACTACGTAATGATGATTGATTGTATTTGCAGATTGTGTAACAGTCACTGTGCTTCTTTAGTCTCAGACTAAAGCTCTATCAGGCTTTAGACACAAGTGCTGGTGTTGTGGGTAAAGAATATTGAGTCAAACAAAACAGGACAGGACCTTATTTAAAAACAACAATCACAACCCAGCTAAACAACATTATCTCTTCCTCTGTTACAAAATTACCATCATGGACGTCTGGGGCTGGTTCACAGCTGGTGCATAAATCTGGACCAATCTTTGCTTTTCAAAAATATATTAACGTGCTTCTGTCAGAAAAAAAGTAATTCAAAATGCTACTGATGTCAGCAGCTGCAAGCAAAGTTCTAGTTCTTGTATCTTTGAAGGATTGTAAATCACGTTGTGCTGTGCAACCAGAGGTGGATTTACTCAAGGACATTTACTTGAAGTAAAAGTAACATTCCAGTTGATGAATGTGTAGATGTGTTGCTCAGTAACTAGTCCTTTCACTGAACACTTACCTACTCTTGCTTAGGTAAAATTACAATAGAGTACTTTGACTTGAGAACAGGTTTTGAATTGAAATCTGTTGAACAGCACAGAAGCATTTATTACCATCTATTCTTTACAACAAATAAATACTAGTGATATTGTCATTACAATTGTGCTCAGTAACACTAGACATAACTGGACAAGTGGGATTGCAAAAACTACATAATGTGGAAAAAGAAACCAGTTTTGGAAGATTCAAAAGTCACCAACTCTGTCACCAGAACCAGCTCTTAGCTTGTCTCGATGTAAAAAAGAGGATATCTGAGACTAAATGACACAGAGTCAGCAGCAGCTGCCACTCATCTCCAGTGTGAATGTGATGCTAATGCTACACTGATTTATTGATGCTATTAATATGAAGGATATTACAACTCACGGCTGCCGAGAGACTCAAGAGCTCCAGTTTCTCTGGTCTCTCTGCTGCTGCTGAGTGGAATAACCGGTTTACATTGAAGCAGCACTTATGATGCTTTTGCCTTAACTGCCTTTATTTGAACTGATATCTGTTTGATGAAATGAATGAATTGCTTAACCAGCGCATGCAAATGACTCTAACTGGCTTTGTATACTGCCACCCTGTTCCTCTCTCTCTCACCATCCATCCTCCCTTGATCGCCACGCCTCTGACCTGTGCGTGTGTATTTGTCCAGGTGACAGCAGCTGTGGATTGGTTTTATGACGGCCAGAAGGGATCGGGTGGGTAACTAACTTTTCCTCCACCAGAGTGACGCCACGAAGGTTTAACTTTAGGTCGGAATGAACTGGTGGACACATGACGCAAACATCAGGACAGTTACTCCTTTCTTCTGGTGGTATCAACTGATCACCCACACTTTTAAAAGAAGGAGCAATGATCTCTAAAGGTTCACTACAGCACTATGATCAGCATTTAGAAAAGTGTAGGCTATTTCTATTATATATTATAGAAAAAAAACATCTTAGTTTTGTCTGCTTGACAGTTGAACAGTGATAGCTTCTTATGCATATGTCCCATACACACTGAGGACATATTTATAATATTAAATGTGTCAACATTAATACATTTATAAAAGTCTCTGGTTTAGGTTGTTTTTTTTTATTTGGTTTAAAAGGTTTCCACTTTACAAAAAAAGCTGCAAGCATTTTCTCATTGACAATATAAGTGACAGAAATGTAAAATGTATGAGCATTTGTGTGGACACAGACTGAGCAAGCAAATAGCAAATGAACACGTGTGAAGGATTTGAGGTAAGAAAAGGCCAGTTTTTCACTGTAAAGTCAGTCAGATGTGAAAACTGTGTCATGCAATCATTTGTCGACATGACAAAGCCAATGGAAGCCTCACTCCCTGCACTTTAGGGACTCCATTCGGCCGAGTCGGTCCATGATTGACTTTTGAGATGTATGAGCTAATCACAGGACGGGACCATCTCCTCTTTTTCCAATCAAAGCTTCTCAAACCTGCATGTTTCCAAGCCCTGCCTGTGCTAAAGCGCATTTAACCAGTGATTACTTAGAGAGTGACCCACTTTTAAACCCCAAAACATCAAATTTCACTTTTATTTAATTTATTTTTTTGACTTTTTACATTCAGTACAAAATAAACTCATAAATTAACACAAAACTATGGAGGCGACAGAAAAACAACGCTACTAAAAACAATCTTGTTTTTTAAGATTTGGCAATTGCGACAAGCCTTAAATAATGCAGTTGTATTAGAGGCTGTTCTTGTGCCTGTTGTATATAAATGTTAACTGTGACCTCTAACCTCTGATGACTACTACCAGGCTCCCAGCGCCCCTGCAGTATTCCTGGTGACCCCGGTGAACCTGGTATCGCAGGACGACCAGGTAAAACACAAACCAGTTTTTATTTTTTTCTTCTTCTTCTTTCGGGGTGGGGGGGGTGGGGGGGGGGTCATGTTATTTTATGTGTCACAGATGTCCATAGCTCAGAGCTTTACATGTTTGTTCCTGTCAGGTCCTAAAGGGCAGTCTGGATCACCTGGAGAACCGGGACGTCCTGGTTTTGACGGAACCAAAGGAGAAAAAGGAGATCCTGGCTACGGAGGACGGCCCGGACCCCAAGGTAAACCAACCACATTTTGGATAAAAAAATGTTTGTTAAAGTGGCACGGTCTTTAAACAACAGCAATCATGATATTTGATCAAATTTGCCTCAACAACCTGTGTCCTCTTTTATAGAGCTGAGTACAACATGAAAAAAACACGGTTTATTCAGTTTATGCTACAGGCTGGATGTCTCATTCATTTACAATTACGATTGCATTAGAGCTTTATTACAGTTTTTAAACTTGCGTCCTTCTGCAGGTTTTCCTGGACCCAGAGGCGACCCCGGTATCCCAGGAGGACCCGGGCCAGGTTTTGATGGAGCCAGGGGTAAGGACGGTTTGCCCGGACGTCCTGGAGCCAAAGGTCAGCCTGGAGAGGTACTGGGCGCTTCTCCTGGGCTTCCGGATTGGACGGCCTCCCGGGGCCCTTGGAGACAAGGGTCAGCGTGGGAACCCTGGGGGACTTGGTGCGCCTGGTGGGTTTGAGAAAGAGACCAGCATCTGAAGACCTCTGTGTTGATGAGATATGTAGGGAAAGGGAACATTCAGTTTCAGCCGAAGAGTCACTAACACATTTCTGTGCTTCCTGCGTCAGGTTTGGACGGGCGCTTTGGAGCCCCCGGACTTAAGGGGGAGCGCGGTGTGGACGGTTCCCCAGGTTTTCCCGGGCAGCCGGGGCCCCCAGGTGATCCAAATGATAGGATTCCCGGACCCAGAGGAGAACCAGGACCTAAAGGACAGAGTGGATCTCCAGGTAAGAGAAAACTTCCATGTCAACTACCACTGAGATGAGACACTTCTATTACATTACATTTGCAGTAAATACCATAATGTTGGGTATTAAGCTAAGAGGGCCTTGGAGGCTCTTGTTTTTGAATGTTAAGTGTAAGGAGCTAGCTGTTGCCATATTTCAAGATCAGAAGAAAATCTGTTGCAAGAAACACATGGTAAATTGTTGGTGTTTCATTTTCTGTATCTCACTGTATTTCTTTCACTGTCTTTCATTTTTAAAAATCAGACACAACCATTTTGTTTTTTGTTGTAAGGAATCTGTTTTTCTCACGTTTGTCCTTTATTTCATTCCCCTTCCTCCTTCCATCATCCCTCCTCTCGACCCTCCGTCCTTTTGTTTTTTTGTGATGTTGGGTCATTCCCTGTAGGCTGCCCAGGTGAGACACTCCTCTTCCTCCCCAATCCATCTGTTCCATCATCCTTTGCTGCCATCACCCCGTCCTGCTTTAGACTAAACACTCACCTGCTCTTTTCACAATAATATGAGACCTCAGTGCACAAAAATGTCCATCTTTGCCTGCACTGCAGAGAAGCATCCATTAACATTCAAGACTTTTTGCTATCAAGACCGAGTCAAGACCAAGACTAAATCAGGGCAAGACCAGGTCAAGACCAAATTAATAATACATATTAATATTAATAGATACAAGGAACAATAAAAAAAATCCAAGCAGGTCCAGACTCATGGAGGTCAGCGTTTGAAGGAGACTGAGTTAGTCCGGTCTTAGACCAGGTCCAGACTCACGGAGGTCAGTGTTTGAAGGAGACTGAGTTAGTCCAGTCTTAGACCAGGTCCAGACTCATGGAGGTCAGTGTTTGAAGGAGACAGAGTTAGTCCAGTCTTAGACCAGGTCCAGACTTACGGAGGTCAGTGTTTGAAGGAGACAGAGTTAGTCCAGACTTAGACCAGGTCCAGACTCACGGAGGTCAGTGTTTGAAGGAGACTGAGTTAGTCCGGTCTTAGACCAGGTCCAGACTCACGGAGGTCAGTGTTTGAAGGAGACAGAGTTAGTCCGGTCTTAGACCAGGTCCAGACTCACGGAGGTCAGTGTTTGAAGGAGACTGAGTTAGTCCGGTCTTAGACCAGGTCCAGACTCGTGGAGGTCAGTGTTTGAAGGAGACTGAGTTAGTCCGGTCTTAGACCAGGTCCAGACTCACGGAGGTCAATGTTTGAAGGAGACAGAGTTAGTCCGGTCTTAGACCAGGTCCAGACTCACGGAGGTCAGCGTTTGAAGGAGACAGAGTTAGTCCGGTCTTAGACCAGGTCCAGACTCACGGAGGTCAGTGTTTGAAGGAGACAGAGTTAGTCCGGTCTTAGACCAGGTCCAGACACTCTCAGAGTTAGTTCAGACCAGGTCCAGACTCAGTGTTTGTGCAGGACATCATGGACTGGTAAATGCTTACTATTGGTAGACTTTGTTAAAAAGAAATGATGGCTGGTGGTGGACATTTTTGTCAAAAATCCTAAAAATCTGAGGAAGTTTTTTCTCAAGTTGGTTTCATTTTTGTAACTAACTTGATGAACTTTGATTAATATTATTAAATGAGTGTATTGCATTGATGCTTCTGTGACAAACAAATGCAGCTTCTTCAGCGCAGCTTTAATGGGTCTCACATTTTCAACACATTGAGAAAATCAACCAATTATATTCAGGAATACATGAAATGAGTCTAAATCATCATCTAAATGGATGTGTTGAAAATGGGTCATAATGCAAAAAATTAAAATAGTAGTTTATTTTTTACAGCTTGCTTTACTTGACTACAAAAACACAAAGCCGTAAAGCAAACCTGGCTAATTCAGTCTGTAATTGAACTTGTGTACCCTCCTATTGATTATTTTTGCAAGTATTTAAATTAGGAATTATTGTGAGGGAAAAGTGCAATTACAGTCAGTGAAGACAATGAAGCAATGTAATGGGCCTTGGTTTACATTGAAATTCATGTCTTTGTGAAATTGCGTGTGCTCTTGATTTAGTTTTATCTGTAAAAGGTAAATTTATAGAACTTGAAACTAAAGGTAAGTTGCAAAGAGAAATTATCATTAGGTTGCAGTGCAGTTTTTTAATTATGTTTCCGTGTGTCGTCAGGTTACCCCGGTCGTAAAGGGGAAACCGGAGACCCAGGTTTTCCGGGACCTGCTGGCATGAAGGGAACCCCAGGTCAGCCTGGCTTCCCTGGGACATCTGGGCCTCAGGGACCCCCTGGACGCCCAGGACCTGGAACAAGAGATGGCAGCCCCGGAATCCCAGGAGTAAAGGGTAAGATGGGATTTTGAAAACGGCTTACAATTCATTCAAGTTTGATTTACTGAAATAAAACAATATTTGTTGGTATATGGTCTCCATTGACTTTCCAAGTGAGTCTCAGGGTGAGCTATGTGCTTTAATTATTGACAGAAGAAGAAGATCAAAGGGGACAAAGGTCCACAGATGAAAAGCACTATTAACCCTCCAAGCACCAAAGTCGCAAAAGTACAACCATCAAAGTAACTGGAAAAAACAGCCGCTAGTTCCGGTTTATGTGCTAAATCATGTTCCTCAAACTGTCACTTCAAACGCTCCCACAGTGGGAGTGTCAGGACCGGCTCAGTGGAAGCCTCATTCTCTACATGCGAGCTGGAAAATAAAAAATACACCTGAGATGAAGCTTTGGCATTAGTAATGGCTGACTCTGATTCTGAAGATGAATATCTGCCTTTAGAGACGAGCTAGTAAAAACAGTGATAGTAACAAAAGTGATGGCTGTGTGCTGTGCCTTATGAGAGGTCCCACACCTGAAAAACTACTAACTATGCCGTTTGGATAAGAACAGATAAAGCTACTGCAACCAAACACCTACAGTACATGTGTATATGTATTAGATCTTTTTTCATACATTTAACTAGTTATGGTTGCTTTACACTCTAATGTTATTAATCATTTATTTTCAGAAAAAACTATTATAATATGTTCATTAGTCTGTATGTACTGTCTGTAACTAACATAACCGCCAATATATAATGACATGAATAGATGCAAATTAGATGACTTGACATTTTTCTAGTTTAGAGTAGGACTCTATCTCTTATCATTTTCAAACCACAGCCTTTTGGAAATTTGGATCTCAAATGTTTGTATTTGTAAAAATACACCGTGGTGCCTAAAGGGTTCATGTTAAATGTTGTCTTCCTCAGGTGAGAGAGGTTTCCCAGGACTGGTGGGTTTCCCCGGCCGGCCTGGGCGTCCCGGGACACCTGGATTTCCGGGAGGGAAAGGCCAGTCCGGTGACCCTGGAAGAGACGGACTCCCAGGAGGACCTGGATACGCGGGAGTGAAAGGTAAACTCTGGTAAATAGACAGTGGAGAAACAGAGAACGAGCTGTGTGCAGACTCTCATCATGTGTCCGTCCTGAAGGTCAAAGAGGTGACATCGGCCCCCCCGGACCTCCTGCTCCTGTTTTGCCGTCGCACGGGAAGATAAAGGGAGACTATGGAAACCCTGGTATCAGCGGTTTACCAGGGTTCCCCGGACCCAGAGGTAACAGCACTGTGTTTTTTGGTAAAGTAAAGGTAAAGTACTTAAATGACTAGCATTTAAGTAATGGTAATAATTCATAACCGTATTTTCCTACGTACCAAAGTTTAACAACCCTCTTTCTGCCCGGCTGTGTAGGTGATAAAGGTTTTCCCGGTCTTCCTGGTCGTCAGGGTCTGCCCGGACTTCCCGGTTTTGCCGAACAGAGTAAGGGCCAGCCTGGAGACCCTGGGTACCCTGGTGTCCCGGGAGTCCCAGGTTTCCCAGGACCTAAAGGAGAAGCAGGCATCAATGGGTTCCCTGGTTCCTCTGGGCCCAAGGTAAGATAGCACTCAAAAAACTTCCACCTCTTTAACTTTGTGTGTTACTGCATTTTCAAATTCTCAGCTCCGGTGTTTTGTCTCTTCTGTAATTAAAAAAAAAAAATTTAAAAATAAAGTTTATGTGGAAAAACAAGGAGAGAAAACTCTGCTCAACAAGTTTTAACAGTGATCTCTGATGTACACCAACTGCTAAATTAAAACATGCGTATGGTCCGTGCTGAGTAAAGATCATTCACATAAAAGTACAGAATAAAATCAGATCTAGCTGTTCCAACATCTGACGTAACCTCTAGTCTCTGACATCAGTTTACTCTCTTCTCTGCAGTTAATGGCAACTCATCGACAACGTAATTATTCTTTTGCGACATTTTAAAATTGTGCTTCAGATTTGTTCATAATTTTATGGGAAAAAAAGCTAATGCCCTGATGTGTTTTTCAGGGAGATGACGGTGCTCCTGGTTTGCCTGGTAATTCTGGAAATCCTGGTCAATCCGGTCCTAAAGGTCCGTCTAACACACACTTCCCAGATTCAAAGACCTTGAGTATAAGTGACAAAGCGTAATAGCACATTTTCACTAAATTCAAAATACGAGTTTATTATTTGAGTGAAGTGTGCCTCTTGTAACAAATGCATTCTTTGAATCAAGTATCTAATGTATAAATGTAGACCATCATTAAAATATCTTAGTAAAGAGCTCAATGGATCATGTATGGTCAATAGTCATGGCTACTCTGATTTTGACTAAAATGTTTACGTTTAGTCTTTTATTTAACCCTTTGTCCTTCAGGTATTCCCGGAGAATCATACGGATACCCAGGAAGCCCAGGTCCCAAAGGCCAGACCGGAGATCCAGGCTTCCCAGGTCAGACTCACAGTGGATTTAACAGTGTATTAATATGAGTTCTGTAATCCTGTTTTAGAAACTGTTATATAACTAACTGTCTTTGTTAGGTGGACCTGGAAACAACGGTGCACCTGGAGATAGCGGCTTACGAGGAAGGCCAGGTTTCCCCGGAGCAAAGGGAACAGTCGGTGAACCGGGACGACTGGGAATAACCGTGAGGAAACATTTTGAGTACCCCAGTTTTTTGCTTTCAATCTTTTCAAGAATCAAGTCAGTTTTTCTAAATATTCTGGTAATAATTTGAAATACCGCTTGGTTTTATTCAGTTTTATAAAAATTAAACATGCAAACTTAGAAAAAAAAAAAAAAAAAAACTGTTAGAATTAAATTCTCAGACCAATTTTCAAGAAAATATCCTGGAAATGTTAAAAATGACTAGGAAACTTAAATATGTTTGTATAAATGTGCAATAAAATTATTTTACAATTTATTTCTTTTTCTGTAGGCTCCCCTGGTTTCCCCGGACAAAAGGGTCTACAGGGCTACCCAGGAGAGAGAGGCACAGATGGGTTTCCTGGAGGTCCTGGAGGCCCTGGAAGACCTGGAGTCAAAGGTGAGAAAAAGCATTGAGTGGTGACTAAACACAGACCCTTGGCGAGAACACGGCTCTCACGTTTTTGTCTCGTCCAGGTCTTCCCGGGTCGCCTGGTTTGGACGGACTTAACGGACTCCCAGGACCTAAAGGACTTTCAGGAACACCAGGTAACTCTCTCACAAAGATCATTTTATAGGATGGGATTATGGCCACTTTCCTTTTACTTCAAAGACTTTCTACAGACTTTTATTCCAATGACTTTCACAATAAATGAAATAGCATTGACTCAATGTTGACGCAGATGTTTGGATAATACTTGTGTATGTTTTAAATCTCCTTCACCAAGCTCTTTTAAAGCCCACTAAAGTTTGTCACTGGACTGACACTGTACAGCTGCACCAAGGGATCCCTCAAACATGGATTATACAGTAGTCTTTGGTCTAATCTTGAACTTTATTCCTAAATGTCAAGATCTTTTCAGTACAACACTACCATCTGCTTATTCCACTCAGGATTTTTACATTCTTAAAGAAAACATCTGGAGTATGACTCTATTGTCTCTCACTAATAACCCTGGCCTTGTTTCCGCAGGTGGGAGTTTTGGCGGTCGTCCCGGAGCCCCCGGTATCCCAGGTCAGAAAGGAGAGCTTGGCACGTTGTTCCCGGGACCCCCAGGCTTTAACGGAGCAAAGGGAGTGAGAGGAGAACCAGGTAACACAGACGCTGAATGTGACATGAAATAAGACTTAAAATATTAATTGGATCTGTTATCCTTAGGTGGTCCCGGACTCCCAGGTTTTCCCGGTCTTCCTGGTCCTCCCGGTCCCACGGCGACGTCCGGTGCTGTTGGTCCTCTGGGTGACCCTGGTCTGCCCGGTCTGGACGGAGAATACGGTGAAAAAACATATTGATTTATTTGGTTTCTGAACAGAATCTAACTCATTAAAAATCACAACTTCTGAAATCTTAACTTTAGCATAACCTCCACTTTACCGTACACCTTCAAATGTATCCCATTGAACCCCACATTTAGGTCTTTACAGTGTGTATATAGCTTTATTTGGAGCCTATTTACTATTTAAGTGCTTATACTGACAAAAACAGTGTAGTGGGCCATGACAGTTTAGTTCCATTATCACACTTCCAACGTTTTGCCTAATATCTCTTTGTATTGGTTTTGTCCCTCAGGTCGCCAGGGTCCCCCCGGTCTCCCAGGTCCACCAGGTCCAGGCACAGCACAGGGAGACAGAGGAGAGAGTGGGCTCCCAGGTTTTCCCGGGTCTCCAGGCAAAAAAGGAGATCCCGGAGTTTCTGGAGGCCCCGGTCTCTCTGGCAGCCCTGGGTTCAAAGGTAGGACTGATTAGATTTAGAAAAACAAAGAGAAGGCAATAGAAAATCTTTGTAAAAGTGACTAATGTTGGGTTGATTTGTTTTAGGAGCGAGAGGTGACACTGGTTTCAGCGGAAGACCTGGTCTGAAGGGGTTTCCTGGTGACCCTGGTTATTACGGAGGAAAAGGACCAAAGGGATACAGAGGTGAGACTTTCAGCTGTAGTTATTGTTGGAGCCATATAATAAGTGGTTTCGGTCCCAGGTTTGTAAGTTACTATTGTGTTTATCATCACTTTTATGGTTTTATTTGGACAAACAAACACAATATTCAGTAATAAAGACAAAAGATAAGTAGGACTTTGATGAGTTTGTCCATAAAGTATACAGCAGACATGTCCAAAGTGAGATTTGATGTGGTCCTCAACTTCATCATAGAGTTTATGGACTGTCAGCATTACGGGTTCAAAATATCTGTTCAAACCTGTTCAAATCCAACTAAAATCTGTTCAAATCCAACTAAAACCTGTTCAAATCCAACTAAAACCTGTTCAAATCTAACTAAAATCTGTTCAAATCTAACTAAAACCTGTTCAAATCTAACTGAAACCTGTTCAAATCCAACTAAAATCTGTTCAAATCCAACTAAAACCTGTTCAAATCCAACTAAAACCTGTTCAAATCTAACTAAAACCTGTTCAAATCCAACTAAAATCTGTTCAAATCCAACTAAAACCTGTTCAAATCTAACTGAAACCTGTTTAAACCAACTAAAACCTGTTCAGATCAACTAAAATCTGTTCAAATCCAACTAAAACCTGTTCAAATCTAACTGAAACCTGTTCAAATCCAACTAAAACCTGTTCAAATCTAACTGAAACCTGTTCAAATCCAACTAAAATCTGTTCAAATCCAACTAAAACCTGTTCAAATCTAACTGAAACCTGTTCAAATCCAACTAAAATCTGTTCAAATCCAACTAAAATCTGTTCAAATCCAACTAAAACCTGTTCAAATCTAACTGAAACCTGTTCAAACCCAACTAAAATCTGTTCAGATCTAACTAAAACCTGTTCAAATCTAACTGAAACCTGTTCAAATCCATCTAAAACCTGTTCAAATCTAACTGAAACCTGTTCAAATCCAACTAAAACCTGTTCAAATCCAACTAAAACCTGTTCAAATCCATCTAAATCCTGTACTTGTGCAATAATAAAGAAGAAGAAGAAAAATCAGAAGAGACCATCAGCCCTTGGATATTTTACTCTTCCACTCAAAGGTGGCCCTCATTGCAAAAGGTTTGGACAGGCCTGGTCTACAGCCTGTATCAGCTTAATAATGGTCACGACCAGGTATATTACAAGACATAAGAAACCAAAAATGTACAAGTACATATCCAGTTACACATTGTTCCATGATTTACATTTCTATATACTACACTAACAGTATATTTACTATATTCATTTTACCCAATGTTCAACACAAAAGAAAATCTTTGTAATGCAATGATGAATGCAACGTTACAATAATAAGTCCCATGATTTACATTTCTATATACTACACTAACAGTATATTTCTTCATAGTTCAACACAAAAGAAAATCTTTTTAATGCAATGATGAATGCAACGTTACTCAAGTCCTCTGTGGGTCCTGTTCCTTTGTTTAGTTCAGGTTTTGTAGTTTTATCTTGAGAAAGTGGCTCTATTCTCAAGCCTCTCACAGTTAAAATGAAACAACGCAAGGAATGATATTGTCTTTTTCAGGACACACTAAAAACTACCACAGGTGTCTAATAAAACATCAAAAACCTAACATGTTCTTCCTCCAGGCCCCTCCGGTCGTAAGGGTTTTCCCGGCGTCTCAATCCCCCTTCCACCAGAAAACCTGCAATACGGAGACATAGGCCTGCCTGGTGAAATCGGACCCAATGGGGACAACGGAGAGCCCGGTCAGCCTGGCAACACCGGACCTCCAGGTACAAGGAGACTTAATGTAAATGTGGTTTTATGGAGTTATTGTGAGTGGATTTATGAATGATAATGTCTCCTGCTTTAGGTCCAAAGGGACGTCTAGGGTCTGCGGGTAAACTGGGCAGACCCGGTCCTCCTGGTTCTTCTGGATCACTCGGTGACGCTGGACCTCCTGGGTTCCCTGGTACCACTGGAGAGCAAGGTCAGGGTGACTCTGGGTTAAAAAAAATCAGACCAAGAAAAGATCAAGACCAGACCAAGAGAAAGACAAGTGTTAATCCTGAACCTGTCTGAAGTCTCTGGTTCTGTCTCCTTCAGGTTTTACCGGAGCAGCAGGTCGTCCCGGGCTGCCTGGACCTGTGGGCCGCAGCTACAGCATTGGCTACACCATGGTGAAGCACAGCCAGAGCACCCAGGTGCCCATGTGTCCCCAGGGCATGGCCACGCTGTGGGACGGCTACAGCCTGCTGTACGTGGAGGGACAGGAGAAGGCCCACAACCAGGATCTAGGTTTGGAAAAGAAAATATAAGCACCAAAAACCAGCTCTAATGAGGACCTCAGTCTAACCTCCCTCTGTCTTTAGGCCAGCCCGGCTCCTGTCTGCCCCGGTTCAGCACCATCCCCTTCCTCTACTGCTCCCCCAACGACGCGTCTGCTACTACGCCAGCCGCAACGACAAGTCCTACTGGCTCTCCACCACCGCCCCCATTCCCATGATGCCCGTGGCCGAGGACGAGATCCGGCCCTACATCAGCAGGTACCACACACACACCTGATCTTAATAACAAGTATTTAACGAGGCGTTACTACTTTAATTTACTGAAGTGTTTGTCCTGCTGTTTGACCGACAGGTGTGCAGTGTGTGAGGCTCCGTCCCAGGCCATAGCAGTCCACAGTCAGGACACCACCATCCCAAACTGTCCGCCGGTTGGAGGAGTCTCTGGATCGGATACTCCTTCCTCATATGGTCTCACACTAGCCTATACTTATACTGGATTAACCACATATTCTTTCAGACTGAGGGAGAGTTCTCATCATCTATTTAAGGTCAAAACAAAGTGTCAGAAATGACTTTTTTACTGTGTTGTCTTTTAGCTGTGTTATTAGTGTTTTGCACCTCAGCCCGGATTTGAACATATCAGAAACAATAGAGCTCTCTCTGTTTAATAAACACTGTATGTTCACTAAAATACTTTACATTTACATCCCAAAGTCAAACAGCACGAGAGGAATATTCACAAAGATATGATGCATAAAATCTGTTGGGTGAGGGCTGTAAAGAGGGCAGAAAGGTAAATGATTCCTCCTCTCTCCAACAGCACACAGCGGCCGGAGCTGAAGGCGGCGGTCAGTCCCTGGTCTCTCCAGGGTCGTGTTTGGAGGATTTCAGAGCCACGCCTTTCATCGAGTGCAACGGAGGCAAAGGAACCTGCCACTACTTTGCCAACAAGTACAGCTTCTGGCTCACCACGGTGGACCCCAGGGAGGAGTTTGTGTTCTCTCCGGCACAAGAAACTCTGAAGGCAGGCCAGGAGCGGTTCAGAGTCAGCCGCTGTCAAGTCTGCAGCAAGCTCTTGTAGTAGGAGGAGTGAGAATTTAAAAAAACTGACTGAAATGCTCCTCTCCGCTGATGGTTTGAGTGAGGTTTGAGATGAGGAGGTCAAATCAACAAGTCAACAAGAGAAGCGTCATGGCGATTTCTCTTGATTATCACTGACAATGGTGCTATTGTTTTTACGTCTTATTTGTATAATTAGTTTTTCTCGGTTTTTGCTTGGCTACCTCGGAGTGTCACCACCTCTTTTTATTTTGTTGTTCTGGCACTGCGCCGCAAATACATTCAGATCAGTTAAACACCGACAAAGACAACCTGCCGCCATTTTAGTTTGACAAAATAGATTGACTAAAATAAGTCTAAGACCTTTACAGTTTAGATTTAGTCAAACATTTACGCCGATTTGTTGATTTTTTTTATTTTGAGCTAGTAGGAAAACAAAATAAATTGTACATCGTTGAGTCCAGTGCTCATAAAATAAATACCTATATATAATCATCCATACACATACACATTACTGTTATATTACACACATTTACACAATCTTAATTACTTGCTCGAGTCCGGGAGGGAACTGCGAAGAAGTAGTACTTATTTACTCCCTTCCCAAATTCAGTCCTAATATACAACCATATGTTTTCAGTAATTTACATTAAAGTCACTAACAATTTATGTAACTATAACAATTATTAATAATCCATCCATCTTCTACCGCCCAGACTTCCCACTCCCCAGACACTTCCTCCAGGTCTTCCGGGGGGATACCAAGGCATTCCCAGGCCAGCTGAGTGATATAGTCCTTCCAGTCCTAGGTCTTTCCCGAGGTCTCCTCCCGCTGGGACATGTCCGGAACATCCGAAACAGATGTCCGAGCCACCTCAGCTGGCTCCTCTCGATGTGGAGGAGCAGCGGCTCCACTTTGAGCTCCTCCCGAGCTCCTCACCTTATCTCTAAGGGAGCGCCCCGCCACCCTGCGAAGAAAGCTCATTTCGGTCGCTTGTATCCGGGATCTTCTTTCAGTCATGACCCAAAGCTCATGACCATAGGTGAGAGTAGAAACGTAGATCGACTGGTAAAACGAGAGCTTTGCCTCAGCTCCTTCTTCACCACAGACAGGTACATCGACTGCATCACTGCAGAAGCTGCACCGATCCGTCTGTCAGCCTCACGCTCCCTCCTTCCCTCACTCGTGAACAAGACCCCAAGATACTTAAACTCCTCCACTTGAGGCAGGATCTCTCACCAACCTGAAGGGGACAAGCCCCCCTTTTCTGACAGAACCATGTTCTTGGAGGTGCTGATCCTCATCCCAGCCGCTTCACACTCGGCAGCAAACCATCCCAGTAATAATAATGAATAATACCCCATTACATTACGTACAACTCAACAATCCAATAACCAGTATCATGAAGCCTCTAATATATCATAGTATTTATAACCATATATTATATTATTAAAACAGAATTTAATAAAAAACACACATATTAACATATAATAATAATTTTCACACTCTGGCTTTATTATTATTGTAAGTTTCTTATAAACTCAAGACACACCTAGCTTCCTGCAGTTTTCCTCAAAGTCATGTGACTTTACTGTGAACTCTGAAGGAAGCTGTCAGAAACAAAACTCAAACAGCACTGGCAACATTAACTTTTTTGGCTTTGTGCGGCATTCAAAGACTGTTCAGATCTTTATAAAACAAGAAGACAAGAATTGTTTGTTACGAAAAGCTGTGTCACAAAAGGTTGTTGTAGGATAAATTCCTGACTTGAAATAAGAAAGATATTGGCCTGGAATACAATCCAAAACAAACATCATCATTTTCACAGAACTATTCTCACTCTGGCTTTGTTCAGACATTAAAATGCGTCCTTTGTGATGTGATCGCAAAAGCCCAGTGTTATCGGCAAGTGGGAACCAAATAGGATCAGGATTAGACTGAGCCCCCATGTGCACATCTCTAGGTAAAGAGACAACAGAACAGCTCATTTTACAACAAAAATTATAGATTTTGAAATTCTCCATCTTTAAGACGAGTGACTCGAGTTTGAATCCAGTTTGGTTTCTGTTTTCTCAGTCATTTATTTTGTTTTCTAACACTTTTCCTTCACATGTTACTGTATAAATCCATGGCTACACAGTCAAACAGTATTTACAATATTCACTTAATGTGCCGTCATACTTTCAACATTTACAACCGACTCTAATGAATCTACAAGTGTAAAAAAAAAAGGCAAATAAGTCACAGCCCAAAACAGCAGTGGTTTTCAAACTATTCACAATAAATAAAAAGTAAAACAGAGAGAATACAGAGAAGAGTAATAAAATAGACTAAATAGACCCATTATAAATAAATCCATCCATCCATCCATCTATCCATCCGTCTATCCATCCATCTATCCATCCGTCTATCCATCCATCTATCCATCCATCTTCTACCGCTTATTCAGGGCCGGGTCGCGGGGGCAGCAGTCTAAGCGGACACGCCCAGACTTCCCTCTCTCCAGACACTTCCAGGCCATCTGAGAGACATAGTCCCTCCAGCGTGTCCTAGGTCTTCTCCGAGGTCTCCGACCGGTGGGACATGTCCGGAAACACCTCCCTAGGGAGGCGTCCAGGAGGCATCCGAAACAGATGCCCGAGCCACCTCAGCTGGCTCCTCTCGATGTGGAGGAGCAGCGGCTCTACTTTGAGCTCCTCTCAAGCTAATTTATGAATCATAAATTAATAATGTTTCTTGTACAAATACTTCACTGAAACACCCAGAGACACCAACTGTACTGCATTTGAATGGCTTGAAGAAAGAATAAGCCTGGGGTTGAAGCCAGAGCTAAACCGTTTTTTTTATGTGTAAAAAAATGGTCAAAAATAATGGATTTAATCATTTTTTTAACATTTCAATCTGCAGCGCTGCATTAAACTGAGAAAGAACTATTGCACTGATTACATGAAAGAGGCGCATTTTAATTTCCTCTCCATATTCACTTGCTTTTTATGTTGCGACCAAATCTTTTATTAAATTTTTTTTCATCCTTAACTCACTCACATCTCACCCTGTTTTTTTTATGTTTATTATCGCTGTACATAAAGCTTTGAAACACATTATGTTCAAACAGAGTCTATAAAGCCGTTAATACCAACCTTTGTTTTCGCTGTCCGTGGATCAAAAGGACTGGGGTGACTTTAACCACTATGACCCCGGGGTCTGGCACAGCTCCGTCTCTCTGCTGGTAGCCATTACTTTTTGGGTTTTTTTCTTTTACATTTTGTCTCCATATGTTTTTATTTTGTAATCTAGATTGTAATTATTTTACTGATAGTATCCATTATTTACAGAGACAGGAGGGAACCGGGAGATGATTTGTACATTAAATATTGGATTGTGTTTTATATCGAGAATATATCCTTTCATTTCACAAACACAGCAACAGTTTATCTTTGTAAGACTTTGTTCAAAACCAAAATGTCTGAAAAGTATTCCTCGTGTTTTCCTCAAAGATGGAAAATAATAAAATGATTGTAATGTGTATTTCTGGTCTCACACTTTAAAATAAAGTTGGAAAACTTAATAACTACATATTATTGTTTTATGAAAAGTGTTAATGTGGTAGGCTTTTTTTACAATAGTAATAATAATGGATGAGATTTATATAGTGCATGAGAACACTGAGAAATAAGACCAAGCTATAAGTAACCTAAAACACACATACACACATATGGAAGCTCGTTCCTAACACCAAACAATAAAAGCCCCACAGGATGTCTTAATTATGAGAATAACAAGTAGTAAAAAAACTTTAGAAATGAAAAAAGTATTTACGTTAAAAAAAAATCTTAGATTCAACTGTGCTGTAAAAAAAAAAGTCCTGTAAAGCACTAAATTACACACATTTAAAATAAAAAGATAAAATAGATACATTTACATAACTACAAACTAAATATAAAATATACGATTGTATTCACTTAAAAAAAAAGGATTTACTAATAAAAAAATATATGAATAAAATTGTATTTAGTGTTATATGAATTGAGGGGCCAACTATTGGTAAAAACACACACAACGTTAAATAATTTAGAAAAGAATATGGACAGAGTGAGACTCAGAAGTATTGAGGTTGTTGTAGTACCTCACTTTTACCGCTATAGGGCAGCCACTTCTTCTGTTAAACTGTAGCTACTTTTATTCAAAAACGAAGAAGGAAACAGAAAAACAAACAAAACCAGCGAAGTACATTTTCTCTGCTGACGTGGGACACATTAACAGGTAAAAAACTAAACCTCCAAACCACCGTCTGCCTTTATAAAGACATGTTTAGATGCTCAAATGAGATATATCCCAAATACAGCCGTTTCTGTGGCGTGTAGCGTTAGCTTCAGTGGCTAACCTCAGCTGCTGCAGTAGTAAGAGCTGGCCTCTTACTACTGCAAATGAACAGAACGGGAATATTAAACAATAACCGAGAATACACAAACTATATTATAATTTTCCAACGTTGCTAGCCTATTTCTTACAACAAGTAGCCATTTAATGCTATAATTAACGTTAATCATGGAGATACTGAAAGCTAACTAGCTAGCTTTAAAAATATAAGAAGCATTTATTATAAACGTATAACGATAATCCTTCACATTTTTTGTGATATTTTAACTGTTTAATGACACATATTTTCATGTTGTGAAATCTCCAGGTCTTTTATAATTTTATTGGATATTAAATTTGGATTTCTTCCTAAAAACAAGAACAGGTTTTAGATGGATTTCAACATGTTTTATTAGGATTTTAACAGGTTTTAGTCTGATTTGAAGATGTTGTAGCTGGATTATATCCAGTTGCATAGCTTGTCTTTGGTGTGATTTTCTCCTGACCATCTTCCGCTGTTTGTTGCTGAAGTTACGCTGGACTTTTCTGACGCCCGCTCAGACATGTCCTATGTCTTCATCAACGACTCGTCTCAGACCACGGTGCCGCTGCTGCAGGGCTGCATCGACGGGGACCTGCCGTTCTCCAAGAGGCTCCTGGAGACGGGCTGCGACCCCAACATAAGGGACAACCGCGGGCGAACGGGCCTGCACCTGGCCGCCGCTCGGGAACGTGGATATCTGCCGGCCGCTCGGGAACGTGGATATCTGCCGCCTGCTGCACAAGTTCGGCGCAGACTTGCTCGCCACAGATTACCACGGCAACACTGCGCTGCACCTGTGCGGACACGTGGACACCATACAGTTCCTGGTGTCCAACGGGCTCAAGATTGACATCTGGTGAGAGTTTCAACAGCACAAGTTTTTAGTGAGAGGTGTTTTGTTCAGATAATGTCTTCAGTAGTGTTGTTTTTTTTTTTTCTAAAAAGGGACTGGAGACTTTCTGGATGATCTCAGGCAGGAGAAATGTCTTTACCATCAATAGCTTGTACAACCACACAACAGGCAGCAACACAACATGCTTTTCCTGCAGTGACAGTCTTAACAGAGGAAACTAAAATCAGTCATATTAATGCAGAATTATTACAACTTATTTATTGGAAGTATATGAAAGGTTAAATGTCCTCTGGGAATCCTTTGCTGCTTTAGTGGGTAATATAAAAGTTACATTAAGCCTCTTGTAGTTCTTTCTGTTGAAAAAATACAGAAGGAGACTTGTGCTGACTACACTGTTTATCAGATGCAACATGTAAAAAAAGTGTTTGTAATGTCTCTTTCTGAATCTTTTTGTGTTTTAATCGCAAAGAATAAAAGGGAAAATCCAGTAAAAGACTTATTTATTAAAGACTCTGGCTGTTTCTGTCACAGTGAACAGTAAAGCAGTGGAGTCAGTGAAGAGCTCAGAGCTGGAGCTGTGGTGCCTTCACTTACATCAGATCTGCCCTTTGTTGGATTCGTTTATTGTAAAATTTGGAGTAAGACTTTGATTTTATTTAATATTTATATTTTTTTAGTAACCACAACGGCTCGACTCTGGTTTTGGCGAAGAGGCGGGCGTGAACAAAGACGCCATCCGTTTGTTGGAGGGTCTGGAGGAACAGGAAGTGAAGGGCTTCAACCGAGGACCGCACTCCAAACTGGAGACGATGCAGATGGCCGACAGCGAGAGGTGAGGGAGCTTTAGGCCCAATCCCTTAGCCCTAGTCCCTACAAATGAAGGGGTAGGGCTAAGATTATAGGCTACCCCTAACAATTGGGTCACCACACCTGTAGTTATATAGTTTATGATGTAGCCTATATTTTTATAAACAACATAAATTACTGTAAGGTCTAAAATATAACATCCATCATCATCATTATACAGCGTTTGAACAGTTTATTGTGAGTATTTTAATTTGAGTCTTGCTCTGAACAGTATCAGCTGCTGTTTCCTCAGTCTCTGTCTCAGACAAAAGACACTGAACGATGTTACTACGACAACAAGAAACGTTTGTTCAGAAAGTTCTGCAAATATGAGTCTGACCTGTCGATGTGAGGAACGTTAGCAAACAGACATTAGAATAAAACTTTTCGAGAAAACAGATCAGTGCATAAACAAATTCAAGATTAAAAGAAAATAAAACAGCACAGTTGTAATTTTTTAATCTTTATTTTTGTCCACATTAGTTACATTTTGCACCTCCTCACAGGTGCTGGTAAACGCACTGCATTATGGGAAATGGTTCCTACAACAACTGTTCATACTTCTGTATAGTGTGAAATAATACAAATGAGTGTGTGGTACTGTAACTTCAGGCTATAACTCTGTTTTTAGGCAAGACTCATCATGAATTCTTTGTTTAGATTATCCAGAGAGACCACAGAGACAACATACAATTTAAAATTAATAATAAGGTTTAATTCTTGCAAGAAGGAGCAAAGCACAAACATGTAGACAATGGTACAGGATGGTGTTTGCTTGAAAATGAAAACAATCCATGAGATTTTATATTATGCTGTAAAGGCTGTAGGAGGCGTTTCGTTCACACACGCAAGTTATGTCTGTATCTATCTTCATGACGGACATGACATGATCAGGACTGACATGACCTGAAGAGAACTAGGAGCAACCAGTAATTATTAACCATAGGAAATTTTAAATTATTATAACATTCTCCCCTCTTTATGCTGATAAACATTAGTATAAAACAACATATTAGCTTGAGTGTAAATTGTATAATATGACTGGAGCAAAAACCCAGCAGGACAGCTGATCAAGCCTAAGAATATTTGACCAATCGATAAATGACTTATCGCTGGAAAAAATTCTCCTGCCCAACCCTCTGCCAAGGCGACGACAAAACACAAACATCAAGCATCAAATGTATGTAATCAATTCAAATGATTAAATGTAACACAAATCAAAGACAACAAATGATTATAAAGGGATATGTTTAAAATCAAAGACAATCAAAACCCAACAGAATAATGCACTGATTTTTTTAATTCAATAAATGTCACTCCAAAACAACCTTAGATTATAGTTTATGTTTAAATTGTACCTTTTAAGGAGCACAGATGATCATATTGCTCTGTAGTTCCCCAAACATTGGGTCAGGACCCAAAGGTCGGTCGCCCAATTTTTTTTACATTCAGTTTTCAAAATTTGAAGGCCAAAAAGAACCAAAAATAGCATCAAAGTCATTTAAATTGAGGACGCAGTGGCTCAGTGGTAGAGCGGTTGTCCCTCAAACAGAAGGTTGGTGGTTCCCGCTCTCCCCACAGTTCATACTGTCGTTGTGTCCTTGGGCAAGACACTTAACCTCCTTGCTTCCAGTGGTGTTCTAGCTGTTACACTGGTGAATGGAACCTTAATGTAAGTCGCTTTGGATAAAAGCGTCGGCTAAATTAATAAATGTATATTTTTTTTTAAATGGCAGTAGAAAGAAGGAAATCCAAGAAAATAATATGCAAAAATATGCTTAAACAGACGAGTACTTTTTATTAGAGAGCAACACGAAGGGAAACAATATCTCGTTGACCTAAGTGGGTCGGTCTCCTGCTGATTTCTTCCTGTGGTGTGTGTCCCAGTGCGATGGAGAGCCACTCGCTGCTGAACCCCAACCTGCAGAGCACAGAGGGCGTCCTGTCCAGCTTCAGGACGACCTGGCAGGAGTTTGTGGAAGACCTGGGCTTCTGGAGGGTGCTGCTGCTGCTGGTGGTCATCGCGCTGCTGTCTTTGGGCATCGCCTACTACGTCAGCGGGGTCCTGCCCTTCTCCACCAGCCAACTCGAGCTGGTGCACTGAGTCGGAGAGAAAAAACACACAACAACCAACCGAACAGCGATGCGTCATGGTTCCTACATTTTTGTTTGCTTCCTTGCTGCGTATTGAAGTACAGCACATGTTATAGTCCTGCTCGGTTTAGTTGAGCCTTTTCACCTTTAAACTCTTTCAAATGGACCTTTCTTTAAGCCCCACCTCATTCGGTCCTTGATTAAATTTACTATACTCACAACCAGTGCAATAGACGGCTGCATAAAATTAAAGACACAAAAGTGGGTCATAGATATAGTTAGAGCAATATTAGCGTTGAGATATTAGTAGTCTGCAGAAAAATAATCAGTACATTTGGCTCCAATTAAATATTTTATTGTAGATGTGTAAAAGCAAGCTCAATTTGTTGCTTTTTAGAATTTTACTATTAAAGCTTTTAAAAACGGTTGTATGAAACCAAAAGTGACTGAATCAAACAAAGAGTGCAGATTTTCCCCAAAACAATTTATTTTTCTTAGATTCACCAAAAACTGTTTAATCACCTAAAAACTCATTGTAACAGGAACAAGTTTAAGCTTTGTCCAATCACAGCTCACTTCTGAAAAACGCCCACTCCCATTGGTTGATTCTTGGAGGAACAGCACAAAAAAAAAAAGGAAAAACATAAATAGAGAAAAGGAAAGCAAAGAAAAACTAAAAATAAATACAATGCATTAATGAGATGTTTAACGAGGTTTAAATAAGTGTATAAGGAACGCGATTGGCTCATGGCAGTTAGGGGTGGGGCTTAACAACAGGACAAATGAACATTATACTTTAAAAAAATTGCTGACTTGTAAAAACATGTAGGAACCGTGACGTCACAAAAGGAGTTAATCCAAAATGAACAAATGTTAGACGGTTTTTATTTGTGTATAACTCATTTTATTTGATTTAAATTTTCCTTTGTTTTTTATCTGTTACAAGCTGTACATTGCCAGTATTTATATTATTGATTTTACTTTTTCTGTTTGTAACACTTTTCCTTTAAACTTTATCGTCTTTTATTTGCATTTTGTGCCTTTGTTTTTTTTTTTTCTCTTGGACATTCCCGCAGCTCTGTCTCTGTCTCATTTCTCTGTTGTACATTAGTTTCATTTTATTGTAGATTTTTGTTAATTTTGTGGACTTTTACTGGAACTGAATCTTAATTTAACATCACGTGATAAAACAAATAAACGACTTTAATGTATTAATCACACATTTTGTCTTGGTTTTGAGATTATTTAAGGCCAAAAGAGCCACTGAAAACAAACTAACAAGGTTTATTTTATTTAAACGTTTTTATTTTTATGGTGGTTTTAGTTGGACTTTAAAAAAGGGTTATTATTGTATTAACCTTAGATGGGTTTTAATTTGGATCTGTTTTGAATGGTTTCTTTTGGACTTAATTTGGTTTTAGCCTCATTTAAATGTTTTTTATTTTTGCCGTTTGTGACAGTTTAAAACAAGTTTTTCTCTGAGAATGCTCCATTGGCTAAACTCTGATTTGACTGTGCTTAAACTGACACAGACAAGCAGCAGCTCAGCTTTGGGCATATTCAGAGAAAATCCTCCAAAAAGGTTGCACAGGACCAACTTTCTCAACCAAGGGGGAAACGATGATTCCAAGGTCCGGCCATCGGCAAAACCGAAGACTGACCCTTGTTGCCTGACCTTGTGCATCCCGTTGGTTCTCGTCTTCATTCTGCTTTGAAAACCAGCCCAAATGAACCAACAGAAATTCAAAAACTATTAAAAAGAGCCTGCTTTATAAAGGTGGCCCTTCAGCCTTATACACATTAATAAGAAACACTAATGCTCCAGATCTTAAGGGTCTAAAAATGGCTTGGGAGAGAGACATCGGTATTGTTACTGAACAACAACAAAGGCAATATACTTTCTCCAACTGGCGTAGCACATCCCGAGAAACTCAGACACAATTAACTATAATTATTTAAATAACTACAACATTTTAAATTGGTGTTACTGGACTCCAAGCAATGGCAAGACTTAACCTAAAAGACAATGATAAATGCTGGCGATGTAACAGAAAAACTGGCTATATATAGAAAGTCTGGTCTCTGCCTTTTGAGAAATATTCTTGAAATACACTGGATGGACAGGATGTCAGACAATTACAAGAGACTGAAAAATGTTATAAGAATTTTTAGTTAATAAGCATGTGACTCTTTGTAATGTTAACACATGCATAAGTGAATAGCAAAATTATAAAAATAAACATAGGGAACTTGGACTGTTTTGTTGTTCATTTATACAGTTTATTAATTATTTTAACAAGTTTAACTAGAGAAGTGACTTTAGATCGGGGGTACTCAATAGGCTAGTATTGTTGGAAAGCATACACTGCAGTAAAGTAAGTTTGAGATTAGACAGAGTCGTCTGTGACAGATAGCGTTAGGTGAACTCCATAGATTGTAAATAATTATGGATGATATCCGCCCATTGGTCCCCTATTCACCAATATTGTCATTACGAATGGGCAATATAATGGCGGTTACATCTAGGCTTTTCGGCTTTTACTCCATACTAAAACAATAGTTTTTAGATAGCATTAACTGACATATTAATCAAAAATTCATTAAACAGTTCATTAAACACGCGATTACCGCTTTAGTTTCTCTGTTTGTCGCAGAATAGCTTAGCAGTAGCCTTAACAGTTACAACGTTTTTAACCTCTTATTTTTTTCAGTCAACAGTTTCACTCTGACTTCAACAACTATGTTCAATTGTAGGCTAAACCTAATAAAAGTATGTTTTTACCTTCTCATTTCAGATTGTGTCCTTGGGCAAGACACTTAACCCACCTTGCCTCCAGTGACTGTAACACTGGTAATTACATTAGAACAATGTAAGTCGCTTTGGATAAAAGTGTCAGCTAAATGAATAAATGTAAATGTACAGTCTACACTACAATTAGAACCTCTGGAAGTTCTTGGAACCTTCAGCTTTACCTGCATCTCCCACAACCTGTTTGTAAAAGTATCAACCTGCTGCATTTGACAGATGCTCATTGTCAGTAAATAAGAAGGAACACACTGTGACACAACTGGGACATTAAAATGAATTCAACCTTTCCAGAGGTTTGAATTTCTACCTTTCAGTCACAAGAGCTCCTACTCTCTGAACTACCTTTAACAAATATGACAGTGCTTAACATTCACACAGGGCATAAATCAAATGTAGACACAACTGCAACATGTAAACCAATACTGTATCTTTTTAATAGCATTCAGTCATACTTTCATATGTCTTCAGGTCTTTCTGTACTTTTTTTTAACATATTTTGATAATTTCTTGTCTAAAGTACAATAAAAAGTAAAATGTCAAACACAACATTTTCTACATTTTATTTAACAATGATCTCCTTTCAGTTGTTGTCAAACAAAGCACATTTAAACACTATTAACTATCCCACATAAAAACTGTTCTGTAGAATGTTTTGAATAAAAGCAGGGTTAAGGTCCTGTGAGACATCAGTAAAGCACTCTTAACATTTATTTGCAACACAATAGACAATGTATATATATGATCAACAATAAATTTCTGAAATATTAAGTACGTATAAAAATAGGTTGGTAAATGTTAAATGATGTGCATTCATAAAGCACTTTTTTGCACCTCCTCAGGCACCCAAAGTGCTTTACATTGTGCTTTCATTCATCCCATTCACACCTGGGGCAGACATTTGCAGGCAACCATGTTCAGCTTGTGGACAAAAAAACACCAAACACAGTCCTTATTACCTGATGTTGCCAGTACATGAGACAAACATACAACATAGCAGCAGAGTCAGTCATAAACACATGGGACAAATAACTATTTAAAGACAGCTTTAGTTGTCAGTATGACTCCAGCGCTGCAGAGACAAGAGCTCACATAATAACAGTAAGAGTAGCCTCAACTGTTTTATTCTCATTGGACTGATTTAATGCGATGACTGCAGGTAACTCAGTTACACAAGTTTTAAAAGAAGTTGCACAGCACGAGCACCATGTCCACGCCAGTGTTCCTTCTGTAGTATTTCTTCTGTAGTATTTCTTGATTTAAAGGCTGTTTCTCATGTTACACAAGTTAAACGGAGCTCGTCTGGATCAACTGGTGACAGCGCTGTCCTGTTTACATCGAGTTATAATCCACAAACCGCTCTCGAATTACAGCCGTCTACGTTCGTTCTTTCTCATCGACACTAAATATAATAGAATCACATCAATGTAATTTAAGACAAAATAATACCTATATTTCCTGGTTTGTAAAAGTGGGGTCCTAGAGAGGAACGCCCACAAAAAACATCTGCATGTCGCCAGACAACCGGCTTCACCAGTTGATCCGTTACACCGGCTGCTGTGATAATCAGAGAATGAATCCAGAACTGAACCAGGACTGGACAGTTTTCATGACAGGATTAAAAAGAAGTGAGGACGTCTAATGTGGTGAGTTGTACATTTGTCTGTCAACTTCTTTATTCTGTCGTAGGTTAAGTATTGACTCGTTTGTCGCATATTTGACCTAATTTACAAAAGTGAGTAATTAGCATTCACGTTCATTTGAACCTAACGTGTTTATTTGGGTGATTGAAAACAGAAAAGGTGTGAAAGGAGGGTTTGGAGATGAGTGACACAGGTTAAGTCTTCCTTAAGTTGTGTCAGTTTCTGTGTAAATCCTAAATCCTGTTACAGAACTAATCATAAACATTTTAATTAAAATGTTACCCCACACGGGGAAAATACAGGAAATAAATATTTCTATTCTAAATTTTGAAAATGTTTAAAGATGAACCTGCAAATTAAACAATAACAGTTAATTATTGGCAACAGAAAATGCTAAAGAAAGGCTCAGTGCATTTTCCCTTGTTCCTGTTGTTTTCAGAGGAATGACAATAGAAAGAGATCAATTATGACAGGCATCTTTGTCACATTTGTTTAACAAATATGTTTTGGCTTGAATTGATGATTTTGTATTTAAAATGTTCTTATACATGTTTTAAAGGAGTATTAGGCATTATCTGCAGGATTCCAGGCTGTTGTCAATAAACCACCAGGTCTTGAGCTTTAGCCTCTTTTGATTTTGTAGTTTTTTACTTTTGTCTGTGAGCTGTGTTTGGTGAAAGCTAAACACTCAAACATCCTCCTCATGTAAACAAAGGATAAAATACAGAAAACAGTGGATTGAACAGTAGATGATCTACATTCATCTCCATTTTGTTTAAGAGGCTGTTGGTGTGAAATAAATAAGACTTTACTTTAAAGAATTATATTCAAACACATGTGCTTTTATTAATTTTCCGGACCCCTCATGGTGAGTAAAATTGCTAAGGGGATGTCGGATGTTGAGGACACCTGCTCTGTTGGATCACATTTTATACTACCTTCAGAGGCAAAGTTTTTTGAAAGCAATTGTTGATTGTTATTCAATTGATGTTGGTTACCTAACCAACCTGAGACAAAGCCAATGATTAAAAAAAACATACATATGAAGATTACAACAATCCAGATCCAGAAAGGGTAGTGCTGCAGAGAGAACAGAAAAAAACAGACAATTAGAACAACCTCACTCGGAATTCCTTTGAGTCTAAAAGCTTTAACAAATGAGAGTTAAAGCAGAAGCCACATGTGACACCCTCCATTTCTCTGGTCTGAATCAAAATTATGTTCTGCAGATGCTGTAAAATTGATTTTTTTTTCGTAAATTCCACATCCCAATTCCACATTTCTTAGTCTAGAAACTCATCTGATAGATACTCCTGCAGCTTTTTTTTTTTTAGCACAGCTAAATACCACTTATTTTCACAGCCATTTTGCCTTTGTCCCACTTTTTTGTTTCTGCATCAAAACAAAAAACGATTATTTTTATGATTCTCCTGATATGTTGTTTATGTTCTATTGTGAATGAAATGTAGTTTTAGGACAGTCATTCCCAAACTGTGCAGTACCCTCACCGCAGGGTACTGCAGGTGGTCCGTGGAAAGGCAAAATAAAATAATATTTTACCTTCATTTTACCAGGAAATTCCCATTAAAAAAATTAAAAGAATATGTAGGCCTATATTGATATAACATTTGCATTAAATTGTCAAGTTATTGTGCGATTACTAAAATAGGCCAGTGGTGTTCGGCCGTGACGTTCAAGTTCAGTGTCGTTATGGATCGGTGGATAGCAACAGGTTCTCTGTAGAGAAAAGAGGCAGCCGTTGTGTGCAGTAAACTTTCTTTTAACAAGCCTGTAGCACACTGATGTGATGACTAGTTATAGTAGTGCTAGTAAGCCTATTTAGAGGTGCGGATAAATTCAGGTAAGACTGTGTGTAGACATTTTATTATGCGTGTTATGAGGTGGTCCGCAAAATTTTTTGATTACAAATAGTGGTCCACACACACAAAAAGTTTGAAAAACCCTGTTTTAGGAGATTTACAAAACATTGTTTCTTTTTCATTCATTCATTCATTTTCTACCGCTTTGTCCCGTCAGGGATCGCGGGTGAGTGGAGCCTATCCCAGCTGCTTTGGGCCTGAGGCGGGGCACACCCTGGACAGTGGCCAGTTAGTCGCAGGGCTAACATTTAGAGACAGACAGACAACCATTCACTCTCACATTCATTCACAAGGGACACTTTAGAGTTGCCAATTAACCTGTACATGCATGTGTTTGGACGGTGGGAGGAAGCCAGAGTACCCGGAGAGAGTCGACCGGGTTTTGAACTCACAACCTTCTTGCTGTGAGGCTGGAGTGCTAACCACTCTGCAACGTGCATGTTTTTCTTTTTCATTTATTTTTTTATAAATTCTTTTTTTCAAGTCAACAGTGACTGCAGTGTGTTGCTCCATCTTTTGGAAAGTACACTCTACTTTAGTGGAAACCAGGCTTAATGCCACAGAGCACGTAGTTTTCTTACTTACTGGGGTCACCCGCAGTTGAACTGCTCCAGGATGTCCGTTCTCAGAGTCCCCTCCACTCAGCAGTATCCTACACCAGTAGCGGCCCTGGTCTTCAGACTGGACTCTGGTCAGGTTCAGGGACATGTCTCCTCTCCTGTGGGCGTGGGACCACTCGGCCTGGGACGCCTCTGCTCGTCCCTCAAAGCCCTTTCCGTAGACCCTCTTTCCTGTACTGAAGAGCTCGAACACCAGCTCCCCCTCCTTCTCCCATCTGACAGCCTCCACAGACTTCCCCTCTGTGGAGAAGTGGCACTGGAGTTGAGCCGACTGTCCCTCGTCCACAGAAAGCTTGATCGGGACCAACACCTCGACCTGCAGCAGAGGGCGAGGTGAGGAACAGCCGAGGTCTGTCCTGTCACCAGAGCCGGTGTAATAACACGCTCTAACTGGACTTTAATAGGTTACTTAAAAGTTAAGAGGTTTCTGTTGTAATTAAAGTTAGTTTTATTGAAGTTAAACAGGTGATTACCATCTTTAACTTCTTCTAATTGGACTTTAGCTGCTTTAAACTTCATTTGAATGAATGTTTATGACTTATAGGAACATTTGAAGAGGCACAAAAAGGCCTTAGCGACTCTTGACATTTGTATGTTTCAGCGTTGACTCTGAGGCTGGTAAAACTGAATGTAACCCTATAATGTAACCCTTCTCTCTCCACTGTGTAAAGAATAATGTTGCTGAACCTTGATGACTGTGCAGTTTAAAAACAGTGGTAATACCCAGAGAGAGGAGTCAGTGAGTGTGATGTGTGTAAAGACCAGCTTTATGGAAACAGAAAGAGCTCAGAGTCACTCAGACTAAACGGGATCCACATTAGTTTTAGATTTAGTTTCACTGTGAAGCTAAAGCACACTGCTGCAGCTTTTGATTTGTTTTTGTGTTCAGCATAAAAAAGTCTGATTCGTTATGGTGTTATGACTTGGTTTGATAACTTGTCTGTACAACAAAACTGTTTCAGATTATTAATAGAGCCTGAAAAACATAGGACTGAAGCACAAATTGCTAAAGACTGTATTTATACAAAACACTGTAAAACCACCTAATTGGATTAATATTGATCCTTCTCAGATACTACTTTCTGAATATGAAGCTCTGGGTCAGAGACCTTGCATTTTCTAACATGACAATGTCAGACCACATACTTGAGATGTGTTGATGCCACTTATTTTCCCCTTAAAATTATACATTTTCTCAGTTTAAACATTTGATATGTCATCTATGTTGTATTCTGAATAAAATATTGAAAATTGAAACTTCCACATAATTGCATTCTGTTTTTATTCACACTTTGTACAGCGTCCCAACCTTTTTGGAATCTGGTTTGTACATCTTATTCTTATTGGCTATGAATGCACATATTGAATAATGATGGATGTAGGGCTGGACAATAATTCAATATCAATATATATCGCAATATTTTTTTTTTCAATAAAGGTGATATGATTATTAAACACATTTTCAATATTTCAATATAATAATATATATTATAATAATAATATAACAGCATTTGTCACTGACTGACGTTAGGCGCGCAGCCGTCAGAAAGAGCAGAACACCATTGGCTACTTTTGTGATGACGTACACCGCAGAGTCACGAAACCAGTGCTCAGCACAGCAGTAGTAGGCTGACCTCCAACGCGGCAAATTTTAGCTATTAGCTATTGATATCGAAATTATATCGTATCGACCGAAATTAAGAAATATATCGTGATATAAAATTTGGCCATATCGTCCAGCCCTAGATGGATGTATTTAACTGTGGAGGCTACACGGTTGGAAAATGTTTACCTTTATAAATTGAATTAATTTGATCAGAACTGGGCCTCTCCAACCACCACCGAATACACTCACATTCTCACACCAGAGCCACAGACACTCGAGGCAAGGACAGTTACTGTAAGTGTCTTGCCCAAGGACACAGCGGTAGTATGAACTGGGGAGAGCAGGAATCAAACCTTCTCTACCACTTGATCGTTATGAGTTACATATTACCATCATGAATGGAAACTTTTCATATTTACACACAACCACAGCTGTCTCACCTGGAAGATCACAGCTCGACTAAGGAGGTCACAGCTCAGCTCGTACACACCGTTGTCATTAAACGCAGCGTCCTTCAACACTAGCGTTTCTTCTCCAGGGGACATTCGGTCCTCGTATGCAGGCTTCGGCGTCCACTGACCGTTCACCAAAACCGCCACATCCCGAGGAGAACCGTCATATAAAAGATGAACCAACGAGCCCTTTCTCGCTTCATGGTATCTCTCTGGAGGCCCAAATGTTATATTGTCTCCGATAAGAGTCTGGATAAACTCTCCAACGCAATGTTGGACGAGAAAAGAGATGAGGAGGAAGCCTGGTGGAAACATTTGGGACTGGATTGACAGAAAAGGTGGAACGCAGAAGAGTGTGGATGTCACTGCAAGAAACCTGCCTTAAAACAAAAAAAAAAAAAATTGTGTCAGTGCAAGGATAACTGAGCTTATGGTATAAGATGAAGAGTGCTAGGTTTTGGGGTTGTAAAAACAAGACAGAATACTCTGACATATGGCAGGACACATAGCAACAGTGTTGTGTGTATATTTAGCTCCTCATTTTAAATACTTTTGTGTATTTAAAGACCACCATTTTGTACACATGGAAATCTTGATTCACAAATTCCCAAAGGTTAGATAATAAAACTTGCCACAGACCAGGTTAGAGTCACAGAGTTAGCAACCCAGAGTTTAGATGAACTCCCTCTGAAACTAAAAACTATGGATTTGCACTAAACCTGCTTCTTCAAACTGACCATTGTCCTTGTGTGACCTTCTCTGGTGCTTTAAGAATGACTAGTGTTGAACCTGAAAAGTGACAGAAAATGTGAAGTATAAAACAGAGAAACAAGTAATTATATGAATTTATACAAATTCACTTTCTTTTCTCTTCATTTAACATTCATTCTTTTCTGGTTATTGTTGCTTAGTCATCTGTGTAGTTTTACTTTCGTTATTGGTGTATACCATAGTCTCTCCTGTCCCCAATGTTGCCGTTTGCTGCTCTTGCATCCTTTACACAGTCAGTTTATTAATGTTAAAAGTGTTCAAGCTGCTGTTAACCATCAACTTGTTACAAGTGTCGTTCTGTGTGTGGTGGTAAGAAAGACAAATGCATGAATAAGTTAAACAATATTTATTAATAAACACTAAAAAGGAGGGTACTCCTGGTTTCCTATTCATTCATCGTCTTACAGGTTCTGTCACAGAGCCGAATTAATTCCACACACCACATAGGGCGGAACCTGTTTGAACCCCACACACATCAAACACAGCAGGTTCACAGCAAACAAACAAACTGCAAAGACACCGCAGATGCTCACCACAAACGGATCGGGTGTAACAGTTCTGACCGGCGAACAGGAATAATTAAACGAGGAAGTGACCTAAAGAATACACTACAAAACATTACAAAAACAAACATACAATGGAAAAGCGTTAGTCCGCTTGCACAAGTGCCACCAGAAGCGGACTAACTAACGCAAAAAACAATAACTAAAAGGACAGCGGGTAGCGGTACATGTAGATCACTGTTAAACATGAAATAAAATATCACCAATCTGCTAAAGGACACATTTTAATTCAGAGTCTTAAAAACATTAAAATACCGGATACCTGAAGTGTCACATACCCAGTCATTTCCACACAGGCAAGCCGTCTTCACCAAACTACAGCCCTGTCCCATAAAACACAATTAATATACAGCCATGACAAACACAATCACACTAAAAGACATTTACCAGTTCAAATAGTTGACAAACCAACAGCGTGGGTCCTGGCACACCCCGACACACAGCCACCTCCTCCCTTAAAAAGGACACGAGTGGTCTTTAATGAACCAAAGAGAGCGCACATATCTCCTCTATTCATTAGGCTACACTGGCTCCCGGTTGACGCCCGCATCAAGTTCAAAGCTATGCTCTTGGCCTACAAGACCACCACTGGTTCTGCACCCTCATATCTTCACTCACTAATACAGACCTACGTTCCTACCAGATCCCTGCGCTCTGCAAATGAACAACGTCTGGTGGTACCGTCCCAAAAAGGTAAAAAATCACTCTCACATACCTTCTCTGGCTCTGTTCCACATTGGTGGAATAATACCTTTATTTTTTATTTATCCAGGTAAACTGTTTGAGAACCACTTCTCATTTACAAACATGACCTGGCCAAGAGGCTAC
Organism: Perccottus glenii; assembly: GCA_024416835.2. Taxonomy (NCBI): domain Eukaryota; kingdom Metazoa; phylum Chordata; class Actinopteri; order Gobiiformes; family Odontobutidae; genus Perccottus; species Perccottus glenii. The sequence goes on along the minus strand of CM044546.2, from coordinate 3,772,587 downwards.
AAGAATAAATAGGAATATATTGTACAACTATACATTGTAAAACACATGACACACAGAACAAACAATTGAATTAAAAAGGTAGACAACAAAGAAAAGAGAAAAAGAATAAAGTGCTTAAATATGTGTGTACAAACATGGTTCATGATTGTCAACACGAACAAGAGTCAACTATGTAATTTTGGAGGTTTTGCTTAAAGGTGGAGATTGGGATCAGAGATGTAAGTTTCAGGGTATTTTGTAGTATGTTCCAGTCATGTACTGCTGCAAAGCTGAAGGCATTACGTCCAAAGGTAGTAGAAGTAGGGGGGATACTAAATTTAATTAAATTACTTGATCTTGTGTGATAGGTGTTATGAACGGCATGAAGAAGAGATGACAAATAGTGTGGTGTCTTGCCCAGGATTGTCTTGTATATGAAGAGAAACCAATGATGTAGCCGCCGAGTATAAAGGGAGGGCCAGCCCACCAGTTTATAAAGGTCACAGTGATGAGTGTGAAAGGGTGCATTAGTGGCAAAACGGATGGCTGAATGATAGATTGTGTCAAGTTTTTAGGGCTGTGTTTGGTGCCATTCTGTAGATAATATCGCCATAGTCCAGAATAGGCAGTACTGTCATCTTAACGAGGGTGCATTTGGTAGCATGAGTAAAGGAAGCTTTATTGCGGAAAAGAAAGGCTAGTCTAGCTTTGACTTTTGTTTGAAGGTTATTGATGTGTGTAATGAATGACAGGGATGAATCCAACCAGATACCTAGATATTTATATTTTTTGACATACTCCAGAGCCATACCATTCATACAGGTGATTGTAGGTGGAGTCTCAGTAACCGGTTTTCGGCTAAAAAGGATACATTTTGTCTTACTGGTGTTAATACGGAGGTGGAGATTGTCAAAGAACTGCTCTATAGAGGTGAAGCTAAGTTTAAGACTGGAAGCCGCAGAATTGGGAGAGGAACCAACTGAGTACAAAATGGTATCATCTGCATAAAGATGAATCCGGGAGGTGCCAGCAGCTCTGGCTATATCATTGATGTATATAGAAAAAAGGATTGGGCCCAGGATGGAACCTTGAGGCACACCTTTAGAGATAATAAGTGGGTCTGACATAGTGTTTTCAACCTTCAATTGCTGGACACGGTTGGTGAGATAATTGGCAAACCAATCACAGCTAGAGGAGGACAGACCAATACTGGAAAGCTTATGTAAGAGGATCCTATGGACGACAGAGTCAAAGGCCTTGGCGAGGTCTATAAAGGTGGCAACACAGACCTGTTTGCTGTCTAATGCTGTAATTACATCATCAAGGACTTTTGTGGTGGCTGTTATGCACCCATGCCCCATCCGAAAACCAGATTGCATGTCAGATAATATATGATTTTTGTCCAGGAAATCATTTAACTGTTTTTGGACGAGTTTCTCCAGAACTTTGGCAAGGCATGGTAGGATGGAAATTGGGCGATAACAATTCGGGTCAGATTCAGAACCCCCTTTGAAGAGGGGAAAAATTATGGCTGATTTCCAATCAGTAGGGAACTCAGAGAGCTGTAGAGACAAGTTAAATAGTCTAGTGACAGGAGCGGCAATAATGCGGGATGCCGATTTTAAGAACATGGGATCAAGACCATCAAGGCCAGCAGATTTGTTTGTATTCAGCTTGGTAAGTTCATCCTGGACTTCAGAGGTGGAAAGAGGCATAAAGGAGAAGCCACTATTGCTTGATGGAGAAAGTTGGGCATCTGCTGAGATTGTAACTGAAGTGCCCATTGAGACTGGATTAGGGTTTGACATTGAAACTGTATGGGTTGCATTAATAAAGTGATGGTTTAGAAGTGAGGCCATCCGAGACTTCTCAGTAATAATAATGTCATTAAATAACATGGAAACTGGTAAATGAGGAAATAACTTTATTTTCCATTACCTTGACTGTTTTCCAGAAGGCCCTAGCATCAGTGCCACATGTGGTGAGTTTCTCTTTAAAATGCGAGATTTTGGCATTTCTGATAGCCTGTGTTGCTTTATTTCTGCATTGACGGAAGGCCAGCCAGTCAACTGTAGATTGAGTAGAGCGGGCCTTTCTCCAGAGGGCATTTTTATGATGAATAATCTTAGCCAGGTCATTGGAAAACCAGGGACTATATTGATTTTTTATTCTAATTTTTTTCAGAGGGGCATGCTTATTCATAATCAGACTGAAAGTGTTTTTAAAAAAAGACCATGCCTCTTCCAAGAGGGGGAAGGAATTAATTCTGTCCCAGGACACAGCTGCAACATCTTGGAGAAAAGCTTGCAAGTCCAGTTTTTTCAAAGAGCGCTTGGTTACAATTACTGGGGGCCTTTTGAATGAAAGGCCAGAGCGTATACATGCAATAGTGCAATGATCACTTATTTGACTGAAAACTCCGGCTTGATAATTAGATGGATTGTTAGTCAAAAGGAGGTCAATCAGAGTGGATGATGAAGAAGATTTAGGATTAGGTCTGGTGGGCTCAGATATCATCTGAGTAAGGTTTAGAGCATCAAACTGTTGCAAAACTGTATCTGGGGGATTGATCATATCCCAGTTCAGATCACCCATAAGGAATGATCTACCTGCTGCTACAAGATCAGCAGATTCTGTAGCCATCTTTAAAAAACACCTGAAAACACATCTCTTCCGTCAACACCTGACTGACAAACACTGAGTTCTACTTCCTTTCTATCAATTCCTTTCTATAAAAAAAAAAAAAAAAAAAAAAAAAATTCTCTCATCCTTAACTTTGTATACTGTGCTTGGTTTAAACAGACTAGTTTTTTGTGCACTTGCGCTTTTTGTACCTTGTGTTGTTAAAATTGCTTCCATTGTTATCCTCACTTGTAAGTCGCTTTGGATAAAAGCGTCTGCTAAATGACTAAATGTAAATGTAAATGTAGGACACGCTCGACGCCAGAGCGACACCCCGCGGTGCCACCCTTCACAAACTAAATAAATGTCTCACTGATAATCAGAACTGACAGCACAGTGTAGCTAATGCTCTTGGTGTGCATTTATACAGCGCTTTTCTGTACACTTCTCGGGTTTCCAAAGTGCTTTACATTTATTCAATTTAAACACACATTCACACCTGGGGCAGACAGAGAGGGGGGCTGCCAAACACACGGCGCTCACATCTTTCTCCGACCACCACCAAACTCCGACACATTCATAAAGAGCTCTGCGGCACTGGAGGCAAGGTGGGTTAAGTGTCGTGCCCAAGGATTGAGATGATAATACATAATATAATAATAATCACTTTTTTATATTTCAGAAAAAGAACAAACTTAAATCTTAACAAACAAAACAAGCTGATACACTCACCGTTGAATAGTTAATCACCAAAATGTCATCAACGAGTCTGATCCAAGGCAGGAGAAAACAAAAGTGTGGCTGGATTTAATTTCTCTAAATGAAGACCCGCGCATGCGCATTGCACAACATCTCATACATGAAACAGAAAGGAGTCTTCATCTCCCGAGTCGTTCATTCGTTCTCCAAGTCAGACCCAGCCCCATAGAGAAAGAGTATGCAGTTACCGGAAACAGAAAGGAGTCGTTCATCTTAGGCTGAATGCAGAAACAGAAGGATTCATCCATGCATCACCTCGGCCACTACCTAGAGTCACCCCTGTCAGACCCCTTCCACCCCCTCCTCCCAGACCAGCTCCAAAAGCCTTGACTAGCATCAAGGCTACTATCAGTGATTAGGACACTGAGGGCCTCTGCTGTTCCAGGACTTTTCGTCATAATAAACCACTTATCAACCTGAGGCCCTGGGAGAGAACACTCCCCCCTAGCTCCATTGTTACAGTCAGAAGTCGCAGATTAAAGAAGAGAATAACAGTTAGATTGTCTAATCAGACAAATTTAATTCAAATCCCCTGCAAACAGATAAAGTCAGGTCCTGCTCAAACGGACTTAAAACTTGCAGTGTTCAATGTCAGGTCTTTGGGAATCTTTTACAAATCTTTTTTAATTAATGATTTTATAACTTCAAATAAGCTTGATTTTATGTTTTTAACAGAAACATGGTTAGACAGCAGGACTGGAAATGTGGTCCTTACTGAATCCACCCCATCGAATTTCACATTTTTATCCAAAATACGGGAAAACAAAAAGGGTGGTGGTGTATGTGCCTTTCTTAGAGATAATATTCTTATCCAGAAGCTATCACTTGGTGAGTTTTCATCATTTGAGTATGTGTCATTCAAAATGGAGTTGAGGTTTTCTCCATCTATTTTATATGTAGTTCTTTACAAACCACCCCAACAGTGTCATGATTTTATTAATGAGTTTACTGAAATGCTTTCGGTTATCTGCACAGAATTTGAACAAATAGTCATATCAGGTGATTTTAATGTGCATGTGGATAATGTTTGTGACAGAAATGCCAAAGAACTTTCTACTATTCTTGATACTTTTGGTCTTTGTCAGCATGTTAATGAGCCGACCCATAACAGAGGTCACACTCTGGACCTGGTCATTACTAAAGGTGTTCATATTTCAGATGTCACTGTGATTGATGTTGCTCTATCTGATCATTCTTGTGTCTTTTTTCATCTGTCCATAATTCCAAAAGTTGCTGTTGGGCCTACTGTTGTAAAAAAGAGATACATTAATAATAACACCAGGACACAGTTTATGGAGGCAATCAGGTTTGAAAATGCCTCATCAGGTCAGGTTGATGATTTGTTGAATTGTTATACTTCAGGTGTTTTAAATGTTATGGACACCATTGCTCCTGTTAAGGTTAAAGTGATCAGGACGGGGCAGAAGGCTTCATGGAGCAATGCTCACTTAAGGCACAGAAAAGGGAATGCCAAAAAGCCGAAAGAAAATGGCGTAAATTGAAACTCTAAATCTATTATGAGGTATGCAAAGAAAATGTGCATGTTTTACAACACTGCAGCCACCTAGGAGACACTTTGTTAGGTTAACACATTTTACACCCATTAATGACAGAACAAGAAAAAACTGTCTCCAGCCTGAGTTCATCCACCTGCTACCTCGATGTTTTACCCACTAGATTTCTAAAATCAGTACTAAGCAGTTTGTTACCACAACTCACTGATATAGTCAATAATTCCTTACAGTCTGGAACATTTCCAAGGGCCTTAAAAACTGCTGTCATTAAGCCTCTCCTAAAGAAGAGCAGTCTTGATGCTACAGTGCTCAACAACTATCAATCCATGTCAAACCTGCCATTTTTAGGGAAAGTCATCGAAAAAGAGTTGCATATCAGCAACTTAATGACTTTCTATTACTTAACAACTGCTTTGATCCTTTTCAGTCAGGATTCAGGCCCCATCACAGCACTGAGACTGCACTTATCAAAGTCACAAATGACATCCGTATGAACACTGACGCAGGCAAAGTCTCTGTCTTAGTTCTGTTGGACTTGAGTGCTGCGTTTGATACAGTAGACCATGAAATCCTGTCACAAAGATTAGAGGAATGGATAGGTATCACTGGAACTGCCCTTAAATGGTTTCAGTCCTATCTTGAAGACAGGAAGTACTTTGTTTTAGTTGGTAACTGTGTATCAGACCAAATGGCCCTGACATGTGGGGTTCCACAGGGGTCTATCTTGGGACCTCTATTATTCAATCTCTACATGCTTCCTTTAGGCCAGTTAATACACAGCTCTGACGTATCCTGCCATAATTATGCAGATGACACTCAGATTTACATTTCACTCACAGCAGGTGAAAATGGACCAATCCATTCACTGTGTCACTGCATCGAACAAATTCACATGTGCAAAATAATTTTCTCCAACTGAACAGAAACAAGACTGAACTAATCATATTTGGGCCACAGAAACAAAGAGAAAGTGTCAGCAGTCACCTCGAGTCTCTTTCTCTAAAATCTAAAAATCAGGTTAGAAATCTAGGGGTCATCATGGACTCAGACTTGAATTTCCACAGTCACATTAAGTCAATTACATCATCTGCATTTTATCACCTTAAAAACATTTCCAGAGTCAAAGGGATGATATCTCAACCAGACTTAGAGAAACTTATCCATGCTTTTGTCTCCAGCAGGTTAGATTACTGTAACGGTCTGCTCACTGGTCTCTCAAAACGAGGGTTAAGACAGCTGCAGCTTATTCAGAACGCAGCTGCTCGGGTTCTAACCAAAACCAGGAAGTACAACCACATTACGCCAGTTTTAAAATCTCTGCACTGGCTTCCTGTTGCTCAGAGAATAGACTTTAAAACAGCACTTCTGGTTTACAAGTCTCTAAATGGTTTAGCACCAGAATATATCTCTGACATGCTAGTTACTCATGAACCTCCTCGGACTCTGAGAACATCTGGGACAGGCCTTCTGCTCGTGCCCAGAGTTAGAACTAAACAAGGTGAAGCAGCGTTTAAGTTTCATGCAGCAAAAACCTGGAATAGCCTCCCAGATGAAGTAAAACAAGCCTCAACTTTAACAATGTTCAAGGGGAGGTTAAAAACCTTCCTCTTTAGCTCCGCCTACACTACAACCTAAAGTGTTTTTTCTTTTATCTGCACTCTTCTTTTTAAAATGTTTTTAGTTTTTCTTATGTTTCTTAATCTAAATCTTGTAAATTGTCTTTTATTTCTGTAAAGCACTTTGAGTTATCCAGTGTATGAATTGTGCTATATAAATAGAATTGCCTTTGCCTTGCCTTGCCTTCATCTCTTGAATCAGTCTTCAGGTCTGAGTCGCGTTTTTGTGACCGCTTCTGTTCAGTCTCTCGCAACTTCATTACACTCGTATTATTGACTGTATTGTATTATGTTTAGGAAAAATCAAAATATATCTGCAATAAACATTGCAGATATACATGCTTTATCAGTGATTTCCCTGGATTAGAAAAACATAAAGATACAATAACCTATGGGCTGGGACTTGAATGAACGACTCAGAGACTCGGGAGATGAATGACTCCTTTCTGTTTCCGGACACATGGATGTATTAGCTACAGCTACATGAGGCTGTCACGGCCCAGACCAGACATGTTGACGGAACTAATGGCTCAAAGACACAAGAGTTGAACTAAACTTTCCAGGGAAAGTTTCCAGGGAACATTAGCTAAATATGAAGTGAATAAAGAAAAAACTATTTGGATTAAGAGGTGAGTTGAACTCTCTGCCTGAAGCAAGCTGCAATGAATTTATAATTTATTTTTCAAAGTTTGGCCATGGCTGCATGGTTATTATAGTTTTTATTCCAAAAGTACTAAATGTGTTGAAAAATTTTACATGTAACATTTTAATTACATTCTGCTGAAATGAACGAAATGAAGAACTGAGTCAGTAAAATGATCCAAACTTCATCACTAGTGTGCCTTAAGTGTGTTTCCAAAGCTCTAAATGGTGCTAATGGTGGACAAAGACAAGGCGGAGACAAAAACAACAACAGAAAGCTCTCATTTCCCTTCTCTCCTTTCCTCGCGTCCTGCTGCCTGGAGAGAGAAGAGAAGTAGGAGAGATTAGTTCTGGTAATTATTTTAGTAATCGAGTAATATATCAATGATATGGTCAATTAATTGAGTATTCAGATAAATAGTGTAACTGCATATTTTAAAAAGTCAGCAACACGCAAATATACAGATAACACATACATTTTTATTTTGCAAAGCCATTATCACTGAAATGTATCTTTGTTGGTTTCAGTGCATTTCAAATGCCTTAAAGAAAAAAAAGGGGGGGCAGAGACGGGGATTCTTGCGCTAATATTGAAATGGCAGTTGTTGGAACATCTGAGGACCTTAAACAGTTTAAAGTTCACAGATGAGACACAGTTCACCACGGAGACTACACTGAAGAACATATAGGCCCTGTCCCAGTACCCGCACTTACGACCTGCGTGAGGCTGGCAACCCATCAAACGCAGGCTTTTAAGATATTAATGATTATTTTTATAGGTATATCTGGGTTCACTCGGCCCACCGCTAGTGCTGGGCAATAATTACGTCAGATTGTTCTAAAAAAATAACTTTTGTTATCTTGAAAAACAAAAAGTGTTTTTTTTTTACAGCACAAACCAGCACAAACAAACCATGCATCTTTTGAATTTCTGAGCATTCAGGGGGCCGGGTGAACCCAGATATACCTATAAAAATAATTACAAAAGTGTAAGTAAGTAAGTTGGTAAGTAAAATTTATTTGTATAGCACATTTCACAGATAAAAATCACAAAGTGCTTCACAACAACAGTTAGAATACACAACACTTATAAATACATTACAGCACATAATCAAGATAAACAGAAGTACACATAAGGCCACCCTACAGTCTAGTTAAAAGCCTCTTTAAAAAGAAGAGTTTTCAACTGGGTTTTAAAATTTTCCATACAATCCAAGCAGCGTATGGAAGGAGGCAAAGCGTTCCACAACCGAGGTGCCACAGCTTGAAACGAACGGTCCCCTCTAGTTTTAAAACGTGTAAAGGGGGCAACTAAAAATCTCTGGCCTGTTGATCTCAGACTACGTGAGGACGTACGCAGCTGTATCAGGTCAGAGATATATGGGGGCGCCTGTCCTTGTAAGGCTCTAAAAGTTAGAACCAAAATTTTAAAGTGCATTCTAAATTTCACTGGTAGCCAATGAAGAGAAGCTAAAATTGGAGTAATATGTGCCCTTTTACTCGTGTGGGTTAAAAGCCTAGCAGCAGAATTTTGGACAGTCTGGAGACGACAAAGATCCTTCTTATTAAAGGCAAATAAAGAGACTGTTACAATAGTCTAAACGAGACGAAATAAAAGCATGGATAATCATCTCCAACTCGACCTTTGACACCAAGGCTCTTATCTTAGAAATGTTCCTTAATTGAAAGAAACAGTTTTTAATAAGTTGGTTTGAGTGTTTCTCCAGAGACATGGCCGCATCAAAAACAACACCTAAGCTCCTGAGACTCGGCTGAACAGACGAACCTAAAGCACCGATATGTTGTTTTATCTGAGGGATGCTCTGCTCAGGGGCAATGATTAAAGTTTCAGTCTTGGCTGAATTCAGTATTAAAAAGTTATCATTTAGCCAATTTTTGATCTCACTCAAACAGTTGATTAAAGATGACAATTTATATAACTCAGTAGGCTTAAAAGAACAGTATAACTGAATGTCATCTGCATACAAGTGATAAGAGACATCCTCAAACTGGCTTATTATCAGTCCTAGAGGAAGTATATACAGAAGGAAAAGAATCGGTCCCAGGACAGAACCCTGAGGAACACCACACAAACCTACGGTATCTGACATGATCTGGTTTATAAAAACACTAAAACTTCTACCGGTAAGGTAAGATGAAAACCATTTTAAAACTGATCCAGATATCCCTAATAGTTCCTGAAGTTTATTAAGCATAATATTGTGATCAATAGTGTCAAAGGCAGATGTAAGGTCCAGTAAAACTAACACTGTATGTTTCCCAGAATCAGCTGACATCAAAATATCACTTGAAACTTTCATCAGTGCAGTTTCCGTGAATGTTTTTTGAAACCCTGATTGATATTTGTCAAAAATATCATTTATCTCTAAGAAAGTAGTAAGCTGCTCCGTTACCACTTTCTCTAGAATCTTAGCCATGAAAGGAAGTTTAGATATAGGCCTATAATTTATGGGTTGCAATGGGTCTAAACTAGGCTTTTTAAGAACAGGTTCAACAATAGCATGTTTAAAAAAGTCAGGAACCACACCAGTTAAAAGAGAAGTATTGATAATTTCTACAACACAGCGGCCAATACTATCAAAAACCTGCTTAAACAGCGAAGTCGGGAGAACATCACTATGGCCATAGGAAGGCTTCAACTTATCTAGCAGAGTGGTAACATCATGTAATGTCACTAATTTAAAGGAGAAACACGGATGGGAAAGAGCAAAAGTGCAAGCCTTGTGTGCAGGATGAGGTAAAATGCTAGCTCTAATATCCTTAATTTTCTCAACAAAGAAGTCAAGGAATACATTGCTTTTTGGCAGAGAGAGCTCCATTGGAGAAACAGATGGCGAAACGATATAATTAATGGTATCAAACAAGAATTTGGAGTTTTTCTTATTAGAGGATATTAGCTGAGAGAAGTAGTTAGTTCTAGCACTTTTCAGGAGTTCATTTAGAGAAGCAGTTAATTCCCTAAGATAAAGCCTGTGAACTTCAAGTTTAGTTGTTTTCCATAAGCACTCTATTTTCCGACGTTCACTTCTACAGCTCTGAATAGATGCATTTATCCACGGACAGGGCTTTTTAATAGAGACAGTGTTTGATTTCATAGGAGCCACTTCATCTAAAATTCATCTTAACATTGGCTGTTAAAAGACTCAGCATACACATTTACATCATTGCAGCCCCTTAGCTGGCGTGGATCAAACAAAACAGCAAACTTCCCAGCAACATCCTGGTTAATAACTCTCCTTTGGGCCTTAATTCTTAGAGGCGGGGGTCCCGAGGGAAGTTCAGATTAAATAAAACACAACTATGATCACTCACATGTACATCCTCCACACACACATTTACTATCTCAAGACCTAATGAGAAAACAAGGTCTAGGGTGTGCCCCTTTAAGTGTGTAGGTCCTGAGACATGTTGTGTAAAATTAAAAGAGTCAGTAATGGATAGGAGATCTGTAGCTGCAATACATGACATATCATCAATATGGAGATTAAAATCTCCAATAATTAAAACTTTCTCCAGCTTGATCATATAGGTTAAAAAGTCAGTAAAATCAGCGAGGAAGATACCTGCAGGACCAGGAGGGCGGTAAATTAACACACAATGAAATATGTTAACAGAACCAACCTTAATCATCTGTGATTCAAAAGAGGAGAAGGTTTCATTGTGGATTTCTCTGCATAAAAATCTGTCACGATACACAACAGCAAGGCCACCGCCTCGGCGAGCCGTTCGAGGTGTCCCAATCACTGAGCAGCCTGCAGAGCAGAGCTCATTTAAATGAACAGCTTCCATTTCCTTTTGCCACGTTTCTGTAAGGAACATAAAATCCATCTTTTCCGTGGTGAAAAGATCGTTGATGGCATGCGCCTTATTAGTGATGGAACGAGCATTGAGCAGCGCTAAACGGAGCGATGATGGCAGACCGGTCTCCTTATTTGCAAGTTGTAGTGGCCGCAAACATCTGGTACAGTCACGTGATTTCCAGCGGTGTCGTGCGGCCAAGCGCTGGTCAGGGAGGTCGGCCACAAACTGCAGTTTCCTAACTGCGTCTCCACCTCCACCCCACGGTGACAAAAGGGGATCTCGTCCAATGGGCAGGATGAGCTGAGGGCGACCCTGGAACGGAGTGCCACTAGCACATATATCCCGAGGGAAAACCGGCAGCAGCCACCGCGGCCGCCGCATCAGCCTCGTCCCGACCCGAACCCTAGATCTGCAACCCCTTTTCCTTCGTCTCTTCTTGGGATTTCCACGGCCCCGAAGCAAAAATTGGTAATCAAATAGGCCAGGTACACACACCAACGGGGGTGGAAAAGTTTGATTATAACTCTCCCAGCTGTTACAGTCTTTCCATATAGCTACACTCCAATGTTCATCAGAGTGTCACGATCGTATATCTGAACAGCGGCGACACAGCGGTTTAAAGGCAAGGAGAATGTGACCATAAAAGAGACATACACTAACAAATAAAATTGATACAAATGAGACGCAGCAGCGGCCATGCCAGACAAAGGCGCCATCTTGCCACGTGTACCCCTGTCTTATAGGCGTTAAACATAATGACAATCTTGCACGCTGTATAGTTTGACTTCAGATTTGCCCATGGCGGGTTAAATAATTGTAAAAGACATGTTAAGGTGAGTTCAACAAGTTTAATTTTATCTGCATATTTTTCAGGCCAGCTAGGTGAAAACAACAAACTCCTTAGACCTGTTTAAAGTAGCAATGGAATATAAATAAAATCCGTTTACATAAAAAGTATAAGCAGCTTATATAAATAGTAAAAGGGTTCGGGATACCTCTCTGAGATGACCTTTTGCAGGTTGGGATGTCTAAAAAGCGAGCAGCCGGTCGTTGGACCCAGATTCTGTTCTGTGCTCCTCCAGAATGCACCTATGGCCAGTCCGCCCCTGGACACAGCTAGCTTAAAAACATTTTTTTTGGCAAACTGTTGAAGAGTTTCTTCAAGATTTGAAATGGAAATTGTTGAAAATGCAAATCAAAGTGTGGAAGTTTTCTGTTTGCTTTTTCCAAAAAATAATTCAACTAGTCAGCCTGGACTTGTGCAGAAATCAGTTCATTTCATCTTAGGACCTTTGTCACCAAAACCTGCAATGCATCTACAAGCTACAATGAGTTTAAATCTGTGAAGTTAATTAGTCATTAACCTGCAGCACACACACATCGTTATATGTGTGCCAGTCTGAATATTCTTATAAATTCCTCCTGAGACGGTGATAAAAGCAAAAGCATCTTCTTCTATTTTTTACATTGCCAATTTTTTATTCATTTGTTGTATTGAGCTGAGGCACGTTGCCCAAACGCTAGATGGCGGTAGAGAAACACCAATGTCACAAGAAAATACTGGAAATAAAGCGTTTATTTTACTGTTACTTTTAAAATGTTGTCAAACTTTATCCACAAAATTATAAAATAAATAAATATAATAAATATGTAAGTAAATAGATTAAATAAGTTCAGATAGCGCACGATAAATAGTTTTTCTTTCATGGTTCCATTTGATCCGGTCGCTGTCCGTGGTCCTGAAAAGGTAAGCTGCTTTATTAAAGTGTTTTAGAAATCCTTTATTCAGACATTAGTTCTATACTTACTTTACTAAATATATAATAAACACAAAACCTTATCATCATACCATCATAAATGGTGGAAAAAGAGATACGTTTAAGGACTAACCTTTAGGTTTGTAGTGTTTTATCTCGTGGGTGCCCACAGGACGTGCACGTGGTCATGTCAGATATAACGTGGCTCCTCCGTTGAACGTCACTCAGCAGAAACAGAGATATATTATAATGGAGAGATGTCTCACAACAAACAGAAGCCAGGGTGTTGCTGCTTTCATACATGTGAGTGATGTTTTTAATTTTTTAGATTTTTTTTATAGAATTGTTATGAAGGTGAGAATGAATAGTTGTCTGCAAGTCTTACGCTATACTACCATAGGAAAAAGAGGTTATTGCCTTTTGTGAAGAGACACATATGTGCAGTATTCCCTCTTTTTCTTGGGGTCTCCAGCAACACACCTTAAAGAAAGCTAAGGAAAGTACAAAGTCTAATTCCTCTATGTAATACTATCACTCAAATCTACCCCATTCTGCCCCAATAAATAAGGAATGGGAAATCTTTGGCGAATGGGAAATCTTCGGCAAATATAATCTGATTATTATTATTATTATTTTTTTTTTTTTTTTACCATCATTTTTAAATTTACCCAAAACAGAGTCAAGGTGTTTGAGTTAAATTAATGTACATGAGAAATCCATGACTACAGACTAACCTATTGGTCACGTGGCAATTATCTGTTAAGAATATCCATCTCTAACTCTTAACAGCAAGACTTCTACAACTTAAAAAACTACTATTAGTGGAAGTGTGTGTTACATAAAGGAGATTTAAGAGCATTTATTTTAACATGTTTGTTTTTTATTCATTTATATACAACCCTAGAAACGATCCCTCCCAAAAGATGCTCCATACCGTGGCCTGTGTCTGAACCAAAATGAGAACCATTTCTTATCATCATATTTTCTACAGAGAAATTCTCGAAAAAACCCAACTTTGAACACATATTGAAGTAGTTAAGTGTTTTAAATTTTGAGAGCTTAAGAGGAGATTTACTATTACAAAATACAGGACTATCCCTTTTAAAACGAGCTCAGTTCAGAGTAACACCTCTTCTCAATAATTGATCTCTTTCGCTCTGTGTGTTATCGGTCTCGCTGCTGTCTTTAGTCTGAAATAGCTCCAGCTGAGCGGCGCTGGCTCTTTCTTCTCCTTTTTATCAGTATTTACCCCAAAAACGGACATTATAATCATCTGGCGCCTTCACACATAAGGATTAACCGTTTCTTTTTCATCCTGCTCGATCACAGTGACATTTAAGTGCTTTTTTTGTACGTTTCTACGGTGTATTTCCTCTAAAAGCAGAGAGATGTCCGTCGCGGGGTTGAAGAAGCAGTTTCATAAAGCCACTCAGGTAAGAGCTTGTTTATGAGTCTTGGGGTAAAAGAAATACACTTAATTTCACCTTAGAAACCTATTTTGTTGCTTCTTAACTCCTCAATGCTCATGTTTTGCTAGTAATAAAACCCCATAAGACCGTTACATTGACGTAAAATGCCTTTGGCGATACGTAAACATCCATTTTTAACAAGATCCAATGGCGGGAAATACTCCAAGGGTTAATCTTAAAATTATTCAAAACATTATTATTCTTTATATTTATGAAGATAACTATCAATAAAATTATCTTTTCATGTACATAGGTATTTATGTTGTTAGCTTTCAAATGCTAAGTAACGATAAAGTCAAAAATAGCTAACATTTAATAACTATTGCTAAAACTGGTGCTTAATAACATTGTTTTAAATGTTAATTAGCTTTTCATTAAAATAAATGTGGATTTTAGTGTTGAATTAGCTTTTTTTAGTAAAAAGTCCTGTCTTTTGCTTTACTTGGCTTATGTTCATATATTTCTGACCAAAGGTGCTAAGAAAAGGTAATATTAGCAATTAACATAACATATTTTACATGAAAATTCTGCATCATAGTTTAATAAATGTGTTTTTTATGTTTGAATGTGGTTTTCAATTTTAAATACTGACATTTTTCTGGTTCTTCATATTTTCTGGTATTTTCTTTTGCCACTGTGTAAAAAGCAGGTTAAATTCCTCCCAAACCTCTCCCTCTGTAAAAGGCAGGAGCTGGGATGTAATATTACATAACAGCACATGAGCCCAGGCTGTGAGAGTCTGGAGATGATTGGCTGCTGCAGCAACAGGGAATTCCCTCCATTCTCCTCCTTTTATATCCAACACAATTCCCCTTTTCTGCTTCCCTTTTTCTGGACCCAGTGAATGCCAAACCATCCTTTATGTGTCTATCATTTACCAGAAATATCCAAAAGGTTTCCATGCATTCTGCAAAAAAACTGTATTTTCCTATCATGCAAATTACATTTTTTTGGCATTAATGTGTGTTCCCTAAAAAGCTGCTGCTTTCGTTTATTTTACTTGATACAATTTGCCAGTTATTGTAGTCAAAGCTACAAATTCTCTACCTAAAGAGTCATGTCATTTATACAATTCCTGTATTTGCGCCAAAAGCCTCAAGAACCTTGCCACTGTCACTGATCTAGGATTCAACAAAGATTTACCATAATATAAGGTAATAAAGTTAACAGGATTACCTAGGCTTTATGCCACTATTTAAGACAATCGTCGAGGTGGACTGTTAATTATTACATATATTATTGCTTTTATTCCCTGATCCAAGAGACCACTGCTATGTTCTACTGCAATTTTTACGGTACTGTACTACTCAGTAATGTGTTGTTGATGTTTCATAGGCTTTCATTTTATTTGATATCTTTCCAAATTGGCAGATTTTTAAACATTCATATTGTAACAGAATATACTATTATCGTATTTCAGGCTCCAACCCCCACCACTACTTACCAACCTGCCAAAATAGCACAAACAGCTTACACCAAACCAAGGTTTACCAAAGTCCTTTTTCTAGCTCTAAAGTCAGTGTCAGACTGATGGAATTCTGAATTAAATGGTTGTTTTACTTTTCTTCCCTTTTCTCTATTTATCCCTTTTTCTAAACAGACACTTTCTCTGTAGAATTCTCTGCTGCCATTGATTCAATTTGGACAAGCCTAGACCAACAGCCAATACGAGCATCCTATAGTTGAGACTCCTTTCTATGTGAACCTCTTTCTATAAAACACATAGTGAAGCCTAGTTTAGGTTGTGTTTTTTCCACTCTTAAAACAATATGCTTTGCTTATATGATAGTTTTCCACAATTTAAAAAAGGCATACTGTACATTTAATTTTTTATTTTCATTACATTTGGTTCTATAATGTTTACCACATGACAACCCTTTGATAAACATTGGGTTGTCAATAGGGATGGCCCGATACCGATACTGGTATTGGGTATCGGGTCGATACTGTCCTCATGTACTCATACTGCATAAAAACGAGCCGATACCACGCACCGATACCACGCATGCTTTGTGAACGAACTGCTAACGCCATATGAATGTAAAATGTTTGGGCTCATTTCAAGCCAAGGGATGATGACAGCAGTAAGGCAGACTGTAAGTTATGTTCAGCTAAGGTGTCGAGAGGAGGAAAAGAAAGTTCATCGTTTAACACCAGCAATCTAATTAAACATCTGAAGACGCATCATAGTGCTGAATACACACAGTTTAGTCAAGCTAAACAAGCAACTCAGCAGCCAACATTAACACAGGTTTTACAGAAGCGCGAGAAGATGTCCAGAGATAATCCACGGGCACTAAAAATAACAGAGGGAATTGCATACTTTATTGCACTTGATGACCAGCCATTGTTGGCTGTTGAAAATATAGGATTTCGACATCTTCTTGGCATACTGGAGCCGCGATACGAGCTAGTTCAGATCACATTGCCGACTGAAATGTTTGTTTAATTGAAACAAGGGAGTTGTTACTGTGCCACATAGTTTAATTGTTGTTTAATTGAAATATGCAGTAGTTTAATTGAGACTTGCAATAGTTACATTGATGTGAAGGCAGTGCCAGTATTGAGGCTTTTTGTTTACACAGAAATATATATAATTTATTTTTTATTTGAAAATTGCCTACATTTATTATTTTACTCATTATTTATTTTAGACTTGTTAAAACAAGCAGAGAAAATAAAAACAGTCTTCTAACCTGTGTGCTAAAATAGTCTTCTGTCTTCTTTTCTGGTAGCCTGTAATTACTTTCGCGGTAGAAATATCGATATCGGTACTCGGTATCGGCAAGTACACAAATGTAAATACTCATACTCGTATCGGTTTGGAAAAAAATGGTATCGGGCCATCCCTAGTTGTCAACCCATTATAACATTGCGTACAGCAGCATTTTTACATCTGTCTGTACAAAAACAGTGTTCTTGTGCCTCTATCAGTAAAAGAAACCAGACTAACACAGTAAAAGCATTTGTTTTTATATCTCTGTTTTGTCTCAAAGTCTGTCCTCACCAGTTTGTCCCATTTTTCAAACGGAGAGCTGCTGAAAACACAGGGAGATGAATCGTTTTGATGCCTGAAGGGAACTGTGTCACTGCTGCAGAAACACAACAGGAAGTAAAACTGTAAAGAGCAGCGCACAGAAAACAGAGTTAGACAAGTCAGACATTTTTCAAAACAATTGCAATATAAGCACATGTTTCTAAATCGTAGGACTGCAATTGTTTTTATTTATATTTTAATTCAGATTTAGAGTTTCCAGATGCTGGCTTCTGGCCGGTTTAATAATTTGGGCCAGTGAGCTTTTATTTTACCGGTAAATTCTGTTCTGTTCAGTCCACAATGTGGTCCAGTTTAAATGTATATACAGATTATGAAATGTTTCATTTATGCACTTCTTATGCACTGAATACATGTATGTAGCATGTTTGAAAAAGCATAAACAATTGCCAAAATCACAAATAAAATCACTATTGCAATATTTATTAAAAGAAATCGCTACATGATTGTTTTGTCCATATTGCACAGCCCTAGTCCACACAGTCCTCAGCACATGTCTTTGAACACAACACGTCTTTTTACCTTTATCAAGTGTCCTGTCAGTGAATATCAGATATATACACCAATAAATAATTATGTATGTTTTCAAACATAACCCTGAATCTTTTCTAAATTAATCTAGATTGTGCTAATTTTTTCAGATGTCCTACAGACTTTTACCTTGTGTGCTGCCAACATTAATCACCTTGTCTTAATAATAAACTTAGACATCATCTCATAATAGTCCATTTCCTATCATTTCCTCTCTTCTCTTATGCTTTGACCCTTTTTCGTTTCATCACATTTATCACCATGACTCCAGACCTTGTGTTTTAACAGCGCAGTAATTATGTCACCTCAGCATCCGCCTGTTGCCCCCGGTTACCGCACTCTTTGTGAGCTGCACTCGGATATAAATAAACCGCCATGTCTCGAACCAGATAATCAACAACAGAGAGAGAGAGCAGTGCTGTTCAGAGATAAAGAGGAGCAAAACTCAAACTGAAGGGCATTATCTGAGGAGGACAAATGAATACAAGAGACTCAGAGACCTGCGAGTACTGGTATCAGGAAAAGACATAAAGACAGCTATTAATTTATTTTTAAGATACCTATTGACTATCTCAAGGGTCCTCATTTAACAAGAAAACTGTGTGTAAGTCAATTTTCAACGCAATCTTCGGCATTTAACAATATGAACGTTACCGTACGGTTTGCCCAAATCTCACGGGCAAGTTTGAAGTCAACACTGGGCTGAGCAGCAAAACAATTATTGATCAACTAATATTGAGCTTGCTCTGGGACAGTTGAGGGCTCTGGTCCGGCTTTAGGATTGATTGTAGCGCAACACTGTGCCTCTAACAAATTACTCTACAAAGCAAATGGTTTTATATATATATAATAATGGGGACGGAGTGGCTCAGTGGTAGAGCAGTCGTCCTATAACCGGAAGGTGGGCGGTTCGATTCCCGCTCTGCCCTGTTCATACTGTTGTTGTGTCCTTGGGCAAGACACTTAACCCACCTTGCCTCCAGTGTCCGTAACACTGATGTATGAATGTGTGTGACTGTAGAGGTGTGTTTGGTGGTGGTCCGAGAAGGTTGAGCGCCGTTTGTATGGCAGCCCCCATTTCTGTCTGCCCCAGGTGTGAATGTGTGTGAATGGGGTGAGTGGAAGCATGATGTAAAGCGCTTTGGGTGCCCGAGAAGGGTGCAAAAAAGCGCTATATAAATGCATGCCATTTACCATATAAATATATGTGTGTGTGTATGTGTGTGTGTATGTGTATATATAAATATATATATATAAATATATATATATATATATATATATATATATATATAAATATATATATATATATAAATATAAATAATGTGTGTGTGTGTTTGTGTAGAATGTGCTTTTACGATCATTTAGACATATGTTTTGATAGAGGTTTTAATTCTTTGCTTGCGCTGCCGCTTTCCAGAGCGCCCTTCACAATGCACGCTTCCAAATTCGTCCCACCGAGAGCAGAGACTACATTACCCATACACCCTTGAGTTTTACAAGTAAAAAGCGCATGCGTCACTTTTGCCGCTGTCAGTGTCAACAACTCAACGTGACTGGAGAGGGTGTGTGAAACGCGCACACTCGACTCGGTAAAAATACAAATACAGTGAACAACACTTATGCTCTCCTGGCTTCAGACTCTGAGCACTAAAAGAACACGGTCAGAATCAGATGACTCGCTGGCTGACACCACAGCTACTGTAAATTATGTTATGTTTTATAATTTATTTTATGCACAATTTGTTAAAAACAGTTCAATACCCTTTTGCACATTTTGTTTATGTTTAGTAGCTCTTTCTAGCTCAAGCAAATCCACAAACTAATAAAAGGATTTTTTTTTAAGGTAGTCTGTTGACTGCTGTATATAAAACCCCTTCAATATAGTTGTTGTTACCGCAGGGGATGAGGAGTCATCAAAAAAAAAAATAGGCTATAATAGAGTACCGACACCTCTTTTGGTCCACTTAAAGCACTGTACTTGGTCATTTTATAAGTAGCTCGCGTGCTGAAAAAGTGTGAGCACCCCTACAGTAAAACATAGTAGTAGTACTGTGTATAAAAGAACATGAAACATAAATTGGAATAGCGATCTTGTTGTTTTTTTTTGCCAACTACTCAGGTTTGGGTTTGACACTCTGAAGCTCCGTAGTTTGAGTTTTCTGAGCTGAGGTTACAGCATATCTGTATTAAAAGCAATGAGAACTCTACTGATTGGCCCTGGTGTCAATTGGAAGCACAGTCATGTTCGTCATCCTTTCTACTTGCTTTATTGACTGATTCAGTCACAGTCTGCCCCTCTGGCCTTACCTGCAACCTTTTGTTATCAACACTCTTAAGCACTTTAAATATAGCCAGGCTTCTTTGTTAACTCAACTGCAGAAAAAAAATTGTTCAAACCTGCATTTACTAATCCTGTCTTTGCCTTTTGGCAGGATAAGGGACTAAAATGTTTTAAAGTGAGTATTCTGTTCCTTTATGGATTTGTTGAAAATGATCTCCCATCCACCCATCTATTCAAGGTACTTCCAGGTGAGAAGTTGTGCTAAGTCCTTGTTTCCATCTTTCCCTCACCTCCCTCCTAAACAAAAGTGGGATAAACTTTTACGGTTAAATCCCTCCCAGAAATCTCTTATCTCAAAAATGTATAATACCATTCTTATGATGGTTTTGTGACCATCAAAACAAGAGAGGCTTGGGAGCGTGAACTGGGAACGACTTTTGATGAACTGTGGTGGGATTACGCTTTCAAGATTCAAGATTCAAAGTGTTTATTGTCATGTGTACAGACAGAAAGCATGTTTCCCTATACAATGAAATTCTTACTTTGCCGTCCACAGTAAAATGTCACACAATTAAGTAAAAATAAAAAAAAATAAGACAAATATACAAGTAATAATAATGGAAGTATACCAAAAAAAAAAATACAAATATACAAAGTGTAAAGTGTAGTAAGGTGAGGTAGTGCAGTTGTGATGGTGTAAAGTGACGTGTAAAGTAAAGTGACGGTGTAAAGTAAAGTGAGGTAGTGCAGTAGGTAAACAATTGTTCATGTAATGTTGTGATTGTGATTGTAGACTCCTATCTGCTGTTTAGGAGTCTTATGGCAGAGGGAAAGAATGAGTTCTTCATTCTGGAAGTCCTGCATTTCACACTTCTGTACCTCCGTCCTGAGGGTAGAAGTGTGAACAGACCATGTTGGGTGGGAGGGGTCTTTGAGGATGGAAGCAGCTCTTCTGTGGACTCTGCGGTGGTAGATGCTCTGCAGAGAGGGCAGTGGAGTCCTGGTGATCTTCTGCGCAGTCTTCACCACTCTCTGCAGGCGTTTGCGGTCCATGACCAGTGCTGCCGTACCACACAGTGATGCAGCTGGTCAGGACACTCTCAATGGTGCAGCTGTAGAAGTTGCTGAGGATCTTGGGCGACATGCCAAACTTCCTCAGCCTCCTCAGAAATACAGCCGCTGTTGAGCCTTCTTGACCAGCTGCGTGATGTGAGGTGTCCAGGTGAGGTCCTCATTCATGTGGACACCCAAGTATTTGAAGTTGCTCACCCTCTCCACTTCAAGTTCCCGGATGAATAGTGGCTGAGGCGTCCTCCTCTCCCTCCTCATGTCCACTATCATCTACTTTGTCTTGTCCGTGTTGAGGGTGAGGTTGTTGTCTTCACACCATGACACCAGACTGGCCACCTCCCTCCTGTAAGCTGCCTCGTCACCGCCAGCGATCGTCCTATCACTGCGGTGTCGTCAGCAAACTTCAGGATGATGTTGTCCTTGTGAGAGGCGACACAGTCGTAGGTGTACAGGGTGTAGAGGATGGGGCTGAGTACACAGCCCTGTGGAGTACCAATGTTTGTGATGGTGCTGGCTGAAGTCCTATTACCAATCCTGACAGACTGAGGCCTGCCAGTCAGGAAATCTAGGAGCCAGTCACAGAGGGTGGGGTGCAAACCAAGTGTGGACAGTTTGTGGGTGAGTTTGTGTGGGATGACCGTGTTGAAGGCGGAGCTGTAATCTATAAAAAGTATCCGTATGTATGAGTCCTTGTTCTCCAGGTGTGAGAGGGAGTAGTGGGCAGTAGCGATTGCATCCGAGGTAGATCTGTTGGGCGGTAGGCATACTGCAGGGGTCAATGGTGTCGGTATGCTGCTCTGAATGTGGGCCAGCACCACTCTCTCGAAACACTTCATAATGATTGGAGTGAGTGCCACTGGCCTGTAGTCATTCAGGCAGGTGGGTGGGTTCTTCTTGGGCAGGGGGACGATGGTCGTGGTCTTGAAGCATGGTGGTACAATGCGCTGGCTGAGGGAGAGGTTGAAGATGGAGGTGAAAACATCAACCAGCTCGTTGGCACATGCTCTGAGGGCCCGCCCAGGAATGTTGTCTGGTCCTGCTGCTTTGCGGGGGTTGATCTTCCTCAGAGCTCTGTGTACCTGTGTTGTTGAGATGGTTGGTGGAGGAGGGGTTGGGTGATCCAGGTGTGTGTGAGCTCCCTCTCTGCAGTGTTGCTGGGAGCCTCAAAGCGGGCGTAGAAATTGTTGAGGTCATCCGGCAGGCTGTCTGTTGATGCGATGTTGTTGGTGGTGGTCCTGTAGTCTGTGATGTGCTGCAGGCCTTGCCACATCCGCCCTGAATCCAGTAGAGTAGAAGCTGTCCAGCTTCTCTCTGTACTGCCTCTGGCCGCTGTGATGGCTTTTCTCAGTCCATACTGCAGCTTTGTACTCGTTCTCATTGCCTGATCTAAATGCAAGAGAGCGAGCACGCAGCATGTGACGTACCTGACTGTTTATCCAGGGCTTCTGGTTGAAACTTCCTGATTTGTATGGTGGGCACGATGTTATCAACACAAGTGCTGATGTACCCAGACACATACTCAGCATAATCCTGTACGCTAATGGAAGAGTCCTCCACAGTGGCTGCAGCTTTAAACACATCCCAGTCTGTCAGTGCAAAACAATCCTGCAGGGTGATCTCGCTCTCCGGGGTCCAGAGTTTGATCTGTTTGGTGACAGGGTGTGCTCGTTTCAGTCTTTGTCTGTAAACAGGGTACAGGAACAAAGAAATGTGGTCCGAGTGTCCGGCGGGGCGGGGTGCAGCCCTGTATGCACCACGTATGTTGCTGTAGACGTGGTCAAGAGTGTTTTATCACGGGTGGGAATGTCAACATGCTGGTGGTATTTGGGGAATACAGTCCGCAAACTACAGTGGTTGAAGTCACCAGCAACAATAAAAACAGCGCCAGGATGAGCCGTTTCCTAACGCGCTGATGACGCCATGGAGTTTGCTGAGTGCTGCTGTGGCGTCAGCACGCGGGGATGTAAACAGCGCCAAAAACACAGCAGTAAATTCCTCGGTAGATAATACGGACGGCACTTCAGCAGTAATAACTCCACATCTGGTGAACAGTGCTCGTCAACAGTCTGTATATCTTCGCACCACGAAGTTGTTTACAAACACACACACACCGCCTTTAGACTTACCGGGATGCAGCCGTTCGGTCGCCTCGGTGAAGCGAGTGAGTCTGTAGCTGAATGGCGTTGTCCGGGACCTTGTCTGAGAGCCAGGTCTCGGTGAAAATCAGGGCGCAGCACTCTCTGATTTCCCGATGGGTTGAAATCCTGGCTCGTAGCTCGTCCAATTTGTTTTCTAGGAACGCACATTCGCTAACAGGAGGCTGGGTAGCGGTGGTCGGCTAGCGCGAGCTTTTAGCCTAGCATGTAGCCCTCCCTCTTGCCTCGCTTGCGCTGCCTCCGGCACTCTCCTGGGGTCAGCGAACTCACTCGAGACCGGTGCTTCGTGGCCCTCGGGGTAAAAGTTTTGGTGGTATGGGCGAACAATGAGCTGCAGCTCCAGCGGAATAGAACCACTAAAAACAAAGTTTCGTGAGTTGGCGATGTCCAATAATGCCTGTCGGTTGTATGTTAGCAGTGCATGGCATTTGTGCACTGCAGAAAGAACGAAAAACACGAAAAACATACAAAAAAGAGAAAAAGTTCGAAATTTTAGCGCGGAGCTGGCAAACACGTCTGCCTCGGGGGGCGCCATGGTTTGTTGAGAGTGATCCACAGGAGCTCTGTGCCCGTCTTACACTGATCCAGTTTAAAGTGCTGTTTAGATGTCAATTGTCCAAAACAAGATTGTCACAGATGTTTCCAAGTATGGATAGATCACCTTGTAAGCTTACCCACATGTTCTTCACCTGCCCAGCCCTTTCAAATTTTTGGCAGAGTTATTTTGCAGAGTTAGTCTGTGTTTCTCCCCATGTTGCCGTCTTTGGCCTTCCTGAGAAATACACACAGTATTCATCAGCACAGTTGGAGGTTCTTGCTTTTACCTCCCAAATTGCCAGACGTCATCTCCTCCTACATTGGAAGTCAACAACAGCTCCTTCCAACACCCAGTGGCTCCATGAAGTTTGAGAGGATCAGATATTTCAGGAGTGGTTTGGCGGCAAGTGGCAGCCGCTCCTGGAAATGTTTAAAACTTTGTGATGCTTCACCACCTCCCCTTCCCTATTTTATTATGTTATATCCTACTCTTTATCTGTTTAATTTTTTTTATTTTTTATTTATTTTTTCTTTTGTGTTATTGTTTTATTGTAATAATGTTAAAAAAAACAACAACAAATTAATATAATAAAAAAAAAGAAGCAATGAGACCATAAGTCCTCTTTGAGCCCATCTGCGTCTGAGCTGTGTTTCCATTCGCCAGCTAAACTCTCCACTCATATTTGAGTTGCATTAAAACTTCATATGAGCGTCCTGTTCCAGAGAGATCTGGATCTAGGACATATTGTAGTGTGAGTTCACATATGATGCTCCTGCTCATGTTTAAAGCAGATGGATAAAAAGAAAAACAGCTGAGATACAACGGTGGTGGTGCTCTCAACCAAGATGGCCGTTGCTGCTGCTGCTACCAGAGCCAGCGCTGCAGGGAAAGGGGACACCTCCAGAAAAACACCTGTGTGAATAAAATATGAGGGAACAGACAGAGGAGTGAGCAAGTCAAGAGCAAGACTGTCAGTTCGAGACAGAGGAAAGACCAGAGCCAGTGCATAATACTCTGTAATAGATACAAGGGGACCCTTTTAAACAGTCCAGGTCCAGACTCATGGAGGTCAGGTTGGTAGGTTTGAGGCCGAGACAAACCTTTATGCTGTACCCACTTGCAGCTCTGGAAATAATTAAGAGACCACTGCAATTTCTTCTAGCAATCAGCATCTCTACAAGTATGGAAACCATTCCATTCCAATGTCTGTTGAATCCCAACACAGGCACATATTGGTGCTGATTCTGTGATTACCTGAACCAAATCTCATTTAATAAGGAAAAGTATAAAAAAAACACTTCTGTGGTTATCACTAACCTCTTGCAAATAATTGCTCTAAATTACAATATTTTTATTTGGAATTTGTTGTCAGTAGTTTATAGAATCACAGGTCATATTGGTTTTCTTTTCATAACAAGCAGCCCCAGTATTTTACCCTCACAGGGAAATGTTCAGGTGTCATCTCGCAAATTAAATATTTTCCTAATGCAGCCTTTTGTCAAACAATAAAAGATGAGATGGAATAAATAAATTGCATCAGAATCAGTGAATTAAATATATGTGTAGTCTGTGAAGAGGTGTTGAAACATGAGCAGGGACTGTAATAAGTGTGTGTTTTTCTATCTTTGGTCTAATTTATTAAAACCATTAGCTCTGGCCAGGATGTCGTTTTTATTATCAAATGGGTAATGGCCAATTACCGTTAAATTCAATAAGGATATTTTTTTCCAGCTGTAATAAGACAAGGCCTGTCTCTGAATCTCTGAAAAGAGGGGTTGCGTTGTCAGGGCAACCACACACGTGCAGAGAGATATTACTGCGTTCTGATTGGCTCGTCAATAATTGATCCTTGAGGCTTTGCACATGCTGCGGAGAAAAGGAAAACAACCTTTTTTAAATCGGTGATAATGTTTTTTTTTTTCTTTTTGTGCTGAGTGTGACTTGAAATGAAGTGTTGGCATCAAGAAATGCTTTCTGGAAATCAATATGTGGTGGTCAGTGGTATTTATAAGCACCATTGTTGGTTCAGGGCTGCGTTCTCTCAACTCTCTCTCAGGTCGTTAAAGGAATCACATAAATGGTTGAAAGTCTTGGAAAATGCTGAAAATTCAATATAGAGTGTGTTGTTTAAAGTTTAGTATACAGTTATGGTGCTGCGATTCAGTTTGAGAGCGATGTGGTCTAACAGTTACTGCTGTGTGTCTCAAAAATCAAAACCAGACCTAGAGTTTTTTAATTGGTTATAGCATCATCAAAGAACAGAAAGTTAGACTAACACTAAACACTGCATTTAGTGCAGTCAGTGTTTCCGACACTTTGAGGAGTTTGTGATAAACTCAACAGGACCCAATAATATAACATTTGAACATTTGAACATTGAATTTTGCAACGGTAAATTACATATTACGTTCATATTTTTCATATGTCATGTTCTGTGAGTTTTCTAACTGGTTGAGAAGAGCTGAGTGCAGACTCTGGAGCAGCTGCTGCTGAGTGAGTGTTGCAGCAGGAGAGTTATATCGGAGAGAAGACGGCTTCTTCTGATGGCACCCAAGTGACACTTGCGCGGCTGTTTGCCAAAGAACATTTACATTTACATTTAGTTATTTAGCAGACGCTTTTATCCAAAGCGACTTACATTCACCAGTGTTACATTTACGGATGACGCTTTTTTCATTTAAAGCGACTTACATTAAGGTTCCATTCACCAGTGTCACAGCTGGAACACCACTGGAGGCAAGGTGGGTTAAGTGTCTTGCCCAAGGACACAACAACAGTATGAACTGTGGGCAGAGCGGGATTCGAACCTCCTACCTTCCGGTGGAAGGACAACCGCTCTACCACTGAGCTACTGCCGAGAAAGGCAAGAAAAGTTTGCAATAGGTGTCGTACAACTCTCTTTTTTAAATATGTGTCCGCTTGAAGTGCTGAAGGATTAGCAAAGTTGCTAAAGTTACTTTCTTAACAATTTTCTCTGTAACAGCTCCATTTTAACCTGAAACACTTAAAGCAGGGCTCTAAACGAATCTAAATTGATTGAAAATGACTAGCGGCTCATTTGCATAAACATTTTATTTAAACATTAAACATTTAATTAATACAAAAACCTTTTCTGTAATGTAAACGCAAGACAGAGTCAACTTTTGTATAAAATTTTAAGTTCAGTGCAGCTCAAAATCTCACCACAAGAAACTTTTTCTCTAACTTTAACGGGGTTTCATTCAAAAGATAAAAACATCACAGCACACGCCTGACAGGTTGTTTTTTTTTCTGAGGATTGATAGAGCAATAACAGCAGCAGCACAGACACATACTGTTACATCAGGCGGCTGTAATATAGACAATTACTGTGAATGGTTTTGTTGGAGAGAGCAGTGGGAGAGTGTAGGAGGAAGAAGAGAGGGGCCAGAGCCACAGGAGTAAAACTGAGATGGATGGAGATGCATTAGTATGCGCTGCTGGAAACACAGACATCTCCACATCATTACAATCAGACATAAAGAGTGCAGCCAAAACACTGTAGAGAACCGCGTGGGGAGCAAATAGAGCTGCAGTGGAAGTGGCAATTAAAATGTATGTTGGAATACAAGGCAAACGACTGTTGAACTGCTATAGAGGTAGGGCTGGGCGATATGGCAAAAATGTGATCTCGAAATAAAATATCCATATTGAACGATAACGATTTTCGATATTCGATACAAGTTGTTAATGCTTCCAGCTTAAAAATAGTATGCCTGAATGACTGAAGCCACAAAAATGAGAGGGTTCATTAAATTACACTTTAAAAGTATAGTTTACTAAAAAAAAAAAATTACACATTTCCAAATTGTAAACATAATACTATTGTAAACATAATTTGTAAACATTACAGTTTTTTTCCAACCAGAAGACTAACTGTAAACAGTGTCTGGCGTTAAGAGGTACATTAAATGTGCAAAATATAAACATAAAAATATACAACTTCTAGTGCACACAATTTGTAAAACTTTCAGTTGTATTTTTTTATTCTTTTTTTGCCAGGAAGACAGGTCTGTAAAAAGTGTCTGGATTTAAGAGGTATTTTAAATGTGCAAAACGTAAACATGAAAAATATACAACAACTAGCTAGTGCACACAATTTGTAAAACTTTTACAGGTTTTTTGCCAGAAACACTAGTCTGTCCACTGTGTCTGGCTTTAAGAGGTAGATTAAATTTGCAAAATGTAAACAAAAATATTCAACTTTTAGCTAGTGCACACAATTTGTAAACTTTTACAGGTTTTTTGCCAGAAACACTAGTCTGTCCACATTGTCTGGCTTTAAAGCTGCCCTGTGGCAGGACACTATATTACCACCTGTGCTAAAAGCACGCTCTGAGGTGAGCTGGTGGCAGGAATACACAGGTAACGTTTTGCCAGGAGGCTCACTCTGGGGTATTTTGCTGAATTGATCTTCCACCATTCCAGGGGGTTGGTCTCGCTGTCTGCATCTCCTTTCTGTTTCCTATATGAGATGTGGCGGAATGCGCATGCGCGGGTCTACACAAAAATGAATGACTCGCTCTCTGAGATGACTAGTTGTTCCCGAGTCATATTAAAGACTCGTTCAAAAAGAACGAATCGTTCATGAACGACTCATCACTAGGGGTGAACAACTCCTGCTCTGACTGCAGCTGGGAGGGCTGCGCGAGGACTGGGCCGACTATGAGTGCTTTGGGATGGGGGTGGGGCCCGCGGCAGCACCCGCTGCTCATTGATTAGAGTAAGAACGATGTGTGCTTTCACTTCAGAAAGTCTCCAAAAGTCTCCAATAACTCCAGAAAAAGTCGCTAGATTTGTCGCTAGTCGCTTTTTTGAAAATTTGTCGCTAGAGGGGCCTGAAAACTTGCTAAATATAGCGACAAAGTCGCTAAGGTTGCAACACTGCTGACGTGCACGCTGCTGTCGCATATTTCTGCTGTGTGATTGGTTCTTGGATCTTTTTCTTCTTCTCTAGTATTATTGGCGGATCGCAACCAATTGTTTCCGGTGCATACCGCCACCTACTGTACCGGAGTGTGTAATTCATGTTCTAGTACTTCCGGTTATGGTTCATGGATCAATCCATATCGAGTGAAAATGTCCGGAGCTTATCATCGTTATCGATTTAAATTTTATCGCGATTCGATGTGATATCGTTTATCGGCCCAGCCCTATATAGAGGATGTATTATTCAATTTAATAGACAATGACACTTTGCTGTAATATATTTGGATTGAATCAACTCAAAGCAGAAAAGAAAAAAGACATTAACTGACGCCTATATACTACACGGACAGATGAGGTTTTTAAGCTTGTATCCTTAAAAAACCTGGGGTTTCCAGTTAGTTTTGTTCTATATTGTAGGTGTTCTGTGGTGTATGGATTTATTTTACTCTACATACTTTACATCCATTTTAGAAGTGTGACAATATCTTGTGTCACAAATTGTCACAAAGTCAAAATGTGACATGATTTCCCGTCTAGATGAAAAGCTGTCTGGTGATGTGAGCTGATGAAGTGTGGGGTGAAATTAGTCTCAAAATGCCCCTGACACTTTTAAATTGTCTGTGTGGCAACAATTTCTTTTTTTTAGGTGGAAATAAGAGTGATAGCCCAGACAAACTTTAAAACTTTGTAAGAAAATAATGCTATACCCTGAGGCTCTGAGCAAAGACACAGAACAGCCACAGCTTTAACCAGACACGACTGGAAATAGTAACAAAAATCTCATCTCGATCTTGTGAACCCTATCTTGTGTCTCGTCACAGCCCCATTCCTTACTTTTGAACCACTCACGTTACATAAAATGTCAGTACAATACAGTCAAACACTGTATATAAACCTGAGCCATGCACTTGTTGTATTGTTGACAGAACCCAAAGCAATTACATCGAGTAAATCTAAATACATCACATTCATTTACAAACCAAATGTCTTTAATTGAAGCCAAAAAAATAAAAACTTATTTTTTTTTTAAATTTATTTTTTTATCTTGTTTTAGTCATAAACCCGAAACGTTTTTTGCAGTTTTTATTCCATTTGACCAGATTCTAATCTAAAAATTGCTAAGTGTTGTGCAGGTATCGAGCAGTGCCTCAGAAAATGAAAAGACGATTGAGCGAGAGCCGTTAATGTCTCTGTTTTCCACCGAGAGTGGTCGATACCTGTCTCTGTCGATTCTCATTATTTCTCATAAAATCTTCAACACAGTTTATTTTTCCTTTTCACCTCTGAGCACTCTTCATTCATTTATTCACAGTTTACACATATTACTCACTGTTACAGCCTAATACAAATGAAGTAGAGCTTCACTGATAAAGTCCTTGAAAACCTTTGGGAAATCCTGTATCAGCTGATGAGATTAAAACCATTGGCTCGTTAATCATTTCATTCAAACCTCCTAAACTTCTTCTTGTGTCGTTCATTGTTTATTCACTTGTAGTTTTCATAAAGAGTAATTAATCTGTGGCTTGTTGCTTTTTGACAGTTTATTGATTGAGCATTGACTGACTCGATGTTAACCGGACTCTCACTGGAGCTTCTCAAGGAAATAAAGCCCACTCAGTTCAACAGTTTCTTCTTTGCTTCAGGCTGAATTCCATGACACTATTTACAATTTTAGTGTTTGCAAATGAACAGTATTCCCATAAACTTAGATTGATCTTTGTTTAAAGACTCGGTGTCATTGTGCCTTTTGCTATTTAATGATAAAAATAAAAAAAAAACATCTGTCTCAAGCCCAACCTGCGTAAGGCAAGAGCTTAAGTAGATTAACTGTTCTGTAAACATAAGGGCTCCAAATTATTGCTGTGTCCCTTGATCAGGACACTGTATCCCTATCTACCTTAACCCACAGGATGGTAAAGCCACTGTCCTTTAGCCTAGTCCTTGTCCTGCCATAGACTCCACACAAACCAAAAACACATTAATAACATTTGTTTGTTGGATTATGTGATGCTATATTTTGTGTCTGTTTTGTGAGTTTTTCGGTTTGCGTTGAATAGAACTTAATCTGCTGCAGGAGAGTTATGATAGACACCGAGTGACACTAGCGGTTATTCTCCATAGAAAGTGTAGATAAGTTGTCAATAGCTGTAGTCACTACTTCAACTCTACGGATTTGTCTCTTCTTTAGTTTGTTCGCAGTGACACGAGCAACGGGCGGTGTATACAGAGGTGAGTGATGCTCGGATAAAGCTTAACATCATTAGGCAAAGTTTCTTTCTTTTCCTGTTAGAGATGAACCCTGTGTTCAGTGACACCAGCCTCGAATACAGTATAAAAATAAGATTTGACATTAACACTAAGTCTGCGATTTATTTCTGACATTATAAAACTAATCAGACCTATGTACTCCCACTCACTGTCTGGTTTTCAAAAGTGAGTTTTATTTAATTAGACAGTCTGCAGATCTAATTCGGATTTTATTGAGCTACTATCTTTTTCCAGTTCAACATACAAGCAATAACATAAGAGACTGAAATATTTAGATTAAAAAAATAGCAGTCAACTTTGCTTTAATCATAACTACTTATGTCATTTATCTTCCAATGTTTCTCACTTTTTATTAGAAACAATCTTTTTGTTCTTCTTTCTGGCTCTTGTTCATTCGAAGTGATTTTCTGCAGCTTTCACAAAAATTCCCTTTCAGTCTCTAAATAACACAACTGTTGCGTCTCACGTTGTTATTTTTCTCTAGAGCCACTTTTGAGAAACATAATACTTCACTGAAATAACACCATAAGTTTACATCCCTGCTATTTTCTTCCAGCGTGCCTTGATTTAACACCTCGGCTGCTTTTAATTAAAAAAAAAAAAAAAAAAAAAACTGTGACTTTTTGAGCTGAAGCCTGCAATAAAATAAAGAAAGTGGGTATTATCCTGATCAGATGCTTCTGCGTGGGTCGTGTTTTTAAAAACCACAGCTACAGTTTTCGCTGCAGAGTCAATAACAGTTTGAGGTGATGAAACTAGGGCTGGACAATAATTCAATATCAATATATATCGCAATATTTTTTTTTTCAATAAAGGTGATATGATTATTAAACACATTTTCAATATTTCAATATAATAATATATATTATAATAATAATATAACAGCATTTGTCACTGACTGACGTTAGGCGCGCAGCCGTCAGAAAGAGCAGAACACCATTGGCTACTTTTGTGATGACGTACACCGCAGAGTCACGAAACCAGTGCTCAGCACAGCAGTAGTAGGCTGACCTCCAACGCGGCAAATTTTAGCTATTAGCTATTGATATCGAAATTATATCGTATCGACCGAAATTAAGAAATATATCGTGATATAAAATTTGGCCATATCGTCCAGCCCTAGATGAAACTAGAGGAAACGGGCTCCTTCTAAGGTCAATTTGGGTCAAAATCATTGTGAAGCTGCTTTATTTTGACAATTTAATAAGTTTGTGTTTGTCAGACACATTATGTAAAAAGTAAGGATAAAGCTTGGTTCAGTCTTGCTCCATCTTGTCGTTGTTATTCAACGTTTTATTTTCTCCATTTTGTGTTTAAACAACAAAAGAAAACAGTCTAAAACGAGCAACACAGTTCATTTCTGCTGATACTAAGACGGTTAAACAAAAGATTCTTAACAGTCCCACAGAGGTCCTTAAAGTTTGGACCTCAGTATTTTAGTCTGATGTATAAATTAATAAAGTTGGCTCAGGGCTGTTTTTAGGCATTAGAATATATTACATTAATCAGAGTAAAACCCAAAGCTACTCTTTGTCATTGTCTTTTTTTCACATAATTCTTGGTGATTCTTTCCATTTTATTCATATTCACATTACCTTTAACTTACTATATTACCTTTCATACTGTTTGTGGCATAAAAAAAGGCAATATGAAGATTTCTGATAAGGTTTGCCAGCACAAAAAGCTAAATAGGTCACTTGCTTTTTCGATTGTAAATTAGTGCCCTATGCTACACTCAAATTCTTTTTCTGTTCTGTGCAAAGACTTAGTCTGGTCCCTCTCGATCCCAGATGGATTTCCAGGAGGCAGGACAGGTGCAGATAAACCCAATCATCTGCCCTGTTTTAGATAAACCATTATGATTGGTCAATGTTGTTAGGGTCAGTCCAGTCCAACTTGACTTTGCTAAAATAGTCTGTGGGTCTGTCTGGCCATTCACCAGTGTTACAGCTGGAACACCACTGTTTAGTAAGAAAATTTGTATTAACTGTAATAGTTGACTGGAGATGGAAATCACAGCCCTGTATCTGTCAGTTTCCTGTCTTTTGACATATCCCAGTCTGTTCACAAATCTCTCAGACCTTGTTCTTGTCCAGTATCTGATCCAACATGGCCGCCAGGTGCCACAGAGCGCTTTGGCAGCCGCTCAAACTGATAAATAAATCCAACCCTGACTCGTGTTTCTCTGCCTGATAAGGTAATTCTCCTCTGCACAAGATTAATGTCCTGCAGCTGGGATATACCTGCCCCACTGTACGATCTCTGAACTCTCACCTCTCCACTGTCAGCTGCTGGTAATTACGACCCTTTAGCGCGGGGCTTCTGTAAAGAAATGTATCCAGGATGTAACCAAATATTGAGCCAGGTAAAAAACAAATTACACACACACTCCACAAAACAATGCTCCACTGGCTCTAAATTTAAATAAAGTTGGAGGAGGTTGTAAGAAATGGTTTGAAGATGATGTGGAGGAAGCTGTGGGAGTGGTTCAGAGCGAAGCAGGAGAGAACAGATGGGTCTCTGAATGCCTCGCCGCTCTAAACTGTGGTTAGTGGTGCTCTGTTTATCTGTGGGAGGAGGACGGTGGGCGTGAAATGGCTGCCAACTCCCACAGGTCCATTTAGCGTTTTCTGTGCCACCAAATACTTAAAATTTAATGATTTTTGCAGAAGGCTTTGTTTTTTAGCAGTGGATTTGTGAGAGGAGCATTTATGACTGAGATGAGAGTAAGGCTAGTTTAAACAACGGTAACCTTTTTTGCAGGCTTTATCCTGTTTGGGCGTTGAGGATATTTCTTTTTGTATTAAATAAATTAAGTTTTAAAGGCCTATTTATAAAAACACAATAAATACATAGCGTTTAAGAGTTAACTAAATCTGTTTAAGACATTGATGGCATCACTTACCTCTTCCTAATTGTATTTTTTAACACTGTTTAACACATTTTAAAACAGTTAGTGTTTGCCCTAATTTTACAACTTTTAACCAACCACTTTGTTGTTGAAAAACTCATTTATGATACAAGGTTAGGTTCATTTCCTTTAGGGTTGTGCCGATGGCCGATATCATCGTCCATCGTGATGGCTGACCAACATCACGATGGAGAAACACCATCGTGATGCCCCGCCCCCGCCCCGCTGCGAGTCGAGTATGTGAGCAGAGTGGAGCGGCGGCAATTTCCCCTCCGCTCTATGCATTCAAGAATCACTCCGCTCCAGCTCCAGCTCTGGGTTTACCATCTCCCACTCCTCGCACACTGATATCAGAAACACTGCTCTATCTTCGCTCCGAGGAAATTTGCGGCTAACTGCTAAAGTAGTTATTCATCTGTATCAAGCTGGTTGTTTACCGTGTGAGTTCTGAACACTGCACTATGCTTATTTAAATCTTTTCGTCTCCACACATATTAGGCTACATATTTCTCATGTCTGTAAGGCAAACCTGCTGAGTTTCAGTTTATTTGAGACGTGTTCCAGTTCATGAGCAATTAAAGCGATCGCTTCCGCGACCTCATAGTCTACTTATTTGCTTCTTATTTATTAAATACATGCAATTGGCCGAAGAACCCTTTATTAAAATTAAGAGACAATTTGTACAAAACGAAAGAAAGGCTTTTTACAAAACAAAACTTAATATTAAACTAAGTATAACCACCAAAATCATTTCTGACCCACTCGCATCTTTGCATAATCAGATGAAATTTATAATTATATTTATATATTATATAATATTTAAACATAAAAATGAAAGAAAAAAAACATTGTTTAATGGCTACAACAAGTATAGTAAGCTACAGATTTATGTCATGTCTGAGCTGGATTTGAACGAACATCATTTTACAGGTGGGTTCATGAGCGCGCCCCCCCCCCCTCCCCCGACGATATCATCGTCCATCGCGATGTTTTACTGTACACATCGTCAGCTGCCGATTTAGATGACATCGCCCAACCCTAATTTCCTTCCTCCGTCTGCTCTTCATGCGTTTAATTGCCCGTGACTTCCTGCATTTGGTCCAATTTATCTCCAAACTCTCTTTCACAGATGAACCGGACCTTTGGTTTAGTCTGGTTCACCTTAACATTTGGTTTAAACCAATCAGAAAAAATCTGAAAGTCCAGACCAAACAGTGCAGCTGTGAAAGTATACAAAACAAAACAGTCCAAAACTAACATGAAACAACTGACTGCACTTGTCCTACAGTTTTTACTACACACAGAATGAGTAATGTGTTAAAAACAGCATTGCAAACAGAAACGGAGCAATAATACTACCATCAGCTGTTTTTGTGTCACCTTTGCCCTTTGTGTCTGTCATGTTCTCATTGTGTGATACGCCGCTGTAAATATCTGACGAACGAAGCCGAGCTGTGAGCCGAGAGGAAGAGACACAGCGTACGTAATGATGTCATCGCGGCCCTAGACGAGTCAGACCTTCTCTCTAACCGCGATCCGAGCAGACGGACCTTGTCTCCATGGCAACAGCTTCATCTCCTCCTCCTCTGTCCTTCTTCCTTTTTTATTTGTTGTTTATTTCAGTGCTGTTCTTAACTTTAAATGTCTGTGTTGGTATTTATTTCCCTTTTTTTTTTATCCTGGCTGGTGCTCAGGTGTCACATTAACTCACACCTTTAGCTTTGCATGGTCTGGTTTGATGCATGTTTGGAGCTGGAATAATGTGTTTACCACAGAAACATTTGCATATCATCCTTTTTTAAATGTTCTGTTTAAAGCAACAACAAAATACAGACTTTTTATGCATTTATCTTGGAGAAAATCAACATGTAATGCTCTATAAAACCCAGTGAGAGGATCCATTTGTTTTATTAAATTTTTTTATTGTTCCTACAGCTGCTCAGGGAGGACAAACTGAGCACAGCTGAAGGAGAAGTACAGCTGGGATAGACTCCAGCCTCTTGACTTGTTGCAGAATCAGCCTCGAATTATGAATGAATCAATTAAATACTAAAGTATACTTTAACTTTTAACTGTGTCTGATTCAAAAAGTAATATCCAGAGACAATAGTAAAAATGGATTAAGCTGAGCGAGCACCTTTTGTAAATATTGGACTCCAAACTGGTCTGGAGGACTGCAACATGAGGCCGAAGACTGCTGCATAGTGACACCTCCTGATTCCTAATAGCATCAGGTTGCAGTAGAGTGAGAAGAGCGGGAAGGAGGGAGGGCCTGAGGGGGAGAGACAGGGCTTTTCCCTGAATCGTGACTCACATCGACCGCCCGCGCTTCAGATCCCTGCCTCTGTAGTTATCTTTATGGATGTAATGTAAACGTATGCAGCGCTGAACCCGCTCCCGCTGCACTTGCTCAAACCAAACCTGAGAAATAAACATCAAGGGTTTAGTTTGACCCTCTGAGGCTGCTGTAGTTTGAGTTCTGACCCTATGTAGCTGCTGTAGTTTGGGTTTTGATACTTTATTTTAAGACAATTAGGGTGTACTCACACTAGGCACGGTTGCCATGAACCGGGCCCGAGTACGATTGTCCCCCCTCCCCACTCCCCCTCTGGCCTGCACTCACATAGGGTTTCAGCATTCGTGCCGGAGCACGCTTACGTCATTATGGTGCGACGGTTTCGGGATAAATGGAGTCCATCGCTCTGTTTTCTTTGTGGATATCTGAGTTTTTATGCGTTTTGTCCAGCTGCTCTTGTATGCTCTCATCTGCCCAAATTTCCAACAAGCATTGCACATCTGCCGTAGACCAAAGCGACCCTTTCCCCGCCATGTTGGTTTTGGAGCGTCGCAAAACCGTGACGTCACGCGTCCTTTTCCATGCTCCAGCACGGTTAACGCTCACACTACATGCGAACCGCGCCCGAGTCCAACTGAACCGTGCTCTGGCCCACCTCTTCCAAGCGGGCCAGGGCCGGCTAATCGAGCCGCGCCTGGGCACGGTTCGGAGCACTCACACTAGTCAAACGAACCGTGCTTTGGTGGTCAAACGCACTCGGGCACGGTTCAAACTGGCTAGTGTGAGTACCCCCTTAATCCTGTTGCTGTTCTTTCTTTTAGGCGTGATACAAATAAACCAAGATAATGAGAAGTCAGTTTGAGCTGATTAAATTGAACACAAACTCTTTTCCTCATCACGACCTTTCCAGAATAATGAGTCGTGATGTTTTTATGACCCTTTTCTCCATGACATTCTCAGACACTAGCCTCTCTCCTAGGACAGGCTGTAAAGACTCCCATCATGCTCTAGCGCTACATTTATTGTCTGTCTTGTTGTAGTCGTGACTTCGGTAGAAGATAATGGTGATTGTATTTAAAAAGAAATTGAAAGAAAATGACCAGGTGTGTCATCTTTTCTATTTATACTTTGTTCCAAACACCAGCAGCATCTGCCAAAATGATAAAAACAATCCAAATGTTCCTAGTCACCGTGAAATCCAATAGTCTTTTTGTGCTTTTGTGGAAAATAATTGAGTTCAGAGTATGAAGCCGAAGAATGAGGCGCCTGGAGAGATTCAATTTGGCTTTTTCTTATGTTGTATGTGCTCCGAATACTGAGGAAAGGAAGGAGATAGATTTGAATGAAATGGTCCAGGTTTAAACCACTGTAAGTGAAGATGTTCCTCTAAAGACTCTTTTGTTGCAATGTCATTTATTTTTCTGTATTATACCCCCAGCCTTTTACGTTACTACATAGGATTTACTGTCTTTGTTTTTAAATCTTCTCTCTTCTTTCAACAAGAGCTAATGTGGTCTTTTCTTAGTGTCGGCTTTGAAACTCTTTCGTGTTGATGTCTTTCAGGAGTTTAATTCTAAATCTGTCTAAATTCCTGTGTTTTCCAGAAAGTCAGTGAGAAAGTTGGAGGGGCCGAAGGAACAAAGCTCGATGATGACTTCAAAGAAATGGAAAAGGTAATAGGCCCGTGTTGCTGAAAAGGATCATCCAGGGCTAATTTCACTTTCTGTAAAAAACTATATGGGTTAAATTTTATTATCAAAGCAAAAGAACTAGACACATCTAAAGCTACTGTAATTTGAGTTTTCTGACTCTTTACAGATTTTGCAGCTAACTCATTATTGTGCAATTCTTAAGGGATTTAATTAGGTAATTTTCCATCTAGCACTTCTTTATTGTAGCTGCAGGAACTGGCACTGGTTTGTGTTAGTGTAATTAATTTCTTCAAATTTCTTGAAACTGATGTTTTCTCTTTGCAGAAAGTCGACATCACCAGCAGGGCGGCGTTGGACATCATGACCAAAACCACAGAGTATTTACAGCCCAATCCAGGTAAACTGTGATAAAACTCAATTAACCCACGCTTCAGCACCAGTTTAAAAAGTCCTTATATTTGATGGTTTTTGCCTGTTTGGCTTGTGTCCCGCAGCGTCCAGAGCCAAGCTGAGTATGATCAACACCATGTCGAAGATCCGAGGGCAGGAGAAGGGGCCCGGTTACCCTCAGGCCGAGAGTGTGCTCGGAGACGCCATGTTGAAGTTTGGACGGGAGCTAGGAGATGAGTCCTGCTTCGGTAAGATATCCTTTTCCTTTGTTTCCTTTCATTTGCACTTCTTTGTGTGCGTTTGGTCCTAAAGTCCAAACCTTTGTTCCGGATTAAGACCAAAGAGAAACTGTTTGGTCCGAACCATGGTCCACTGGAGCTTTCACAACTGAAGAGTGTGAAGGCCATGTGAAAATGCTGCAAAAAACATTGAAAACATAATGTGGACACAGCCTAAATCAGACACTACAAAGACAGCTCCCCTTAAAGTACATTTTAGCTTTGTCTTTTTAATATTTACCCATTTCTACACACTCCAGCTCTAAATACTCCAGTCTTATTAATTTAACCATTTTTTTTTCTGTCGAAACCTGGTTACAATGGATATCTCTTCCTTCAGCTACAAATAAAGTCACCAGAAGCCGATGGACACCGTCTCTGCAGTGAATTAATCCGCCTTTTCTGGTCTGTAGTAATGTGGTTATATTGTTCTGCTGCTCTCAGGCCTGGCACTGATTGATGCCGGTGAATCCATGAAGGAGCTCGGAGAAGTCAAAGACGCTCTGGACATGGAGGTCAAACAGAACTTCATCGACCCGCTGCAGAACATGTACGACAAGGACATCAAAGAGATACAGGTTGGAAGAAAGGAGCTGTTGTGTGATAATAATGTGTTAATATCTGCATTTTATCTGTATACAGATGGACAAGCTGGTGATTTATATTTACAGTTAGGCAGTGTTTTGAAATTGTGAATTGAAATTCCACACTTCTCACCCACCTTTCTACAGTCTGTGAGCACATACAGTAGCCCTGTAGGGACTTAAAGAAGAAGCACAGTTGTAATGTTTCCTCCTGGGTTCTATCCTCATTTAGTCCTGGTTTAATCTATGTGTAGTCCAGGTTTGGGCCTGTTTTAGTCTTGGTTTTGCCCTGGTTTAGTCCTAGTATACCCCTACTTTGCCATTGGCATCGTCTGATTTAGAAGACCTGATTTAGCCCTTGTAGTTCTAGTTCTGGTTTAGGCTTGGTTTAGACCTGGTTTAGTCCAGCACCTCCAAGTCTGAGACCATGGTTCTCAGTCGGAAAAGGGTGGCTTGTCCCCTTCAGGTTGGTAGAGAGCTCCTGCCTCAAGTGGAGGAGTTTAAGTATCTTGGGGTCTTGTTCACGAGTGAGGGAAGGAGGGAACGTGAGATTGACAGATGGATCGGTGCAGCTTATGCAGTGATGCAGTCGATATACCGGTCTGTCGTGGTGAAGAAGGAGCTGAGCTGCAGGTGAAACGCTTGATTTACCGGTCGGTTTATCTATGGTCATGAGCTTTGGGTCATGACCGAAAGGACAAGATCCAAGATACGCAACCCTAGGGAGGTGTTCCGGACATGTTCCACCAGGGGGAGGCCCAGGGAACGCTGGAGGGACTATGTCTCTCGACTGGCCTGGGAACGCCTCCCGGAAGAGCTGGAAGAAGTGGCTAGAGAGAGGGAAGTCTGGGCGTCTCTGCTTAGACTGCTGCCCCCGCGACCCGGATAGGCTGAAGAAAATAGATGGATGGATGTTAGGACAAGCTGACATAGTCGACATAGACCGAGCTAGTTGAATGGTCATTTTGTCTATTCAACCTCAAGTAGTCTCTAAACTAAAGGGTTGTTTTGTAATTCTCGTCTGCAGCACCATTTGAAGAAGATGGAGGGCCGCCGTCTGGACTTCGACTACAAGAAGAAACGTCAGGGCAAAGTTCAGGACGAGGAGATCAAACAGGCGCTGGAGAAGTTTGACGAGAGCAAAGAGATCGCAGAGCAGAGCATGTTCAACCTGCTCGAGAGCGACGTGAGAACAATTTTATACACCACAGTCTCATATACCACCACTGCTGTTACGTTCTTCTCCTTTGACTCTGAATATTCCCCTGAAACAAACCTGAAGGGCGTGTGAGGCTGAGACAGACTTGTCCTCAGCGTGAACTCAGTATAAACCTGTGTGTGTTGCAGATCGAGCAGGTGAGTCAGCTGGCAGCGTTGGTCCAGGCCCAGTTTGAATATCACAGCCGAGCCTCAGAAATCCTCCAACAGCTCTCCAGCAAAATGGAGGACAGGTATGTTCCCATTTATCTGCTTTTAATTTAATCACTGACAGTAAAATGAGTGGATTTTGAGTTGTAAAATGAAAGCCACTCTCTTAAGTCAAGGCTTTAAACTGATCAAAATGTGCACAAAACATCTGCTTCATCTTTTCTCAGTGAATTAAACTAAATCAGACTGTGGTAAATGTGACTGAACATGTGTTTTATCTGTGTCCAGGATAAAGGAAGTGTCGAGTAAACCCAGGAAGGAGTACAGCCCCAAACCGCGCATGACTCTGGAGCTGCTGCCTCCGAGCGAGAGCCAAAACGGAGGCATCCACTCGGCCAAATCCCCCGGAAGATCACCAGGTGGGAGCCGTGCGGCGGGTTGATGAGGACGGGAATAGAAGCTTACAGCAGCAGGCGAAGGTTTAGGAAGAATAAAAGTGAACATTTGGATCAAAGTAATCAGGGGAAATGTTTTTTTTTTTTAATTAATTTATTTTTTTTACATTATCTGTAAAAGGACAGTAGCAAACATTTAGAAATATAAATATTTTTCTTTTTGCTGCCCAGTTTTGTGATAAAGAACATTAAAAACAAGACTGCCACCTGCTGTTGTGACAAATTAAGTGTAACATTGAACAAACATACATAAAAATAATTAAAAATAAATGTGATATAACTCATTAGGAAACGGTCGGCTTCCCAAAAGGCATCTGTCATAGAAATAAAAATAGAGCCATACAAATCATAAAACATCATCTGTGAGTCTTATATGTGCTTTTGATCCCCACTTTCCACGTTTTTTTCTCCTTTTTCTTGTTTTTTTTTAATCAGGGTTTTAACACAGTCACATTACGAGCCTTGGTTCAGTGGGAAAGGACCAAACAGGGGGTCCCTCAGATTTCTGTGATGAGAATATAGGGGTGATTATAGTTACTCCTTTTTTTGTTTTTGTAACTACCCTGACCTCTAAACACATTACAGTAGTCCAGCTGTCTGCAATGAGTTTTAAACCAGGTTCTGTCTGGACACTAAGCCGTTGGGGTGTAACAAGAACTCGCAACATCAAAACATGGCAGCATTTCTGGTGGAGTTGAAAAGCTGTCTGCTGAGTGTGAGGGAAAAAAATTATGTAAGAGATGCCCTCAACACTTTTAAATCCTCTGTGTGGCAACATTTTGTTTTTTGTTGCAAAGAGACACAGAACAACCACAGCATTCAACCAGCCAAAGTCTGTAAGTAATAAAATGTTGATTTTGAGGCCTCAAGCTTGATATTTACTTGTTAAGTAACCGATTGTAGTAGATTTTTTTTTTTCTTCTAGTTGAAGGAAAATGGTTTAAGCCCCAAATAGTATTTTTAAAACCAGTCACTTCAGGCTTTATGATGCTGTTTATTAAAACTTTTTCCAGGAACAGCAAACCTTGGCCAATCAATGCTCGCACAAAGCACATGCTCAAAAAAGGAGCGCTTTTATTGGTCGACACTGGCTTGTCATCACGTTCCAGTTTAACAGCTGCTGATAATAGACATATTCAGCTGAAAATACACTTAAACAGAGAAACAACTCTAAAAAGAAAAAGAAGGCAATGTGGACAATGTTTAACGAGCTGACGCTTAAACTCTAAACTTCAGTTTGGTGTAATGGATTTGTATTTTGTTGGAAAAAAATTGGTTCAGTTTTATTTTTTATTAAAAAACCAGGAGAGGTCCCTCGGCTGCTTTTGTGGCAGAGTGGAGTCTGAGACAGGAACAAAAAAAGAAAGTCAGGGCGTGGAGCTTTGAGCATTTTGTATCAACTCCAGTCTATGAACTCAAATAGACAAACACTGACCTCCTTCTGTTTCCGCTCAGCTCCGATGGACCAGCCGTGCTGCCGAGCGCTGTACGACTTCGAGCCCGAGAACGAGGGCGAGCTGGGCTTTAAAGAGGGTGACGTCATCACTCTGACCAATCAGATCGACGAGAACTGGTACGAGGGCATGATCCACGGCCAGTCGGGCTTCTTCCCCATCAATTACGTGGATATCCTGGTCCCTCTGCCGCATTAGACGTCGCCTCTGTCTCCCCAAATATCCCAGAAAACGGCTTGTATTTACAAAAAAAGAACATCAAACTACGCCCTCCTCATTCTCTTCTTCTTCTTCTGTGCTTCTGTGCGATTCTGCCTAAACACAAACCGAGATGGAGGATAGATGTAAAAGCGGATAAACAAAAGAGAAGAGGATTTCTTTTTTTTTTATTTTGGGATCTGCGGCGAAGGGCAGCACTTGATACCAATGAGGTTTTACAGAGACTTTTCAAACGGCACGGTGTGTTCGTACATGCATGTATGTGTCCGTCTTACATGTGTTTTAAACTGTTCTTACTCTAAATACCATCGAGCCAGCACAAATTCCTGCCTGACAGCCTTTTTGTGACGTCTTCTTTCTATCTTTCTTCTATTTGAGTACGACAGCGCACGTTAAAAGGGAAAAGTCTATTAAGAGAATATCTATATAATATTTGGTAAAGTTTGTGAATATCTAATTAGCCACGCCCCATACAGTTTAATCTTTGTCAAGACGAGGGGTTTTGATTGACTGAGCGAACATTTAATGATACTAATAAAGGCAAAGGGCAAAGCAATGTCAAGCCCGTTGAACAAACAATTTAAAACGGCGAGTCCAAACTTATGGAGGGTTTCTACACGTGATCCTTTTCATGACTTTGTGATATTATGCAAGATATAGGAGCTTTGTCTGCATTTTGAGGTCAAATGTCTAATTAGTGGTGACTTTTTTATTTTGTAAACATTTCTGTCTCACTCAGAATCACATTTAATGGACCTGTAGCACATTTTGGTGGAACAGAATAAAAACTTTAAAGCCATTTTTGCTTTTAAAGTTACAGTTGATTTGACAGAACCAGACTGTAGTGGTTCTTACAGTTAGACAAAACCTAGCATGTCTGGATCGGTGGTATCACAAAGTATTAGGGCTGGGCGATATGACAGTATTTTATCATGTTACGATCTAAAGTGTTGACGATCTGCCAATTTAGAAAAATTGCTGTATCGCCTAACAGTGCATTTCTATTTGGAGCAGTTGTTTGCTCAAAGACAGGCAACAGCAGTTTGCTTTTTTCCTCCCCCTCTCACTATTGGTTAGTGCTTGTCATGCTCTGACTGAGTGACAGTGAAGTGTGGGAGGGGCTCTGGCCAGTCACAGCGGAGCGAGTGCTGACAGCTTCAGTTTCTACTCACCCAGCTTTTATATTTGGGTCATGCATGCTGGAAAATTCACATCCGGACATCCAGATACTTTGGAGCAGTTTAAGATGAATTTTTGTGAGTTTGTGAATCCAGCTGCTGTGCATTGTCAAATTTTAACAGCTTTTGAGTCTTTTTGGCTGTTTTAGACTTCATAAAATTAAATGTTATGTCTTTATTCTCGTAACACAGATTTAGCTAGATTTAGGCCCTAAACACTGTCGGACTGATGCTGTCTTTTCTACCTTCACTTCTCTTTCTCAACATCTGTCACAGTCTTCCTCATCATCTTTTTTCACTTCACATAGATCTACAGTCTGTCCCCAAACCAGTGTTTCCTTTGACCTTATGAGACGTTTTTCAAGTCTGCAGTGATCCGCAGCTTTTTATGCATGAATTTTAATCAAACTGAAGACACGTTGCAGTTTTCACAAGTGCATTTTTACTCTGGAAAAATCATGTGAGTTCATTTTGGTGAGAACTTGTGGATATTAGGGATACATTACAACCAGCAGAGGTCAGATACAGGACCAGAAGTTAGAACTAGAGACTTATATTTGGTGTATGCAAAGAGAGGAATAATTATTTTAATGCAGTTGCCATTTAGTGTTACACGTAAATTAAATGTAAAAGATTCTCCTCTTTATTTTGAGTTGATGCCTTTAGTGGAGTGTAGCTATAAAAATAAATTTGAATGATAACTTACATTAGCCTGCACGCTGCAGTATTAGCTTTAGCAAGTGAGCTAAAACTAGTTAAAGAATGAAGTTCCTAGAGCCGAAATTTGTTCTAAAATGAAGTGGCGGGAATCTGAGCATGCTAATGTGGCTAACGGTTGCGTTATTTGCTTTAGAAGCAGTGTTGAGCAGAAAAAGGAAAGAATTAAGT
This sequence comes from Perccottus glenii, assembly GCA_024416835.2. NCBI lineage: Eukaryota > Metazoa > Chordata > Actinopteri > Gobiiformes > Odontobutidae > Perccottus > Perccottus glenii. The sequence goes on along the minus strand of CM044546.2, from coordinate 3,727,887 downwards.
GTCTGAGGAGGTTTATTTATAGCAACACGAACTACGTTAGCTTCTGTCGAGACGTTTTCATACAGTATAATAATTATCAGGATTTTTGTCTGTTTGGTTTCTGATAAAGCTTAATAACAGGAATGTCTGGTATTTTGTAAAGGTGGTTCTGTTTGATACATTTAGCGCTGACTTGTTTGTTACAGCAGACAGCTGTTGGTACACTTCATGTTTGGAGGAGCAGACATGAGCAATGTCACAGAGACTAAATTAGAACACACTAACAGAGGCCGAGGCAAGACCAAGCCTATGTCAGGACAAAGTCAAGACCAAGACTGTCAAGATGAGACGGAGTCAAGACCAAGTTTAGACCGAGACTATGTCAGATCAAGATCGAGTCAAGACCGAGACTAAATTATGTCAGGACCAAGACTTTGTCAAGACATATAGACATAGACATATAGACATGTATATATGGACAATATCTGTCGCTGGAAAATAGTTAGTTTGGTTCAGACAGAGGGCTTTTAAAGAAGTTTTGGAAAAGAAAAGAAAGAAATCCTGTCAAATTTAAATCCTTTCTGTGTAACTTGTCACAAGAAGGTTATGGTCTTGTTAGTTAGTTTTCTCTGGCCTCATTAGCGACATACTTCACACAAAGGCTGTGTCTTACCAACTGTAGGGAATATATTACATATCACTCAGTATCTCATAATGCTTCTTTTACTAAATACTGGACTGTTCTTGTAACTGTCAAATAAATCTCTAACCAATCCAATAAAGACTCAATGCAATAAATGACACTACAATAAATATCTATTCTATTGTTCAATCCTACTCTAACTTTTGCCAAATACAACAAATAACTACCACTAGGTTCAATGTAACTAGTTTAATCTTGTTCTTTTTTTTTTTTTCTGAGTCACATGTAAAAAACTTTCTTAAACGAGCCTCTATTGCACGAAGCCTGTTACTGCATCATGTTGTTTGTGTGTTTTACTTTTGAATGAATCTTGAAAATGTAAAAAAAAAGTGCTTTACAATGTTGTTGTTATTTTTTTTTTTAAGATTTTAATATTTATTTGCCTTTTGTTTTTTCAGAAGTCTTTGTTTCTGTCTTATTCTAACCTCAATGAGGGACTCGCCATTTTCAAACGTGGACGACCCTCTGACCACAGCCACATTAACTTATTCGAATAATATAAATATCCTTAACATTAGCAGATTAAACAGAAAAATCTTGAAATGCTGTGCCAATAAATATGTTTTAATTACTTACATCTATTTCATGTGTAGTCATAACAACCATTAGATTCAAAGCAAGTTATTTCTACCTATTTTAGCATAAAAGCTTCTTGTACTGGTTTTCGCTCTGTTTTATTCAACTGTAAATAAAGATGATAAAAGTAGAGACTAGCATATGTTAAAAAAGAAAATCCTGTATAGTCCATATAGAGGTTTTCTCTTTAAAACAAATTTCATGCTAATGCTAGTTGATAATATGATTTCAATTTTAAAAAATTAAGTTTTGCTATATTTTGAACGTGTATCACTATTTGTTGTTCATGTGGCTGTGTTCTGATGGTCGGAAGTGTTTCTGTGTAAAAGCTCCCTTTGCTTCTGAACCTGTGTCTTCTGTGTATGAGAACAAATATGGAATATGTATTTATTTATTTATAATTTATTTATTTCAGCATCATATTTATCGGTCAGACACTTGTTACGCTCCACAAAGACACAGAAAAGAGTTCTTTCCTCAGATGTATTTCTCTGTTTTTGTTGCTAGCTCTGTGTCTCTGTGGAGCCGGTTGTGGGCGGGGCTAAAAGTAAATCGTGGGCGTGGTCTACGCATTTGTGGGCGTGGACAATAGCGTGATACTAATTGTTGCTCTCCTAGTACTGGACAGTGATATAATCTAAAGACCACTGTATGTATAACTCTGCTTGTCGTGAAGATGACTACAATGTAATGACAATAAAGATATCACTATGATGACGTTGTGAGTCACATGACCTCTCTTTGTGGATGATGTACTCTTAAAAATGGTGGATTTTGCAGTAATTATTTCAATTATGATTGTGTGTTTGCCATTTTTGATCTTGGCGTATACTCACTTAGCTTGTGTTAATTAAAAAACAGGTTAGTTTTGTTGCATTGTTAAAGGGATTCTGAGTTTCCATGTCAAAATGTGATGCTAGAAATGGCATTGGTGCTTTAAATTTTTTTGACTGCTGATTTTAACTTTAATTTTTAGTTCCTCCAAAATGATAAGATTCTAATTTGGTCTGGTAATAACAGAATTTAAATTTCCGCGTTTCTGCTGACATTGTTTTACAATAAATCATGATATCTGTGAAAATGTATCGGAAAGACCGTCTGAGTTTTGTGAATTTTGTGCTTAACACTTGTTAATAACTTGTTGTTGAGCCTCAATACAGATTTGTGCTGATGCTTAACAGGACTAATAATAATATTGTAGGAGTCTACAGACTGGCATTGGTATGTCTGTTTGCCAACCTAATAATCCTTTTAATTTCTTCCCAGGTTTGCTCCTGTATTATAGATTCAGTTAAATTTAACTTTATTCAAACAAGAACAAGGCAACAAAATACAGCTTAGCATCTGACCATAAGTGCAAAAAGCAGCAAGTGCAGATTATTTGGTATAAACAGTCTATACAATAAATATGAGTATTATGGACATGAGTATGTGCATTACAGGTGGGTATTTAGAGTGAGACTGTACAGTAAAAGCAGGGATTATGGTCGTAATTTACAGGCTGAAATGCACAATGATATATACGGTAAGTTATATAAAGTCATTATATATAAGTGCAATATTCTGTTTGTAAAGTGAGTTTAGTTTATTTAAGGATCCCCATTAGTCTTTACATTAAAATAAATATTACATACATAAATTCAAGTAAACATATTGTAGGTACGTAGAACAGGTCAGTAGTGCTGAAGTTTATTTACGCAGATTTAGTATTTGTCGGTAAAACGGATTTGTATTTTCTTGAATACTTTCATATTTCATACTTAATACGAGTTATGTTGCAGTAACCATTATCAGCCGCTGGATACGAGTTATGTTGCAGTAACCATTATCAGCCGCTGGGGGCGTTTATTTTCCTTCTGTCGCCGTTTCCCTCCAAATAATGCCTTCACGTGCTTCTGGAAAATGTAGACTTAATTTGATGACTGGTTGATTTTCATTCACTTAACGTGCTATTTGACCTAAGTAACTTAGTATTAAATTAAGCCAGCATAAAAGACAAGAGGAAGAATGTTTTATGTTTATTGGCTGCTATAAATACGTTTTAGAGAATTACATCTATCAAATTTATTTCATAAATCAGCAAAATGATCCACTCATGTTATAAAAAAATCATCCATACAGGTAATTATGTATTAAAATATGAAAAAGGATTAGTATTTATTTATATTCTGGGCGTAATGATGTACAACAATAAAGAAGTGTCTGAAATCCCAAGGTCATTAAAGATAATATAACGGTTTGACCCAGTTTTCTCACGCGACACTAAAACGTTTTATAAAGTTGGACAGAAAAGACAAAGACGGAAGTTGGACGATTTAGTTTCGTATTAAAACCATTTTAATGACATTTTTACGTTGAAAGAGTTAAACATGTTTCCTGTTTTATATTATATATATATATATATATATATATATATATATATATATATATATATATATATATATATATATATATATATATATATATATATATCTGATGCGTTGTAAAAAGTGTTAACAAACAGGATTAGTAAATAAAAAATGTGTGTATTTTTTAGTACATACATATTGATATACACTATATTGTTCTAGAGCAGTGTTTTTCTCAAAATATTTCAGGAATATTTTTTAAAAGTATCATTAATATAATTATGTTTATTTTTTTATATGGGTTTTTGTGTGTGTTTTGTCTAGTCTGTTTATTTTAACATGTTTATCCAAATTTAATGTTCGTGACCATTGCCAGTTCCCAGAAGAATATAGCTCTGTTTGTTGAAAAGTGCGTTATGAGTAAAGTTGGAATGATTTATTGATTTTCTGCCGTTTGGAGTTGTTTGAGTCAATGTGGTCAGCAGAGTTCAGACTCATCCAGCTCTTGTGCCAGCCACAAGAAACAGTATAAGACATAATTTATTGTTGCCGTTTGATGTACCATATTCTTCTATTATTCCTTATAGTGTATATATTCTATTTTCCTATACTTTCACACCACTGGGATAGGTTTCAGCCACCCACTACCGCTTTGTGTTTTACTAAGATACTATGACTAAGTAATTTTTTCATAGATCAAATGATTTCTGTCTATAATCGAAACCGCCCCTGAGACTTCTATTTTGAAAGCCGGAGCCGGAAGTCCCCTATTGTTAATTCATCTGTCTTCACAGCGGCTCCTCGTGTTTTTACTGAAGAGAGCAACAAGAAGAAACACGTCTTAAACTTAAGACCAAAACAATAAAAAATACAGCTACAAAATGGACATGAAAAAGCGGGTTTCGCTGGAGCTGAGGCACCGGTCTCCTTCAGAGGTGAGTGCCCCGCTTTACGCACATTATTTATCTGTAGAACCGCCGGCTGCTTCTGGAGGAGGAGGAGGAGACTCTGAGCACATGGTAGATGTGTGCTGTATGGGAAATGTTAAACAAATTTTTAGTAGTTAAAAAACTAAGTAACCGAATCCTGGTTACCAAGTTTACGTTGCCGTTCGTTTTTACGTGTTCGGCAGTTTTTACGTTCCACTACGCGCTCGGCTAACCGCCGTTTAGCATTAGCGCTCATGCTACATGACAGTTATCATATTTTCACAGTTTAATTTGACGTTTTACTCGTTTTGAAACATCAGGATCGTTTTTAAGGTGATCACAAATTCGGTTAATGGTGATTCCTTGTGTTAGAATCACGAAAAGTGCTCATAATTTCAGTAATTGCAGCCTCGTTAGCGCACTAGCACGCCTTTAGCTACGCGCCTTCGAACTTAGCACTGAGTTCAGTGGGTTAATACAGAAAACTACGGCTGCTACTTGTGTTATCCTGAACTGAAGAGGAAAAAACCCTATTTTGATATTGTACTTTTAAATATAAATAAAATTTTTGTCGTTTAAAAAATTAACACAAAATAATTACAATTTACGTACATCTCTCTGTAGTCGGCAAACATAATGTTTCCATAGAAATAATTAGCCGATAAATTACAAATAAAAGATCCTAGATGATATGTTTTTGGGTTAATTTTTTAAAGAGAAAATGGGAAGCCTAGTGTTTTATCATTTACAGTATATAAAGTTTGTGAAATGTTTTCATTTGTATTAATTTGATTATTTATACATTACTCTTCTCACTGTAATGGGAATCGCCAGTATAATCTGGATATGAAATAAGTCTGTCTTTCAGATAAAACATAAAGTCTCTTAGATCTGAAAACTTAATCTAATGCTCCTGAGATGTTACCTAATTAGAAACAAAAATATATAAATGTTTAGTTTGTTTTATTTTTAGGAACTATAAAAGGATGCTGTGTTAAGACTGGTATCTTTGTGGTTTCTCGAAAAGTCTGTGTGGAAGTAGTGGTAGAAGTTTAACGAGTTGTTTAGGTCTCACCAAGGAAGCTAGAGACAAGTGTACATGGTTGTTTCTGCAGAAAAAAAGCTGCTTTTCTTTAATTATTTCATGCAACCCATAAGAACAGATGCTTATAAAGTAATTTACTTTCACTTAATGTCTTTCCGATCAGGCAGAATGGCATAAACATGAAAGCTAATGACTATATTTCAACTCCAGGAGATTGTATTTTTAGAACCCTCACAAACGCTCCATGTCAGTTTATTGGAAACCAGTAAACAGATAAATTGATAATTATTCAGAACCTTTTATAGAGCATTATTTAGGGGCTTTTTTCCCGCTGTCATGCGGTATTTCCCTCCTGCTGCAGGGAAATCCTCCTGTAGAGACAAAAATGATAGTTGGAATTAGTCACACGCACATATTCTTTAGAAACTTGGTGAGTAATGTTTTTGGTTTTATTCAGTTTTATGTATTTGTGTTTCTCAGATGCAGGAGTTGGTTCTGGACAACTGTCGCTCCGGTGAAGGGAAGATCGAAGGCATCACGGAAGAGTTTTCAAACCTGGAGCTGCTCAGCCTCATCAACGTTGGCCTGACCAGTGTAGCTAATATTCCCAAACTGGAGAAACTCAAAAAGGTGAGTTACCCCTTCAGATCATGAACTACAACCTGTGAACTCATTCACACCTGGTATTAACAAGCGTCCTCCAGAGTTTGTGTTACAATGGTTTTGTCTTTCACGCTTTATGTACAAAACTACTTGTCACTCGTTTGTCTGTCTTCTGGCCGTTTACTTTAATTGTCAGGTTTATACGTTCTTAAAAAGTCACAGGCTAGGTTTTGACTTTACTGTCAATTATCCTCCAAAATATTCACTTTACCATTAATTGTGAAACGGCAACATTATAGTAACTCTACAGTATTTGAAGTTATTTCTTGTCATTGAGATGTGGTTAAAGGTTTCTGAAGAATTCGGGGAAAAGTAGACAATGCCTAAATAAGAGAAAACATTAGTTTTTTCTTTTGTTTGGTTGCAGTTGGAGCTGAGTGACAACAGGATATCGGGGGGTCTAGAGGTGTTGGCAGAGCGACTGGTGAACCTTACACATCTCAACCTCAGCGGGAACAAGTTCAAAGACATCAGCACTCTGGAGCCTCTGGTGGGTGCTACACATGCGTCCACTGTCCTGCCAAACACAGGGCTAAAGACTAGCGCCGTCCTGGGCACAGTAAAATACTATGTTTAGGAATAAAGGCACACCTTCCCCTCCAGTCACTGTCAGTTCAGGAGGACAACATGTACATTTTAAACGTTGCTCAATGTAAAAAGCAATTTAAATCCAGTTTACTCTCCTTTTTTAAAACAGGCAAAACATAACTGTAAATGTTCCGAGTGTATTCATTTGTGTTTTAACCACTTATGTCTGAGTCATATGTTATTATTTCATAACACAATCAGACTTGTCTTAAACTAAATGTTTGAGTTTGAGGCACATAATAGTCATCTGTCTTCTGTCTATCTTTGCCACAGAGTAAAGGCTGTGGTTATCTAACCTAAGAGTTTACAAACCGTAATAATCTAACCGTAAAACAACAGTCCTGAGGTTTGTTTCCACAAATCAATGGCAACAGTGACCTCTTCTGGTGAAGTGTTAGACATCTTTATCATTTTGAATATTTTTTTAAATCTGTCCTAGGAGCCCTTAAACCAGTTTAACAAATGTAGTTGTAGACCACACTTTGAATCTTTGTATTTTTAATGTTTATATCCTCAAATAAATGTTCATGCCAAATATACCTTTTTGTTTGAGTCGTTACACCTGAGAAGGTTTGTGTGGAGTCCGAGCTGTCACAGTTTGAGTTACAATAACTGATGATGTTTGCGTCTCCAGAAAAAGCTGCCGCAGCTGAAGAGCCTGGACCTGTTCAACTGTGAAGTGACGAACCTGGACGACTACAGAGACTCCATCTTTAAACTGCTGCCTCAGCTGACTTACCTGGACGGATACGACATCGACGACTGTGAGGCCACGGACTCGGAGGGTGACGGAGACTTGGTGGACGACGAGGACGAAGGTCAGTGTCTCTCATAACAACCGAAGACAGGGAGGCTGATGGTTTCTGTCTTTTGAGCTTTCTGGTTTGTTTTTTCTAGAAGGAGAGTCTGAGGAAGAGGAGGAAGACGAGGAGGAGGTTGTAGCTGAAGAGGATGACGACGATGATGATGATGAGGTAAGTGAACAGTGACTCTTGGAGTAAATTATTAGTAACTTATCCATCTCTAGGCCCTTCTTTTTGATTTTAATGCCTGTTTTCTGTGATCAAAGGAGGGAGAAGTAAACGGAGACAGTGAGGATGACGACGACGATGATGATGAAGATGATGATGGTTAGTGACTCTAAACGACTCTTCTTACAATTCTTTCTTTTGGGCCTCGTGGTCTCACTGTGTAACTTGAAGCCAGCCTGAAAAGACATTTGTGATTCGACTGAGCTGCATTGAGCTTAAAATCTTGAACAAAAGCTGACTCTGTCTTGCCTTTCTTTACATTGCAAACTAAATATTGCATATTTATGCAAAGGAGCCGTTAGTCAAGTGTAGACTTAAACGAGGCTGGTATCATTAAACGGAGGTTCATCTGGAGCTGTAATACATAAAGTATCACTCAGTTTGTGTCCCTCTCATAACTTTCCTGCAGCAGCTACAGAGTCTTCACTAAGTTCTTCTCAGAGCAGTTAGAAAACTCGTAACAGGTTCAGGTTGAGTCAGCAGACTAAAATATGTACATAATTTGTAAATTTCCGTCAAATTGTAATTTATTTTTGGTTCATCTGGACTCTGGCTGATTTATGGAAGGACAAGGGCTCCACTCAGAATTCTGGTGACTCTGAGAAACTACCTTTTACAAACCGGGTTCAGTGTTTTAATGAACCCCTGAACTCTTGTAACAAATGCTCTGTCTACATTTCTCAATACAGAACTATAAAAAAAAAAAGTGCCAAAGCGATGAAGGAAAAACTGTAACTATGCCTTTTGTTTCTCGACAGACGAGGACTCGTCTCCAACTAAAGGAGAGAAGAGAAAGCGAGACGCAGAGGACGAAGATGATGAAGACGACGATTAACACGGACTGCCCCCCTCCTTTTCCCTTTCATCAGAACCATGTGACCTCCCTCCCTCTGTGACCCAAATATGGCCGTGCTCACTTCCTGTTTCTGGTTTTCCCTTTTCAATATCTGCTTTTTTCACTGAGCCATAAATACGACAGGCACGTTTAGCGTCTCACTGCTTCTTTGTGGCGTTATCTGGAGAGTCTCAGGCAAAAACACAAGTAACACTTGTCTTTGGGAAACTACGCTGGCTTTTAGATCACAGTAGTTAATGATTCTATGAAGTATTGTGTGCATTTTACTCCCTCTACTGGCAGCTCAAATGTAAAAAAAATCGTCTCTTGTGTGAGCGTATTAAAGGTATAGTCCTGTATTTTGTTAGTCTATGGGAGTTCAGTGTCTACGTCATTGCTCCAGTCTACTTCTCTAATTATCTACTGTAGGGGATAAATTAGCCCTAAAAGTCTCCAATAGAACTACATTTATACAAAATACTAAACTATCCTTTTTAACATTTTTTGCGTCTTAATTTCCACACGCATCTGGGTTTTAAGCTAAAGAGTAAATTATCACTTGTGACTATCAAATGGATCCACAGCCTGTAAGACAAAACTCAGGGTAAACGAGTCATGAATTACACACAAATCTAAATTTGGACCTTCCAGTGACAAAATCTGTATTTGGAGCTTTGTGTGTAAGACTTTTATTAAAAAAAAATAATAATAATGACACATTCATACATCAAATTTCAAACGCGCAGATCTACTGAAAGTTTTACCACAATAAAAGCTCCCATGGATGTCAGAACTGAGGTGAGAAAAGAGACTTAAGACCACAGTTAAAAAAAGGCAGTGACTTGGATTAATGCAACATATTTATCAGGTAGCTAATATAAAGTGGAAATGTGGGCAAAGCTGTTTTAAATTGATAAAAAATAGACCGAGGGATAAAAGCCACATACATAAATCCTAACCGGTTTATTTAATTTGTTGACTTATCAATATAATATTTGGAAACAAATGAACGTATCAATGGTATCGATTACATGAGATTTGCTGCATAGATCCACTGCCTGAAAGATAAAACTCAGGGCAACAAGTCAATAGTTACGCACAAAGTCTTAAGAATTGTCTGAGTTTAGAACTTTGTGTATTACTTTTTAGCCTTTCTGTGCTTCTACAAGTCATTTTATACAGACACTTATCTGAATATGGCTTATTTCTTTTGTCGAACTGAGGCAAGATGGAGACAAAGCTCACAGATTAAAACAAGCCGAGTATTGCTTATACAGCTTCAAAAATCTTCACGTATGTAACTTGGTGAAATGTTAAAACCGTTTTTGATTGAGATATTTGACACAATGTGGATTCTCAAAGCAAAAAGGAAACCAAAAAAGAAGTACCATGTCTTGCTTTGTCAATGTATATTTTTTATTTAATTTCTTTATTTAAACCAGATTAACGTCACTAGAAGCAGTGAATTCGCCAAAATAAACCAAAATGTCTGAGTTTTCTTTTTGATTCTTCAGACAATTGCACACATTAAATTCAATTATTAAGCTCTTTTTTTAATTCTAATTGGGGGATTTAACAAACAATGTGGAAAAAAAACAAAAGCTTATTTAAAGGAATAGTTGAGTATTTTGTTACTAAGTGGCCTGTGAGATACATTTATAAAACACAACTGATCCTTTTAAAAACAGACTAAATTAAAATGTTCTGTCATTGGACACATTTGAACCCTCTTTTTTTTTGTGTGTGCGGCCGGTCGCGCTCAGGGCAAACCGTCTTCTTCTCTTTTTGCCAACAGAGCTTTTTAAAAATAAATATTTTTGCAGAAAAGTAGATTTCGTTAAGTATGTTTGTGTGGTCAATCCGTTTATTCTTACACTGACTCTAGCTGTTGTTTTTGCTTTGTTTCTTCTTTTTTTTTTTTTTACTTTCTGTAAGTAAAACAAACCAAAAAATACAAATACAAAAGGACTGTAAATAAAATCTTAACATTTTGAGAGTCATGTTTGTGTTTTTAATGTATTAGGTTTTGTATGGACCATTTAAAAAGATTTCCAACCACTTTTTCCAGCTTATCTATAATTAAGTACAGTGCACCCTACACACAGCCAGATATGAGAACTTGATATTGATTAATTAATCAGATTTAAGAGCCATGTTAAAGTTTTAAAGTATTAATGTTCTTTAGAAGGAGGCCATTTTTATCTTGAGTTTTAGTTATTAGCTGCAAACTGAGGAAAAATTTCTAAATCAAGCTTTTTAACTCTTCCTGACTGTTACAAAATGAATAAAACTCTAGATCTGAGTACAGGTACAGCTTTCAGTCTCGTGCTTCAGCGCTGCCTAGTCACTCACACAGCACTAGACTGATCTCAGATCTGCCAAGAAAAGGATTGGTTTTACAGTATTTGTCTAATAGCCGGTTTTTAAAAACTGTAGTGGAAAAGCAAAAGTTACTGAACCTAACAAATACTGTAGAATAATCTGAGTTCTTAGTGCAGACCTTTGTGCAGTTTTTTATATATATATTTTTTTATTGCTTCGTGGCAAACAAGTTACCAGTAGGTGCAGGAGATTCTCAGAAAACAAACAAGACCCAGCATTCATGATATGTACACTCTTAAGGCTGTGCAATTGGGCAATTAGTTGAAAGGTGTGTGTGTGCACTTGTTTAACACGCATTTGAAAAGCCTGAGGAAAATGGGTCGTTTAAGACATTGTTCAGAAGAACAGCGTACTTTGATTAAAAAGTTGATTGAAGTAGGGGAAAACCTATCAAGAGGTTCAAAATATATAGGCTGTTCAGCTAAAATGATCTCCAATGCCTTAAAATGGAGAGCAAAACCAGAGAAATGTGAAAGAAAATGGAAGACAACCATCAACATGGATCGAAGAATAACCAGAATGACAAAGGCTCGGCCAATAATCAGCTCCAGGATGATCAAAGACAGTCTGGAGTTACCTGTAAGTAGCCTACTGTGACAGTTAGAAGACGTCTGTGTGACGCTAATCTATTTTCAAGAATTCCCCGCAAAGTCCCTCTGCTTAAAAAAAAAAAGGCATGTGCAGAAGAGGTTACAATTTGCCAAAGAACACATCAACTGGCCTGAAGAGAAATGGAGGAACATTTTGTGGACTGATGAGTAAAATTGTTCTTTTTGGGTCCAACGGCCACAGACGGTTTGTGAGACGACCCCCAAACTCTGAATTCAAGCCACAGTACACAGTGAAGACAGTGAAGCAAGCATCATGATATGGGCATGTTTCTCCCACTATGGTGTTGGGCCTATTTATCAAATACCAGGGATCATGGATCATTTGTCAAAATACTTGAAGAAGTCATGTTGCCTTATGCTTGAAATGTTTGTTTCAACAAGACAATGACCCCAAAACAAGCAATGTCTCGGTTCCAAACCAACAAAATGAATTTTATGGAGTGGCCAGCCCAATCCCCGGACCTTAATCCAATCGAGAAGCTGTTTCTGAAGCAAAACCAAGAAATGAATGTGTAATGAATGTAAATGAATTGTGGAATGTTGTCAAAGAATCATGGAGTTGAATAACAGCTGAGAAGTGCCACAAGTTGGTGCCACACAGATGTGAAGCAGTTTAAAAAAAAACTGCGGTCATACAACTAAATATGAGTTTAGTGATTCACAGGATTGCTAAATCCTAGAAACAAAAACGTTTGTACAAAATAGTTTTGAGTTTGTACAGTCAACGGCAAACACTGCTATTTCTTTGAACACACACCTTTCAACTAATTGTCCAATTGCACAGTCTTAAGAGTGTACATATCATGAATGCTGGGTCTTGTTTGTTTTCTGAGAATCTACTGCACCTACTGGTAACTTGTTTGCCACTTAGCAATAAAAAATATACTAAAAACCTGGATTATTCTGGTTAGTCCCATAGTACTGCTATTATTTTGAACAATACTGTATCCACTGCTGGAACTTTTCTGGACACGTTTTTTTGTTGTGGGTTTCCGCCACCATTGACTCCACGTGATAATACAATCTATCAAGGAGCAAGAAAAAAAAAAGTCCTATTGCTTTTAAACATGTTCTGAGATGTAAACTTAAAACAAGAACAAACACGGATCTGTTGTACATTTTATTTTTTTGTCATTTTGTTGATGTGTTTAGTGACTTGCAGCAGTTTGACTCAGAACGTCGCCCTCAAGTTGTTCCTTGTGTTTTTTATTTCTACTTCAAGCTGAGAGATCTTCACCTGCAAAACAAGTTGACTTCAAAATAAATACATATAAAATTTACTTTAGGGCCCTTTTATAGCATTGTTTCTTAAACATTGGGTCGGGGCCCAAAAGTGGGTCGAGGGATTTTTTTTTTTGGGTCGCCAAAAAAAAGATTCTACCTCAATAATTTGTAGAACATGTTTGAGATAGACTTATGTTTGAGATAGACTTAACTGCTTATAGACAGAACTAGTACTATGCAAAAAATGATTCAAAGTACACTATAAATGGGTTCATGGCTTAAATACAAATACGAAATATCCAAAAGACCAAAAACAAACAACGGAATTTGAATCATGAATATTTTTTTTCTTTTGAAATATGGATCTGGTATTGAAACGGTATTAGACAAGAACCATAATGTATTGAACCTCTTTCTGGTTCAGTTGTTCTCGAAGGTCTTGAATCTCTTCCTGTTGTTTATAAAAAGCCTGTAGGAGCTGAAAGTTATAAAAAAAAAGGGTTAGGTTTATTGGTAAATGCATGAAGCTTGGAACATAAAAAACCTGCTTGTCTAACCTCGGACTCTGTTGTCGGCGGCGGTCTCTCCGTGGGTTCGCCGCAGTGAGGGGTGCAGCAGTACGGCCACAGAGGCAGGTCCGTCTCGTCCGAATGCCATCCCGAGAGGTCGCTCACATCGTGGGAGTATTTCAGGTCCTGGTACGACAGCTGCTCCTCAACGAAGGCCTCGAGGGAAAAGATGTTCCACTGTTTATGACAGAAGTACTAGAGACTGGTCTTCAGACTCTTTTGTAAAGGTCTTTGTTTCGGCCTTGAACTAACTTTCTGGATTTGGACTAAGACTGGACTTGGGTTTCCTTGTATGTATTTCAGTGTATTGTGCACTGGTTCTGGTCTGGCTTCAGTCTTGAAGACCTGGTCTTGTCCCGACAGTCTTGGTCTTGATTTTCTGGCCTGAGTCTGAGTGTAACTTTTTTCTAACTTTTCTACCTCACAATGTAACAGGAATCCGTCTCGTACCTCCTCCATGAAGTCCAGCTCGGTCCCAGTAACGTCTGGTCCCATGTCAATCCACTGGGAGCTGAACTGTTGTCCTCTCTCTGCAGGGGATTCTGGGTAAGGGTTGGCCACTCTGGTCCCAGGCCTCAGCGACATCAACACGGGACCTAACAGAGACAAAAAAAAAAAGAAATGGATAAACATGGATAATTAGAGTCTAGTAATACTGTGCACATGTTTTAGGCAGGTTTGAGTGGTTTAACCTGGACTGTATCTGGTTTTGAGTTAAACCAGTTATAGATGGATTTGAATAGGTTTTAGTTTTTTTTCTTGAATGAACTGACCTCTGTTGACCCCTGAGAGCCACTCCTGAGCCGTCATGGCCGCCTGGTTTCCTGCCGTCATCGGGTACAAGTCCTCCTGAAAGACTGGCTGGACACAGACAGACACCAGCTGCTTTTAAAGACGAGTACAAAGATAAAAAGTCATAAACTGAGTGGAACTGACCTCTTTTCTCTGGACGATCATGGACAGAGGCTCCACCAGGTCTTTGACACAAATCAAACGATAAAACCTGTAAAGCTCACAGGCGTTTACGTTCAGCCCACGCTTTGGCATCACTCCTAAAGAGACGTCGGGGGAAGTGGATTAGAACAGGTTAGACTCACACAGGTCTGTTCAGAGGAAGGCTGCTCTCACCGAGGCCTTTCTGTGGCAGCAGAGACCTGAACTCAGTCAGGAAGCGGAGGTAAGGTTTCTCAGCGCTCAGCTCGTAGTAGCGAATGTTCCCATCTCCCTGCGACACACAAACACACCACTGTGGCATAACACTCTATAAAACCTTTCAAGTTCTTCAAAAAGATCACCAGTAACATAATAATTCCAGGACACACTGTAAAAAAACACAGCTTCTGAATCACTAAAAGTTTAATATCATTTGATTATAACTTTTGAAATAGTGCAGTATGATTACGCTCTGTTGTAGACTTGGTTTACCTTGAGTTTAGTCCTGGTTTAGTCTAAGAGTGCTAACCACTCTGCCACCTGCACTCTGTACGTTTAAGTTTACAAAGCATTATTTACACTTGGCTTGATGTTATTTGCCTTCATTGAGTAAAGTTTGTCCAAATAGAGCTGTTAATCGAAAAACTCAAACTGCAGTGACCAAAGTACTATCTGAGTTTAAAAGGGTGAGAAAAGTCTAGTGTATGACAACCTTCTTTACTGTTTATGAGAAGAAGACACAGGTGCTTGTAAAGTATTTTGTCATATCTTTAACAGGAACAGCCAGAACAATGCAGAAGTTACTCAGAAGTTACATTTGTGCGCACCTTCCCGGCCACGTACAACATGTGAGTGTCCGGTCGAGAACGGAACAGGACTCCAGCCGAGCCGTCCAAGTCCTCTTCGTACAGAGGCTCCGACAAGTCGTCCTGGGCACAGCCACAGACTGAGAGTCATTTATTAGTCAAAAGAAAAGGGGGAGGCAGCGATTATTGAACAGGTTCATTCTGAGCAGTATCAGCAAAAACACGCAGGCTGCAGGGATTTAAGTAACTTATGTGATTTTATTTATGTTTTTCCAGTTATTCCAGCCGAGCATCGCTCTTTTGTTTCTCTGTTTGCAGCCTCTGCTCGTGGCTCATGTCATTACAGAAGGTTGCTGCATTTACCACAACTGTTATAAAAGTGTCTCTATCCTCACGCTCATAACTCCCACAGCAGCTCTTTGAGTCTGCGCTCAGAGCAGTCTGTAAACTTTCATACTACACAGGCCCAGGTCGAGGCCAAAGACTCAAAATGTCTGATTGTTGTAAATTATTTTTGTTTCATGTGGAGTCTATGGAGTTCGTTTATAGTCGGCTGCCAAGGACTTGTCCAAGTCTGGGAAACCCTGGAACATCACCTGCTTTTTTTGTTGTAAAGTTAAGATTCCAATAGAATTATCAGATTACTGCTGAAGATGGATAAACATCTGCAGTGTTTAATACAAACACTTTTGTACTCTTACTCTTTAATTAAATTTTTCTGACAAGTAATAAAGATTAAGCTCAATGTCTGACCGGGTCCCAGAGCACGATCTGTCTTTGGTTCCAAGGCGAGCTGCCTGTCGACAGGAGCATCTTTAGTCCACTGACGTACAACACTTTACTGGCTCTGTGTGTTCTGCTGGAAACCTACAACATCAAACATATGAACGGTAAGAGCAGAAGGCCAAAAAACAAAGTCCCGGCAGTGTTTAGTTTTATGGGTCACCTGTAATATTTTCCCCATTCTTGGGTCCAGGACTCGAACCCGTCGGTCTTTGGAGGTGACAGCGAGTCTGCTGCCGTCGCTGTTGAAGCTGACCGACAAAAGCAGAGCCTCTGAAGGGCATCGGTGGAGAAGGGGCATTAAAACCACTCGGACGGGGGATCTCAGCACTGTACCGACCTGGGATAGGTCCCACAGCAGCACCTGCACACACACAGACACTTCAGAGGTGAGTTCCTTTAACCTGCAATGACATGGCAGTAAAAACAGAAAGCAAACGTTTGAATTTGCTTG
Source organism: Perccottus glenii (assembly GCA_024416835.2). NCBI lineage: Eukaryota > Metazoa > Chordata > Actinopteri > Gobiiformes > Odontobutidae > Perccottus > Perccottus glenii. Next base: position 3,711,428 of record CM044546.2, on the reverse strand, counting down.
TTGCTGAACTTGCACTAGAGCCGAGGGGAAAACTTCTGCTGATCCAGGGTCAGGCACTGCCAAGAAATCCTATAAGAGCCTTTAAGAATAATTAAGTGTCTAATCTTTGTGTTTTTTGGGTTTGATTTCTCAAACTGACTGGAAGAATGTAACCCTTGAGACTTCATACACATTACAAAAATCAGAAATCACCCAAACTATGCTCATTTCCTCAATAATCACTTATTTCTAAAGACATTACATAATCTTCACGAATGTTTGAGCTCTTTATTGACCTTGTAGTCATAGGCGGAGCTCAGCAGCACGTTCTCAGCCGTCGGATGCCATTCAATAATGGCCACCCGCCTCGAGTGACCAATCAGAGTCTTTGTGGCTTGAGTCAGGTCCTGCTGCACACCACAGACCGGGACGTCCCAGATCTTCACCTAAACCAACAACACTTTAACCTTAAACTTTAACATTTAACCTTTTTAACTGAGTACTTTACTCACATTTACTGCTGGTTACTCACATTTCACTGCTGGTTATATATGCTGTATATAATTTTGTATGTGACGAATAAAAATCTTGAATCTTTAATCTTCTATAAAAATGAAAACTAGTGGAGCGTACCGTACAGTCCTCGGAGCAGGAGGCGATGCAGTGGTCGTCAAACGGGTTCCACTTTACGTCCAGCACTTGAGCTTTGTGACCACACACGCGGGGGTGCTGTGGGTCCACCCGCCCCGTCTGCAGCGGGACAACAGATTCAATAGATAGTCATTATGGTAAAAGGTAGGTAAAGTTATGATGAAGGCTGAACTCACGTGATGAATGGGCAAGACCAGAAAGGCCCCGCCCCCTGAGCAATCCGTTACTACGGCGATGAAGCAGGGATTGACAGCGCAGCAGTGGTTGTCATGGACGCTGCGTGTGATTGGCAGCCCGTCGTATCTGTGGTCTCTGGAGGCGGGCTTTCCAAAAACGAGACGAAACTTCGAGCCTCGGAAAGACGAGCGCCACGATGACATCTTAAAAAATAAAATAAATAGTTATAAAAGCATCAGTTACATTTTGGCTGCTGGGCTCATAATAAATCTTTGTTTAAATAAGTAAAAACTATTTTTTTTGTAATATTAAAATTTTTCTTGCTCAATATTTTTTTGTAACTGATGACGAGACATCTAGAAATTAAACATAAAATCTGGATTTTTTTTTTTTCTTGCTAGTTGAGCTAAGATGTAATTCCAATGTATTTTTTAATTAACATATTAATTTTACTGCTAAATGCCAAAACAAAACAACAACAGCAAAGCCGAATCTTTACATTTATCTTAAAAAAAAATGCTGTTTTAGTTTGGACACTTTTATTAGACTAAAGCCCCATCTGTGGCTGCCTATGTGCTGCATATTCTCCAAACAATATTGTTGCTTTAAGTGGTGACATAATTTGTGTTACATGCAAAGTTGCCTGGAAAATTGATTAAAAAGTTATTGAAGATTCATTATTTATGATTTTATAATGCGGATAATGATGCTGGTTGCATTATTAATTAGAAGTAGACAAAGTAGCTGCTAAAATTCCATCTCATACCATTACTAGATTATGTAAGTCCCACAGCCTCACGCTGACAAATCCCTCCTTGTCTCTTTAAATAATCATCAGCTACATACACACTTCCTGTCGTTACAAAGCCCTCCTGACCTCTGACCTTTACCGAGAGTCAGTTTACTGAATCAGAGTAAAAGCCAGTATTAAAATAGTAATGGTGCAATATTGGATGAGGATTTGTAAAATGATGTCAAATTATGTAGTTTGAGTTTTGACCCTCTAAAGCTGCTGTAGTTTGAGTTCTGACCCTCTAAAGCTGCAGTAGTTTGAGTTTTGACCCTCTAAAGCTGCTGTAGTTTGAGTTCTGACCCTCTAAAGCTGTGTTAGTTGTAATTATAACCCTCTGATGCTAATGTAGCTTGGTTTTGACCCAAATAGTGCTCAAAACAAACATTAAAAAAACAGCTTGATACAGGTCCTTGTCTTGACAAAAGACAGAAAAAGTTTACAAAACAGGTCTTAAGAAAATCTAATAATCAATACAAGCTTTATTAATGTGATTCTTTAATACTTTACAGTGTACATACTTTTATAACGGCTTTCATTTTCAGCATAGAGCACTGCTTTAGTTTTAAGTTGCTACACAATAGAGGGTGTATCTTAGTTGCTCTAGGTTAAAATATACTAAAATATTTTTCCCTTTCTCCTGGGATCTTGTTTTAGTAATCTTGTGCCAGTAAATAAACCTAAATTCTAGATTTCAAAGGTTGGTGACTACTACACAGTATATTTGGATAAATACTCTAGACAAGCCCAGCATGTGGTAGCTTTTTTAAATCTAGGTACTAATGCATCTTGTACTATTTCATTTCAATTGTTGTTTTTACTGTTCCTGAAGTTGATTACCTCAAATCCAGACCCATGCAGGAGTCTCAAGTTTTGTCGATCCGTCACAACACATCGATACAGACACTTAATTCCTTCTCCTGAGCTGTCTGTGATCTGTTGCGTCCATTGCCCTGTTGACTTCTGCCTGCAGCCTCCTCCCTCTTTGTTGTAGTGTTCACTTCTGATCCGTGACGTCTCGAGCCTTCCCTTCCACATTTGCCGAGCTGTTTATGCACGACTGCCCACACACAAACGCCCCTCCACATCTGATACGAGAGCAACACGCAGCAAATACCCTGCACATTCACAACTTCGAGGGAACCCTAAAACTAGACTGAGGTCATTTTACACATTCAAAAAACTGTAGCATTTAAACAGGCCGTTATTTAGTTTGAATAGAATCTGATACTGATGGATGGAAGCCAGAAGTTTACACACTTTGTAGTTTAATATCCAAAGATGGAGATTGCAGGTATGACATTAAAAATTGAATATATATTTAAAAAAAACAACAGTAGCAATGCAACTAAGCAACATTTGGAAATCAAACACCATCAGTGATAGAACAAAACCCAGGTACTTCAACACTATTGACTTGGCTGTACTTTTATGGGACCACACTTAGTCCATGACTTTAGAGAGAGAGCATAACAGTTCATCATCTGAACTCTGATTTGTGATCAGAGCTCACTGTGGGGGGGTTACAGAGATAGAATGTGGATAATGTCAGCGTGGGTAAAGAGAAGATGGAAAGAGAGAGATCTGTTCATGAAAGAATCTCCAGAGGGCAGCACTGAGCCAGGACCCTCCCAAACCATCATCATCTGTTTATTTACATGTGGCTCTGATACATGGAGAGGAGTTTAACTGATACTCAGGCCTAAAATTAGAAGAGCAGGATGTACGAGTCATAGGAAGTGGTCCCTGCAGCTGATTTATGCATACTGTACAAGAAAACATGTTGTTTTAGAGATACTACACAAAGAGAGTGCAGTGGCTCCAGTGTCCAGCTGCCTCTAAAAAACAACTTGAGTAGAACTCAATTTAATGGTTCGTTTAATCTTCCAAACTTGCCGGCTTGGATAATCTCTTGTAAACACAGACAGTCCATAAACATAGAGAGGTGTCAGCGCCCTCTACTGGTTAAAAGTTACACCAGGCTGCTTTAATGAACTTGAGGTTTCTCAAAAAACCTGCTGTAAGTGATGGACAAAAGCTCTCATCATTAGACCTGAACACCTCAGCAATAGTGAGGGGTCTATAGTAATCGCTCAAAGCTCAATGACAACCCCGACAATTGAAAACAAATCCACTGGCCATTAAAGAAAACTCACCAAAATGTTGCTTAAAAAGGCCACATACAGCAACATAGTGTTGCCAAGAGACATGGTTGTGACCTTTTTAAAGCTGTATTAATGATTGTTTTGATGTCCACAGAGTGACGTTGTCCTGTCCTGTGTCGGAGCGTCCTGAGTGATTCCAGCCGTGGACCGCACATTCACATTCAACGTATTCAAAGTAAATGTGTTATTTTTGTGAATAGAGAAAAGGAGGTGGATCTGGTGGTGCCCCTATTGTTCAAAGACCTACATTTATTTATTTATTTTTTATTTGGCATTTAATAGGGCAGAAGCTGCTCCAACCTTGTTGCTCAGTGGTAGAGCAGTTGTCCTATAACCGGAAGGTTGGTGGTTTGATTTCTGCTTTCCCCACAAGTCATACTATTGTTGTGTCCTTGGGCAAGACACTTAACAAACTCCAGTGGTGTTCCAGCTGTAACTGGAAGCTTAATGTAAAGTGCTTTGAGTGCCTACTAGGTTAAAATCAATAGCGCTACGTATATACAATTCATTTATATTGGGATTCATTTAAATATCCAGGACAATCTAACACAGCCGTGATACAAGTGCACATACAGTACATACAGTACATACAGTTCATACAGTTCATACAGTGCATACAGTTCATACAGTTCATACAGTGCATACAGTACATACAGTACATACAGTTCATACAGTACATACAGTACATACAGTACATACAGTTCATACAGTTCATACAGTACATACAGTACATACAGTACATACAGTGCATACAGTACATACAGTACATACAGTTCATACAGTTCATACAGTACATACAGTACATACAGTTCATACAGTACATACAGTTCATACAGTACATACAGTACATACAGTTCATACAGTGCATACAGTTCATACAGTACATACAGTACATACAGTACATACAGTTCATACAGTGCATACAGTACATACAGTACATACAGTACATACAGTACATACAGTACATACAGTTCATACAGTACATACAGTTCATACAGTTCATACAGTTCATACAGTACATACAGTACATACAGTGCATACAGTACATACAGTACATACAGTTCATACAGTACATACAGTACATACAGTTCATACAGTTCATACAGTGCATACAGTACATACAGTACATACAGTACATACAGTTCATACAGTACATACAGTTCATACAGTACATACAGTACATACAGTTCATACAGTTCATACAGTACATACAGTACATACAGTACATACAGTTCATACAGTACATACAGTACATACAGTACATACAGTTCATACAGTACATACAGTTCATACAGTTCATACAGTACATACAGTTCATACAGTACATACAGTTCATACAGTACATACAGTACATACAGTTCATACAGTACATACAGTTCATACAGTACATACAGTACATACAGTACATACAGTTCATACAGTACATACAGTTCATACAGTACATACAGTACATACAGTTCATACAGTACATACAGTTCATACAGTTCATACAGTACATACAGTACATACAGTTCATACAGTACATACAGTTCATACAGTACATACAGTACATACAGTTCATACAGTTCATACAGTACATACAGTACATACAGTTCATACAGTACATACAGTACATACAGTTCATACAGTACATACAGTTCATACAGTTCATACAGTACATACAGTTCATACAGTACATACAGTTCATACAGTTCATACAGTACATACAGTTCATACAGTACATACAGTACATACAGTTCATACAGTACATACAGTTCATACAGTACATACAGTACATACAGTTCATACAGTACATACAGTTCATACAGTACATACAGTACATACAGTTCATACAGTACATACAGTTCATACAGTACATACAGTACATACAGTTCATACAGTACATACAGTACATACAGTTCATACAGTACATACAGTACATACAGTACATACAGTACATACAGTTCATACAGTTCATACAGTACATACAGTTCATACAGTACATACAGTACATACAGTTCATACAGTACATACAGTTCATACAGTTCATACAGTACATACAGTTCATACAGTTCATACAGTACATACAGTACATACAGTTCATACAGTACATACAGTTCATACAGTTCATACAGTACATACAGTTCATACAGTTCATACAGTACATACAGTTCATACAGTTCATACAGTACATACAGTTCATACAGTACATACAGTTCATACAGTTCATACAGTACATACAGTTCATACAGTTCATACAGTTCATACAGTTCATACAGTACATACAGTTCATACAGTTCATACAGTACATACAGTTCATACAGTTCATACAGTACATACAGTTCATACAGTTCATACAGTTCATACAGTTCATACAGTACATACAGTTCATACAGTACATACAGTTCATACAGTTCATACAGTTCATACAGTACATACAGTACATACAGTTCATACAGTACATACAGTTCATACAGTTCATACAGTTCATACAGTTCATACAGTTCATACAGTTCATACAGTACATACAGTTCATACAGTTCATACAGTACATACAGTACATACAGTTCATACAGTACATACAGTTCATACAGTTCATACAGTTCATACAGTACATACAGTTCATACAGTTCATACAGTACATACAGTTCATACAGTTCATACAGTACATACAGTTCATACAGTTCATACAGTTCATACAGTACATACAGTTCATACAGTTCATACAGTTCATACAGTTCATACAGTACATACAGTTCATACAGTTCATACAGTACATACAGTTCATACAGTACATACAGTTCATACAGTTCATACAGTTCATACAGTACATACAGTTCATACAGTTCATACAGTTCATACAGTACATACAGTTCATACAGTTCATACAGTACATACAGTTCATACAGTACATACAGTTCATACAGTTCATACAGTTCATACAGTACATACAGTTCATACAGTTCATACAGTACATACAGTTCATACAGTACATACAGTTCATACAGTTCATACAGTACATACAGTACATACAGTACATACAGTACATACAGTTCATACAGTTCATACAGTACATACAGTTCATACAGTTCATACAGTACATACAGTTCATACAGTACATACAGTTCATACAGTTCATACAGTACATACAGTTCATACAGTTCATACAGTACATACAGTACATACAGTTCATACAGTACATACAGTTCATACAGTTCATACAGTACATACAGTTCATACAGTTCATACAGTACATACAGTTCATACAGTTCATACAGTACATACAGTTCATACAGTACATACAGTTCATACAGTACATACAGTACATACAGTTCATACAGTACATACAGTACATACAGTTCATACAGTACATACAGTTCATACAGTTCATACAGTACATACAGTTCATACAGTACATACAGTACATACAGTACATACAGTTCATACAGTTCATACAGTACATACAGTTCATACAGTTCATACAGTTCATACAGTACATACAGTTCATACAGTTCATACAGTATGCTGTCGGGGTCGTGAAGTGCAACGTGTGCTGCAGGGTCCACCTGGGAGCAAGCCTGCGGGGAGATGACTTTGCGGGGCCGTCAGATGGGTATTGTGTTTTGGCGGTGCCTGGAGAGCATGCGGGATTGCCTAAACTCCAGAGATGGTCGAGAACAAAAGCTAAGCGTGCCTCAGGCGTCCCCATGGTAACGACCAATGTAAACAGGAAGCGGCTAAATTGTGGAATAGCTAAGAACCAGAAGTGGGATGTATTTCAGACTGTCAATCACTGACGAACAGTATGGGACCCTGTGGCTAAACCAAAGGGTCTCTTAGGGTCTCTTAAACATAAGAAGTTTTCTGCCAAAAAGTGAACAAATACAACATCTGTTAATGGATTCTAATGTTGACTTCCTATGCTTATCAGAAACCTGGCTCAAACAAAATGCTCCAGCAGCAGCCATGAATATTTCTGGATATAACATGTTTAGGCGAGATAGAGAAAGTTCTAAAGCTGGAGGGGGAGTTATGGTTTATATAAAAAATACATTACGGTGTGATAAAATCCAGTTGTCAAACTGTAAACAATTAGAATGTTTAGGTCTGAACAGCTCACTGTCGCCACAGATGTCTTTTATTGTTGTAGTAATTTATAGGCCCCCCTCTTCTGATATCAGCTTTTATGAACATTTTGAGAATATGTTAAAAGAGTGTGACTTCAACAAAAAAGTGATTATAATGGGGGATTTGAACATCAATTGGGAGAATGCATCTTCTAGAAAAAAGACCAAACAGATCACAGATAAGTTTGACCAAACACAAATAGTCTGTGGGCCAACAAGAATAACTAAGACCACGAGGACTCAAACTGACCTCATATTTACCAATAGAGCAGAACAAATTGTGAAATCTTTTATTTTTGTTGACAGGTTTATCTGATCATAATCTTACTCTCATGGCAAGAAAACTCACCAAGAACACTTCCACCCCTTTATTAAGAAAAACGAAACCACTGGAATTCCTAAGAATGAATATCAAAACTTTGTATATGCAGCTCACCAAATTCAATTGGATGAGAAAAGAACAGCCAAACATTCCACTAAACATTAGATATGACAATAAGAAAATTTATCAAGAAAATCAAAGACAAACAGCATAAAAACTCTGTCCCTTGGGTAAATTCAGATATCTTAAAACTCATGAAAGAACGAGTTCATGCTTTAAAAATAACTGAAAACAAATTACACACATGCGCAATTACAATACACAGTGTTAAGAAATAAAGTAGTAAAATCCATAAGGAAATCAAAAGCTGATTTTTTTTCTCTCTATAATTGATAAATCCAATGGAAACTCTAAAACAATATGGAACCATCTGAAGGAAATGGCAGGCAATTACCCTAAAGAACAAGCAGTGTTAGAAATCAAAATATACGACAAACTAACAAACAATTCTCCAGTCATTGCTGAAGCCTTCAATAGCTACTTCATCCACTCTGTAGCCAAAATAGCAAAAGGATTTACACCAGTAACTACAAGTAGGCTTTTATGTTCGGTTGATACCAGCGCAGAAGGTTTCAGTTTTAATAAGTGTGAGCGAAACAGAGGTATCACAGACCATTAAGTCACTCAGAGCCTCCAAATGCAAAGACATCTTTGGTCTGGATGCAGTTATGCTCAAGGAGCTTAGCACATCCATTACACATTAGTAAAATAATAAATTTGTCCTTTTCACAAAGCATGTTCCCTAACCTCTGGAAATCAGCTGTTGTAGTCCCAATTTTCAAAAGTGGAGATCCTCAGTCCCTGGCAAACTACAGACCTATTAGTATACTTCCCTGTGTGTCAAAAACTATGGAAAAACTTGTGGCAAAACAAATAACTAATCATATAAACACCATACCCTATGCCCTCCATCAAATGCAGTTTGGCTTTAGAGCCAATTACTCAACAGAGACAGCTACCTGTAATCTATTTGAAAACCTCAGAGCACTGCTGGGCAGAGGTGGGGTTGTTGGTGCTGTTTTTTTAGATTTAAAAAAAAGCCTTTGACACAATAAATCACAAAATCCTGCTCTCCAAGTTATGCACCTTTAATTTCACTCCCGATGCACTTAAATGGATCAAACCCTATTTGGTTAATCGCTCCCAACATGTCAGAGTCCAATCCGATCAATCTATAGCCCTCAGTCTGTCCACCGGCCTTCCCCAAGGATCAATTCTCGGGCCTTTACTGTACGTTTCTGTGCAGATGTACGCAGACAACACTGTAGTCTAGGCAGAAGTCTCTCAGGTGGCTGAGAAGCTCACAAACTCCATGGGGTTAAAACACTCATGTTTACAGTTAAACACATAAAACAGTAGCAATGTTACTATGTTACTATGTTTTTTCCATAAATCCAACTGTGCTCCCGTTGGTGAGCCTGATGTCCTTGTCTCTGGAGAACGGCTGCAGGTTGTATCTGAATACAAATATCTCGGCGTGTTAATTGATTCTAAACTGTCATTCAAATCACACATTACTAAGGTCAGTAATCAAATAAAATTCAACATTAGTAATTTCAGACATACTCGTTCTCAAATGTCCACTTAAGCAGCTAAAATGTTTATGCACTCAATGATACTGTCCCATTTCACAAACTGCTCACCTGTTTGGTCACACGCCAGTTCTACATCTCTAAAACCCCTGCAGTCATTATACAAATGAACAATAAAAATTTTAGACAGAAAACCAACCTTTTACCATCATTGTCCACAAGATCATTCATGGTCTATCATCCCCTCCACTTAGCCAGTTTTTTCACATTTGTACAGCCGATCACAGCAGAACCAGAGGAGCAGCGAGAGGAGATTGTATCATACCCTTTAGGAAAAGTACATTTGGTCAATAACCAGCGCTGTGAGCACTGACTCTACCTCCCTCTGCTGCTGCTGGCCACTTGCCCCATGTTACGTCCCGTCTCTGATGTTCGATTGTTGTGTAGGCTGTGTTTGTCTGTGAATGATTGTTTTGTCTGTCGGACTTCTGTTTTATATAATGTGTAATACTTTTATAGATTGTGTATTTCTTTGTAATGTTTTGTAACTAAAAATGTTATTCCTCAAGTTTTAGCCTGACTTTTAATATATGTCATGGGACTACAGATGAAAAATAGCCTGTTGGCTAACTCTGGCATATTTACAGTTTTCTTCCTGTCTATCAATATGCACTGTCCCTGAAATAAATAGATAAATAAAAAATAAAAATGCCACATACACCTATATACATACCTATCTACAAACATACATACATATGCACATATACATTATACATCATACACACAGATACACAAGTAAATAAATATGTACATACAGTCAGGTCCATAAATATTGGTACATCGACACAATAATCTTTTTTGCTCTATACACCATTACAATGGATTTGAAATGAAACGAATAAGATGTGCTTTAACTTCAGACTTTTAGCTTTAATTTGAGAGTATTTACATCCAAATCAGGTGAACGGTGTAGGAATTACAACAGTTTGTATATGTGCCTCCCACTTTTTAAGGGACCCAAAGTAATGGGACAATTGGCTGCTCAGCTGTTCCATGGCCAGGTGTGTGTTATTCCCTCATTATCCCATTTACAAGGAGAAGATAAAAGGTTCAGACTTCCTTTCAAGTGTCCTATTTGCATTTGGAAACTGTTGGTGTCATCTCTCAAAATGAGATCCAAAGAGCTATCGCTGTCGCTATCAGTGAAGCAAGCCATCATTAGGCTGACAAAACAAAACAAACCCATCAGAGAGATAGCAAAAACTTAGGTGTGGCCAAATCAACTGTTTGGAACGTCTTTAAAAAGAAAGAACGCACCGGTGAGCTCAGCAACACCAAAAGACCTGAAAGACCACGGAAAACAACAGTTGACCAGATCAAGAACACTCTCCAGAAGGTAGGTGTATGTGTGTCAAAGTCAACAATCAAGAGAAAAGTTGACCAGAGTGAATACAGAGGGTTTACCACAAGATGCAAACCATTGGAGAGCCTCAAAAACCGGAAGGCCAGATTAAAGTTTGCCAAACAACATCTAAAAAACCTGCAGCAGCAGGCCCCTCATCATGGCCAGGTGAAAACAGTGACAGTGAGGTGGATGAGACAGTTAAAACAGGCAATTGCACTAAAAGCTCACCTTGTCTCACACTTAGTAATCAGTAATCAAGTGTTAAGAGGAAATAAGTTATTGTACACATTTAAACTTTAAAGGGATAGTTCACTTTACTCTCCCTCAAGTTGTTCCAAACCTGTATGACTTTCTTTGTTCTGCTAAATACAAAAGAAGATATTTTGATATAAGATATAACTGATATAACATTATTTAGTTTGTGTTTATTAATGTTTAGATCAAAGTTTTTTTCTCATTTGGTATGGTCATTGTTCAGAACTGCTTTACAGTATATTTGATTTAGTCCAGGTTTGGACCTGCTAGACCTTTTGTCATCTCAGTAAGTAGTAGTACTTTTGACAATAAAACTAAAATATATTAATCAGAGTGTGGCTTATTTTGTTAACATTTTAAGTGTTTTTATGATAAAAAAAAAAAAGCATTGCAATGCAATTCGTATCATTATGGTATTTGGTACGGGGGCCCAGCAAGATGGTTTGTACCCAGGGCCCAACGTTTGGTGCTACGCCGCTGCACACATACACACATACACACGTATATAATGAACACAGAGAGCTGCATTTATTAACATGTTGGAGTTCTAGTTAGTAATGTATCAGAAAAAGATAATGGTTTGTAAATCTATTAATATTTAAGTAAACATATATTGAAAATGGTGATATTTAGGTTTTGGAGCAGGAGGATTACACAGATCCATGTGACTCGTTGATTACTTGATTTTATTCTCCAGACCCTGATGGAAGAATGAGTATGACTCCATAGGTCGTTTTAAGTTTTTGAAAAACAATACTCTTATAATTAAAACAATCAAAATGATTAATTCTTGTTCTTGTGTTTATTTTTTATTTTTTAAACAGATTTTGTTAGTAAAGCACTTATTCTGTTGCCTGCTCAGCCATCCTAAGTCTGATATCTGTCTGTACATAGACTCAGTCTGGTCTCTGGAGGAGGATTTCTAGGGAACAGTGGATGCAACTGATGTTAGGGACAAAAGAATCATAAACCTGCATAGACGGTCTCAGTTTGAGCAACAGGATTTGTGAAATGCGGATTACCATTAAGTGTTTTCATCAATATCTAAGAATTTAATCCAGATGGTCACAATATTTACAGTTAGGCTTCTCTTTTTATCTAATATTGTAAAGACACAGACATATAAAAAACTCATTCCAACAAACTAAGCCAAAGAAAAAAAACTTTATTTCTCAGCTTGAATGTGCAAAAAAAAAAAATCAATGTTGATTGTGTCACTTGTTCTGCAAAAACTTTCATTAAAAAAAAGAGAACTAGGTAAATATTTCATAAACAATTTAAACAGGATTGTATTAATTTCCAAAACACATTTAATGCATTTGTTGCTCTTATCTAGTCTTTAAGATACTGCTGTAACCTTTGGTAATATGTACCGTAATAAGAATTTGGTGATATTGGTAAACAAGTGCAATCTCCACAGGTGTGTTTACGACAGGTGTGCACTCGACAAGTGGCTTTTCAACTGGAGCTGTCACTTTGGAGAGAGTGGGTGGACAACCTGAACTTGTTTGTAGTTGTATTTGTAGATGTAGTTGTAGAACTTGTTGTTGTTGGACTCTTTGTGTGGAACTAATTGTTTGTTGTGAATAAGATTTGGGAGTTGAGGACTCAGGCCATTGATAAGATGTAGTTGATGGATTAATACTGCTTATTTCTGGACTTGTGGTGCTTGTTGACACTGTGTTATGGTCTGGAGAAAATGGACTGGTGCTATTGGAGCCAGTTGTCGTGGGTTGTAGTTGGGTATTTTGAGGAACCAGTTGTTGTTGTTTCTGAATTTTGTTCAGAAAATCTAGAACTAGACTCAGTCACAGTTATAGTCTGAGAACCAGCAGTGAAAGAAGTTGCAGTTGTTGCAGAAGGTTTGTTTGAAGTGCTTTGCTCAGTAGAGGTTAATTCTCTCTGAATATTATTCAAACTTGACAAGAACATTTGTTGAGTTGTAGTCAAATGAATAATACCAAATTCTGTGCTCATACTGTCTGTAGGGTCTGGAGTGGATCCTCCAACCCCACCTTTTCCACTACTTCCCAATCCTACTGCAGCACCAACCAATATTCCTCCAGCTACTGCAGCACCACCCAATATTGCTCCTCCAGCTACTGAAGCACCACCCAATATTGCTCCTCCAACTACTGAAGCACCACCCGATATTGCTCCTCCAACTACTGAAGCACCACTAGCTTTTTCTGTTTTAAGATTGTTTTCCTTTAATTCCTTTTTATTTTTCTCATCTTTTCTTTTTGTAGTAGTTGTATTTGTAGATGTAGAACTGGTGGGCTTTTGGATTGTGGTCATTGGATGAGTGGTGGTGGGTGGTGCTGTGGTCGTAGTTGTATTTGTAGATGTAGTACTGGTGGGGCTTTGGGTTGTGGTCATTGGAGGAGTGGTGGTGGGTGGTGCAGTAGTTGTAGATGTAGTACTGGTGGGGCTTTGGGTTGTGGTCATTGGAGGAGTGGTGGTGGGTGGTGCAGTAGTTGTAGTTGTATTTGTAGATGCAGTACTGGTGGGGCTTTGGGTTGTGGTCATTGGAGGAGTGGTGGTAGGTGGTACAGTAGTTGTAGTTGTATTTGTAGATGTAGTACTGGTGGGCTTTTGGATTGTGGTCATTGGAGGAGTGGTGGTGGGTGGTGCGGTAGTTGTAGATGTAGTACTGGTGGGGCTTTGGGTTGTGGTCATTGGAGGAGTGGTGGTGGGTGGTGCAGTAGTTGTAGTTGTATTTGTAGATGTAGTACTGGTGGGGCTTTGGGTTGTGGTCATTGGAGGAGTGGTGGTGGGTGGTGCAGTAGTTGTAGATGTAGTACTGGTGGGGCTCTGGGTTGTGGTCATTGGAGGAGTGGTGGTGGGTGGTGCAGTAGTCATAGTTGTATTTGTAGATGTAGTACTGGTGGGGCTTTGGGTTGTGGTCATTGGAGGAGTGGTGGTGGGTGGTGCAGTAGTTGTAGATGTAGTACTGGTGGGGCTTTGGGTTGTGGTCATTGGAGGAGTGGTGGTGGGTGGTGCAGTAGTCGTAGTTGTATTTGTAGATGTAGTACTGGTGGGGTTTTGGGTTGTGGTCATTGGAGGAGTGGTGGTGGGTGGTGCAGTAGTTGTAGTTATATTAGTAGATGTAGTACTGGTGGGCTTTTGGGTTGTGGTCATTGGATGAGTGGTGTTGGGTGGTGCAGTGGTCGTAGTTGTATTTGTAGATGTAGTACTGGTGGGGTTTTGGGTTGTCATTGGAGGAGTGGTGGTGGGTGGTGCAGTAGATGTAGTACTGGTGGGGCTTTGGGTTGTGGTCATTGGAGGAGTGGTGGTGGTGGTGCAGTGGTCGTAGTTGTATTTGTAGATGTAGTACTGGTGGGGCTTTGGGTTGTGGTCATTGGATGAGTGGTGGGTGGTGCAGTGGTCGTAGTTGTATTTGTAGATGTAGTACTGGTGGGGCTTTGGGTTGTGGTCATTGGATGAGTGGTGTTGGGTGGTGCAGTGGTCGTAGTTGTATTTGTAGATGTAGTACTGGTGGGGTTTTGGGTTGTGGTCATTGGATGAGTGGTGTTGGGTGGTGCAGTGGTTGTAGTTGTATTTGTAGATGTAGTACTGGTGGGGTTTTGGGTTGTGGTCATTGGATGAGTGGTGTTGGGTGGTGCAGTAGTCGTAGTTGTATTTGTAGATGTAGTACTGGTGGGGCTTTGGGTTGTGGTCATTGGAGAAGGGGTGGTAGGTGGTGCAGTAGTTGTAGATGTAGTACTGGTGGAGCTTTGGGTTGTGGTCATTGGAGGAGTGGTGGTGGGTGGTGCAGTAGTTGTAGATGTAGTACTGGTGGGGCTTTGGGTTGTGGTCATTGGAGGAGTGGTGGTGGGTGGTGCAGTGGTCGTAGTTGTATTTGTAGATGTAGTACTGGTGGGGTTTTGGGTTGTGGTCATTGGAGGAGTGGTGGTGGGTGGTGCAGTAGTTTTAGATGTAGTACTGGTGGGGCTTTGGGTTGTGGTCATTGGAGGAGTGGTGGTGGGTGGTGCAGTAGTCGTAGTTGTATTTGTAGATGTAGTACTGGTGGGGCTTTGGGTTGTGGTCATTGGAGGAGTGGTGGTGGGTGGTGCAGTAGGTCGTAGTTGTATTTGTAGATGTAGTACTGGTGGGGCTTTGGGTTGTGGTCATTGGAGAAGTGGTGGTGGGTGGTGCAGTAGTTGTAGATGTAGTACTGGTGGAGCTTTGGGTTGTGGTCATTGGAGGAGTGGTGGTGGGTGGTGCAGTGGTCGTAGTTGTATTTGTAGATGTAGTATTGGTGGTGCTTTGGGTTGTGGTCATTGGAGGAGTGGTGGTGGGTGGTGCAGTAGTCGTAGTTGTATTTGTAGATGTAGTACTGGTGGGGCTTTGGGTTGTGGTCATTGGAGGAGTGGTGGTGGGTGGTGCAGTGGTCGTAGTCGTATTTGTAGATGTAGTACTGGTGGGGCTTTGGGTTGTGGTCATTGGATGAGTGGTGTTGGGTGGTGCAGTGGTCGTAGTCGTATTTGTAGATGTAGTACTGGTGGGGTTTTGGGTTGTGGTCATTGGATGAGTGGTGATGGGTGGTGCAGTGGTTGTAGTTGTATTTGTAGATGTAGTACTGGTGGGGTTTTGGGTTGTGGTCATTGGAGGAGTGGTGGTGGGTGGTGCAGTAGTTGTAGATGTAGTACTGGTGGGGCTTTGGGTTGTGGTCATTGGAGGAGTGGTGGGTGGTGCAGTGGTCGTAGTTGTATTTGTAGATGTAGTACTGGTGGGGTTTTGGGTTGTGGTCATTGGAGGAGTGGTGGTGGGTGGTGCAGTAGTCGTAGTTGTATTTGTAGATGTAGTACTGGTGGGGCTTTGGGTTGTGGTCATTGGAGGAGTGGTGGTGGGTGGTGCAGTAGTCGTAGTTGTATTTGTAGATGTAGTACTGGTGGGGCTTTGGGTTGTGTCATTGGAGGAGTGGTGGTGGGTGGTGCAGTAGTTGTAGATGTAGTACTGGTGGGGCTTTGGGTTGTGGTCATTGGAGAAGTGGTGGTGGGTGGTGCAGTAGTCGTAGTTGTATTTGTAGATGTAGTACTGGTGGGGTTTTGGGTTGTGGTCATTGGAGGAGTGGTGGTGGGTGGTGCAGTAGTTTTAGATGTAGTACTGGTGGGGCTTTGGGTTGTGGTCATTGGAGAAGTGGTGGTGGGTGGTGCAGTAGTCGTAGTTGTATTTGTAGATGTAGTACTGTTGGGGCTTTGGGTTGTGGTCATTGGAGGAGTGGTGGTGGGTGGTGCAGTAGTCGTAGTTGTATTTGTAGATGTAGTACTGGTGGGGCTTTGGGTTGTGGTCATTGGAGAAGGGGTGGTGGGTGGTGCAGTAGTTGTAGATGTAGTACTGGTGGAGCTTTGGGTTGTGGTCATTGGAGGAGTGGTGGTGGGTGGTGCAGTGGTCGTAGTTGTATTTGTAGATGTAGTACTGGTGGGGCTTTTGGGTTGTGGTCATTGGAGGAGTGGTGGTGGGTGGTGCAGTAGTCGTAGTTGTATTTGTAGATGTAGTACTGGTGGGGCTTTGGGTTGTGGTCATTGGAGGAGTGGTGGTGGGTGGTGCAGTAGTTGTAGATGTAGTACTGGTGGGGCTTTGGGTTGTGGTCATTGGAGGAGTGGTGGTGGGTGGTGCTGTGGTCGTAGTTGTATTTGTAGATGTAGTACTGTTGGGGTTTTGGGTTGTGGTCATTGGAGGAGTGGTGGTGGGTGGTGCAGTAGTTGTAGATGTAGTACTGCTGGGGCTTTGGGTTGTGGTCATTGGAGGAGTGGTGGTGGGTGGTGCAGTAGTCGTAGTTGTATTTGTAGATGTAGTACTGGTGGGGCTTTGGGTTGTGGTCATTGGAGGAGTGGTGGTGGGTGGTGCAGTAGTCGTAGTTGTATTTGTAGATGTAGTACTGGTGGGGCTTTGGGTTGTGGTCATTGGAGGAGTGGTGGTGGGTGGTGGAGTAGTTGTAGATGTAGTACTGGTGGGGCTTTGGGTTGTGGTCATTGGAGGAGTGATGGTGGGTGGTGCAGTGGTGTTAGTTGTATTTGTAGATGTAGTACTGGTGGGGCTTTGGGTTGTGGTCATTGGAGGAGTGGTGGTGGGTGGTGAAGTAGTCGTAGTTGTATTTGTAGATGTAGTACTGGTGGGGTTTTGGGTTGTGGTCATTGGAGGAGTGGTGGTGGGTGGTGCAGTAGTTGTAGATGTAGTACTGGTGGGGCTTTGGGTTGTGGTCATTGGAGGAGTGGTGGTGGGTGGTGCAGTGGTCGTAGTTGTATTTGTAGATGTAGTACTGGTGGGGTTTTGGGTTGTGGTCATTGGAGGAGTGGTGGTGGGTGGTGCAGTAGTTGTAGATGTAGTACTGGTGGGGCTTTGGGTTGTGGTCATTGGAGGAGTGGTGGTGAGTGGTGCAGTGGTCGTAGTTGTATTTGTAGATGTAGTACTGGTGGGGCTTTGGGTTGACAAGAACATTTGTTGAGTTGTAGTCAAATGAATAATACCAGATTCTGTGCTCATACTGTCTGTAGGGTCTGGAGTGGATCCTCCAACCCCACCTTTTCCACTACTCCAACCAATATTCCTCCAGCTACTGCAGCACCACCCAATATTGCTCCTCCACCTACTGCAGCACCACCCGATATTGCTCCTCCACCTACTGAAGTACCACCCAATATTGCTCCTCCACCTACTGAAGCACCTCCAGCTACTGAAGCACCACCCGATATTGCTCCTCCACCTACTGAAGCACCACCTGATATTGCTCCTCCACCTACTGAAGCACCACCCGATATTGCTCCTCCACCTACTGAAGCACCACTCGATATTGCTCCTCCACCTACTGAAGCACCACCCGATATTGCTCCTCCACCTACTGAAGCACCACCCGATATTGCTCCTCCACCTACTGAAGCACCAGCCAATATTGCTGCTCCAACTACTGAAGCACCACTAGCTTTTTCTGTTTTAAGATTGTTTTCCTTTATTTCCTTTTTATTTTTCTCATCTTTTCTTTTTGTAGTGGTTGTTGTTGTAGTTGTTGTAGTAGTTGTAGTACTGGTGGGCTTTTGGGTTGTGGTCATTGGATGAGTGGTGGTGGGTGGTGCAGTGGTCGTAGTTGTATTTGTAAATGTAGTACTGGTGGAGCTTTGGGTTGTGGTCATTGGAGGAGTGGTGGTGGGTGGTGCAGTAGTTGTAGATGTAGTACTGGTGGGGTTTTGGGTTGTGGTCACTGGAGAGTGGTGGTGGGTGGTGGAGTAGTTGTAGTTGTATTTGTAGATGTAGTACTGGTGGGGTTTTGGGTCATTGGAGGAGTGGTGGTGGGTGGTGCAGTGGTCGTAGTCATATTTGTAGATGTAGTACTGGTGGGGTTTTGGGTTGTGGTCATTGGAGGAGTGGTGGTGGGTGGTGCAGTGGTCGTAGTCGTATTTGTAGATGTAGTACTGGTGGGGTTTTGGGTTGTGGTCATTGGAGGAGTGGTGGTGGGTGGTGCAGTGGTCGTAGTCGATTTGTAGATGTAGTACTGGTGGGGTTTTGGGTTGTGGTCATTGGAGGAGTGGTGGTGGGTGGTGCAGTAGTCGTAGTTGTATTTGTAGATGTAGTACTGGTGGCGTTTTGGGTTGTGGTCATTGGAGGAGTGGTGGTGGGTGGTGCAGTGGTCATAGTTGTATTTGTAGATGTAGTACTGGTGGGGTTTTGGGTTGTGGTCATTGGAGGAGTGGTG
The DNA here is from genome assembly GCA_024416835.2 of Perccottus glenii. Taxonomy (NCBI): domain Eukaryota; kingdom Metazoa; phylum Chordata; class Actinopteri; order Gobiiformes; family Odontobutidae; genus Perccottus; species Perccottus glenii. The sequence goes on along the minus strand of CM044546.2, from coordinate 3,692,293 downwards.
GTGGGTGGTGCAGTAGTCGTAGTTGTATTTGTAGATGTAGTACTGGTGGCGTTTTGGGTTGTGGTCATTGGAGGAGTGGTGGTGGGTGGTGCAGTGGTCGTAGTCGTATTTGTAGATGTAGTACTGGTGGCGTTTTGGGTTGTGGTGGGGGAGGCAGTCGTTGTAGAAGAAGGTGGACAGTTACATTTTTTTTTTTTTTCAGCATTAAGATCTGGATAAAACTCAGTTACTGTTGTGTCAGAAGGACACGGACTTTGAGGAAACACTTGAAATGCTGTGTTTCTGCTGAATTGTAATTGGAGCTGATTTAAGGTCTTAGTCTCCATGTATTGGGGCTGTGTATGGTCTGGTACATTGTTGCCCCAGTGTGCACTGGCGAGCCACTTGTTCTCACTGCTGCTGTAACAACAGAAGGCTGACCACATTACAGAAGGAATATTTATCGTGTTGTTGAGCAGTTGAGTCCCAGGCTCAGCTCCAGTCACCAAAAACCCTTCAACGTTGTTGTTATTGTTTTTGCAGTATTTACTCATAACACATTCAATACAGTTCTCCATGTTTCTCCAGCTGCCATTGTAAAATGTTCCAGCTTGTGGGACAACATTGGTCAAAGTAAAAGTTGAATTTTTATCTTCTTGTGTGAAACCATAAGAGCTTGGAAACAGATGTCCTCGGTCATAACCCATATTATTTTCATAGTCCCAGAAACTTGCCTGGTTTTGGTAGACTCCTGGAATCCTCATGTTGTCACTATTTTCAAGCTGCAAGAATAAAAGCATTAATTGATTAGTTACGACCAATAAAGATGTATTTCATTTCTTCTGGTATTTTAATCATGTAAAATAAGACTGGGAAACTGGTAGCAGAGTAAAAACACCTTAAATAAGGACTTAGTAAATCTTTGTTTAGTGTAACTTTTCACGGAGAGCTTAAAAGAGAGTGTCCCACCTTTGTTACCTCATAGCCCTGAATCCAGCTGTCAGTCCGTGAAAGGGTTAGGTTTGTTTCTGGTGCAGTACATGACAAGCTAGTGCTACACAACTACATCAGTGTATTAATTAATATTTATATCACATCAAATCATTGTTTTAACCAGGGAAAAACTGGTCACTATCCAGAACACAAGTCAAGAAACCTCAAATCCCAAACAATCTTAGGTGGGTCTGCAGAACAAAAGTGCTCATTTAGTTTGATGCTAACAAGAAGCTGCAGTTTGAACAACTGCTGTCTCCAGTCCGAGGCTACAAATAAATGTAAATATCCACACCACTGATTTTGACTCGCTCCATCTTGTTATGTTTTATATAAAATGATGGACACAGACATACTGTAGAATAGAATAGAAGCTTTGCTCAAAGTAAATACATGGGTCAGAGTTATTCTGTGCTAGACCGGATCCAGCTTTTTTGCCTGAACCGGGACTAGTTTCTGGACCGACTATTGGATCGGTGCATTCCTAGAGAAAGTGACACAACACTTAGAATAACTAGGGGTTAGGAGGGTTTTGAAATAAGTAGCCTACTCTAGCATACCGTGTTATACCAAGAGTTACCAGTTACCAAAATGTGAAATCATGAGGTGTTGTATAATGCATGACTTACTGCTCATACATTGTAAATTAAAAACACAGCATTTACTTTTTATTTTGCATTAAACAAAATCAAATGTAAATAAATGTAAAATCAAACTGGTACTGTACTGTAATTTGCTGTTTGTAGTTTGGAAAACTGGAAAACTGATATAATCCAGCGCTAGTGTTTGTAGCTCAAGCATCAGGCTGTGTCTCCAGTCACAGCGTTTTATTTGTAGTCTGTCCATTATTAACACATACAGCCCTCACCAAATTAATAAATCGAACATTTTAATTCAGAAAGATAAAACTTACTCCTCGCTCTATCATCCATTTGATGTTTGGTCTTCTGGTACCTTGCTGTTCTCCTGTGAACTTGTACGCTGAAAACACTGGAATCTTGTTTGTCGTGTCGTAGAGAGTGAAAAACCTTTTTTCTTTCTTGTACATTTGGCAGATTGATTTGTATCTGTTCGGTTCCGGTATTTGCCCCAACATCTCTGTGGTCAGTTCATGAGGCCTCTCCAAGACTCCTGGGATCTGTGGAGGAGTCCCATCGAGGAAGAACTGGTCACAGTCAGATACAGACTGCACCACTTTAGCCTGAGTTTGGGAGGAGGACAGAAGGAGAACAGCCAGGAACCAGAAACACTGTGTTTCCATCTTCAAACACTGAGTGTTCTCTGTGTGAAAGGAAATAAAAATAGTCATGTATAGTTAAAGTAAATACATTTAATACATTGAAGGAACAATTTGAACAAAAATTGTCCTGCGGTAAAATAAAGATGAAAAAAATATTTAAAATGGTATAAAAATATAATAAATATAAATAATAAATGAGCAACCTTTTCATATAAATGAGCCCAATATGTTCTGGTAGGTTTCCAACGATCATCAGATGTGAGTGTAGAGCCTTTACAGGGCAGTGTGGGTCTTTTCTTTCCCACAACATCTTCAAATGTTATTTAACAGTTAAAACAAAGAGATCAGCAAAAGGTGCCTTGAACTTCCTCTGTGTGGAAGGTTAAATGTGGTTTTAAAGAATTGAAACCATATTCAATGAAGTTACACCTAAACCTAATTACAAGAAACCTTTTGACAAGAAATAACTTCCAAGAAATAAGTTCCATATTCTGCTGATTTAAGGTTTATAAACCAGCTAGATCCTCTTTCTTCATATAAAATGTCACTCAAAATGAAGTTTTGAAGTAAGTGTCTGGGGAGGGGGAAGTCTGGGCGTCTCTGCTTAGACTGCTGCCCCCGCGACCCAGCCCAAGATAAGCAGTAGAAGATGGATGGTAGATGGATAGATGGATGGTTACCTATAGTAGCCTTTCAAACCTTTTTGTGTCAACTTGCGTGCATGTTATCAGGCCAAAATCACCAGGGTATATAAATAAAAAAATACATAAAAAATAAATAAATAATAAATAAAATAAATATAAACTTTTGATCAGGGTCATTTGGGTAGTTTCATTCATGATTTAAAAAAAGTAAACACAGGTGTCACAGGTGTGACAATAAATGGCTTCACCCAACCACTATGAGAAAATTTTCTCAGGTCATTTACAAATAAAACACCCAACTGGTCATAAATGGTAAACCACAATTAGAAAAAATAGTATTACATGTACTTTTTTTTTTATTGTGCAACTATAAATAATTAATCCACAAAATCTAAATGTGTAAATATGTTACAAGCAGTTTATTATTAATGGTTACAACAAGACAGAAAAGAAGGAATATAAATGGTAAAAGCTTTGAAATAATTAAAACATTTAAAATTATTAACTAGATGTTATTGTAGTAAATTTTTTTTATTTTTATGTTATCGCGAGATGATTTCCAGATATTTATTTATTTTTTTTTTTTTTATGATTTTAAAAAGGTTGTAATGATGCAAGTATAAATTTAGGATAATTAAAATAAACTGAAAGTAAAACTTTGTAAAACTTAGTAAAACTTTGTTTGCTCCGATTAATTATGACAGTTAAGTGACGGCGTGTTGCCAAGTCCGCGGGCTACTCATTAAGTCCATTTTGGGCAAAAAGCATAGTATAATAAAATCACCAAAACAAGTCTTCATGTTAAGAATGAATAGTACACAAACACTGTCTTATACACTCGGGTGAAGGACAGATTCTGAAGACCTAAACGTACTGTGGGGGTTTGTTGGGAATGTTTGGTCGCGTCCCGAGTGAGCAAGATCTTTAACTACCACCTCCGGCACAGCTTCGACCAGACCCTGAGGAAAACTGGAGACATTGAGTCCGGTTCTCCACCTCCATTGTGGACGCGGCCTCTTGGAGCTGTGGTCTCTGGTTACCTGGTTAGCTGTTGACCTCAACTGGGGATATTGTCGGACCATAGAAGGAATACTTTGAGGATCTCCTCAACCCCGCCGACATGTCTTCCACTGAGGAAGCAGAGGCCGAGGGCTCAGAAGTGGACTCGTTCATCACCCAAGCAACCCTACTCTCCCCTATGGTCATGAGCTTTGGGTCATGACCAAAAAGACAAGATCTTTATTAAAGACAAGATTTTTCCGCAGTGTGGCTGGGCGCTCTCTTAGAGATAGGGTAAGGAGCTCAAACTAGAGCCGCTGCTCCTCCACATCAAGAGGAGCTAGCTGAGGTGTTCTGGATGCCTCCTAGACGCCTCCTGGGCGCCTCCCTGGGGAGGTATTCTGGTCATGTCCCACCAGGAGGAGGTCCCGGGGAAGACCTAGAACACGCTGGACTATGTGTCTCGGCTGGCCTGGTAATGCCTCAGTATTCCCTTGTAAGAGCTAGAGGAAGTGTCTGGGGAGTGGGAAGGTCTGGGCATCTCTTCTTAGACTGCTGTCCCAGAGACCCGGCCCCCGATAAGCGAAAGATGATGGATGAATAGAGTGGATGCAACAGATGTTAGGACAGACAAAAGAATCATTGCATAAACTCGCATAGATAGTCTCAGTTTGTGCAACAGGATTTGTGGAGTGGAGATTACTATCAATATTTACACAAATAAATCCAGTTGGTCACAATAGTTACAGTATGTTTATGCTTCTATCTAATATTGTAAAGACATAAACATTAATAAAAAAAACTCATAACAACAAAGTATGCCAAAGACAAAAAACTTTATTTCTCAGCTTGTATGTGCAAAATCCATGTTGATCAAAACTGTGTCGCTTGTTCAGCAAACATTTTTTATCAAACAAAAAAGAGAACTAGGTGATTATTTCATGCACAACTGTAAGAGGATTGTGTTCATTTCAGAGATACATTCAATGGATTTGTTGCTCTTATCAAGTCTTTAACCATTAGATGTGCCTTTAAAAGAATCACACTAACACACCTTTGACACATAAGTGTGATTATTGGTTATAATACTGTGACCTTTGGTGCTGTACACTCTTGTACATTTGCTGAATTTGTTGCTGCAACACATGGTTTTTAGCATTTGTCTTTCTCTTTGGTGCACTTGGAGTTTTAGAATTAGATGGACAGTTGCAGTTTTTATCAGAATTCAAATCTGGATAAAACTCAGTTACTGTCGTGTCAAGTGGACACTGAGGTTGAGGAAACACTTTAAATGCTGTGTTTTTGCTGAATTGTAATTGGAGCTGATTTAAGGTCTTAGTCTCCATGTATTGGGGCTTTGTATGGTCTGGTACGTTGTTGTCCCAGTGTGCACTGGCGAGCCACTTCTTTCTACTGCTGCTGTAACAACAGAAGGCTGACCACATTACAGAAGGAATATTTATCTTGTTTTTCATCAGTTTATTCCCGGGCACAGCTCCAGTCACCAAGAACCCTTCAATTCTGTTGTTATTATTGATGCAGTATTTTTTCATAACACATTTAATACAGTTCTCCATGTTGTTCCACCTCCCGCTGTTGAATGATATTGATTGCGGGACAATATTGGTCAAAGTAAACGTGGAACATTTTTCATTAAGTGTGAAACCATAGGAGCTTGGCAACAGATGTCCTCTGTTAACATCATCACTATTATTTTTGTAGTCATCGTTGGTCGCCTGGTTCTCGTACTCGTCAGGCTGCGCCATGTCATCAGTATTTTCAAGCTGCAAGAATAAAAGTTAATAAATAAAAAGATTAAAAAAAAACATTTTCTGTAATTATTTTTAGACCGTTTATGTTTGTCGATACACTTGACCTAGATAAAGTTCAGATCACATTTTAAAACAAATCTATTCAGAAAACCACAAAATTCCAAAAGTTCACATACTTTTTCTTGCCACTGTTTGATAGAAATTATAAAAACTAAATGGTTAGAATACCTTTCAGTTAATGCTGCAACTGTTTTTTTTTATCATAAAAAAGAGAGGGAAAAGAGGGATGGAGTGATGTCAGGTTTACTTTATAATTTCTTGGACTTTCTCATCTACCACCTGCTGTCATGCTAATGCTAAATGCTAATGTTAATTAATTAAGAATATAATATAGGCTTCTGTCACTTTTCCTGGACTGTAAAAAATAAGCCCCTTTTTCCTTTTCTTTTTGGAAATTTAGAGATATTAGTTCCATCATGAATAAAAACGCTTTACAATACATTATTAAAGTTGCAGCAGAGGCTGAGCCCCTAAATAAACCCTGAAAGGGAGCAGATTTAGAGTGAAAAGTGAAAGTTTTTGAACATTATGCTGCTTACACACCTTTTAACAACACAGGAAAGAACTCAACACGTTCAGGATCATCCAAAAATGTAACTATTTTACTGGAGCAATTCAAATAATACACATGCTATCTCAGGTCAATGAATTTTAGTAAAAAAGGGGTTCAGAGCAAACAATAGTGTAACAACTTACTCTTCATGTATTGTAACTGTAAAAAAAAAAAAAAGCTTTATTATTTTGCATCAAACAAAAACAGAACTTTTTTTAGTTTTTTGTAATTTGCTTGTATTAGGTCTGTATATATATATATATATATATATATATATATATATATATTACAAACAACACTCAGAGAACAAATACAGCCAGCATAATTAAGAAAGATTAACAAATCACCTGTGGCTCTATCATCCATGGGATGTGTGGTCTTCCAGGACTTTCTCCTGTGAACTTGTACGCTGAAAACACTGGGATCTTGTTTGTCGTGTCGTAGAGAGTGAAAAACGTCTGGGAGTCCTCGTATGTTTGGCAGATTGGCTTGTACTGGTTCTGGTCCTGTATCCCCCCCCCCTCCAAAACCCCTGGGATTTGTGGAGGAGTCCTATCGAGGAAGAACTGGTCACAGTCAGATACAGACTGCATCACTTTAGCCTGAGTTTGGGAGGAGGACAGGAGGAGAACAGCCAGGAACCAGAGACACTGTGTTTCCATCTTCAAACACAGACCTGTGTAAAAGGAAATAAAAATATTCATATTTTACATGCATAGTTATAAATACATACATTTCATACATTACACCTTAATAGGAAAAATGAACTGTAATATTAATGAAAACAATTGAAATTGGCATAACATGTAAATAATGAATATGAATAATAAATGACCAACCTTTTCAGATAAATGAGCCCAATATGTTCTGGTAGGTTTTCAACGATCGTCAGATGTGAGTGAAGAGCCTTTACAGTGTGGGTCTTTTCTTTCCCACAATGCCTTCAAATGTTATTAACAGTTAAAATACAGAGATCAGCAAAAAGTGCCTTGAACTTCCTCTGTGTGGAAGGTTAAATGTGGTTTTAAAGAATTGAAACCATATTCCATGAAGTTACATCTAAAACTAATTACAAGAAACCTTTCGACGAGAGTCAACTTGGCCAATAAAGGAAATAAAAGTTTAGAACTATTCTGCAGATTTTTTTATACAAGAAATATTTAGCTGCAAAGACATCCCACAATACTCTGTGTGCTGGCCCAGTTTTATCTTAACGTCTCATCTTTATGGTCTTATAAACTTCTCTTTTCAAATGTGTGTTTTTCTTTAGAATTACTTAACGTAAGGTTTGCGTCCACCCTAGGAGGAGGTAGAAAAAAAAGTGCTAAATACTACTGCAACAATAGGCAGGTGTAATAATAATATGAGAGGTTGAGTGTGTACCTACAGCTACAGCCAGAGTGAGCTGGACTGTAGCAGACTTCTTCTTTACTCGAGGAAGTTGAAGGAGGCCAGCGTCCTGAGAGCGAAGGGTACGAGCTGGAGTATACCGGGTGATGAGCTCAGATAGGTAAGAGGGCGCGCGTCCACAAAGGATTTTATATATTACAGTTTTTTTCGATTGTTTACACACTAAATTTAAAAATACCACACAATTAGCAAAATTTTACTCCAATGAGCAAAACTCCTCCACAGATTTGCACAACATTACACACAATGTCTGCTTCACCCTTTTTGCAAAACATTACACACGGTGATTTGTAAAACTCTACACACATTTTCACACCTTAGACACAGATAAGGATTGTGAGGTTACTTCCTTGTAATTACAAAGCGCCGGATTGCCAATTACCACACTAATGAACGAATTGGATAAACACATCTACCAGGTGTGGAAGCACACATGTGCTAATTTGAAAACGCAGCACTCAGGTGTGCTACAGTAGTTTTCTTTTTCATTTGTTTACTTTACTTTTCTTCAGAGTCAAAGTGTATGTACTGTAATTCATGCTGTAATTTTTATTTGTCTATAGATTTTATTTGTTTACAGTAATTGATATTGTTGGTTGATTACTGTTACTGATTATGGTAAGAAAGACTCTAAGTATTGAAATAAATACTTGAAATATTCAGTCTGCAGCATCAAGTGTTGTGCAGTGCTGGGTAAGGTTATAGTAGGCCTACAGTATTTGTCTACATTCTCCTTATATCTCAAAACAAATCAGGAATAATGTTGTGAGTTGCTCACTATTTTTTGTCACCTAAATTATCTCTGACATACAGTAAGAATGTCTGGCCCAAAATATTTGTTTTTTTTTACAAATGTGTTTTTATTTATCACAGCAGTGTGAAACTGGCTGCAATAGTGTATGATCATTGATGACTGTGTTGGTTAAATGAAAACCAATAGCATTTTCACAAATATGTGTATATGTTTTGACTGAAGTGTGTATGTTTTGACTGAAGTGTGTCATTTTGCAAACAATCTAGGAATTTGGCTAATTGATTGTGGTGTTTGGATAATTGTCATTATATTTTGACAAAAAGAACTCTGTTTTCAAAATTGCGTGTAAACATTTGAAAAAAACTGTAACACCTCCTGCAATTCCCCTCTCCACACCTCCTGCTTTTCAAATCTGTGAAGCTGATGTGTGCCAGGTCTTCAAGAAGAACAAAAGAAGAAAAGCACCAGGCCCAGATGGCGTGACACCAGCCTGTCTGAAAACCTGTGCTGACCAGCTGGCCCCCATCTTTTCACAGATCTTCAATAGATCCCTGGAGTTGTGTGAAGTGCCTTCCTGCTTCAAACGCTCCACCATCATCCCCATCCCAAAGAAACCCAAGATAACAGGACTTAACGACTACAGACCTGTGGCTCTAACGTCTGTCGTCATGAAGTCGTTTGAAAAACTGGTTCTGGGTTATCTGAAGGACATCACTGGACCCTTACTGGACCCCCTGCAGTTTGCTTACCGAGCAAACAGGTCCGTGGATGATGCAATCAACATGGGATTGCACTTCATCCTGCAACATCTGGACAAAACAGGGACTTATGTGAGGATCCTGTTTGTGGACTTTAGTTCGGCTTTCAACACCATCATCCCAACAGCCCTTCAGACCAAACTGACCCAGCTCTCTGTTCCCAGCTCTATCTGTCAGTGGATCACCAGCTTTCTGACAGATAGGCAACAGTTAGTGAGACTGGGGAAATTCATGTCAAACAGCTGCACCACCAACACTGGTGCCCCTCAGGGATGTGTTCTCTCCCTCTGCTCTTCTCCCTGTACACCAACGACTGCACCTCTAAAGACCCCTCTGTCAAGCTCCTAAAGTTTGCAGATGACACTACAGTCATCGGCCTCATCCAGGACGGTGATGAGTCTGCTTACAGACAAGAGGTTGAGCAGCAGGCTGTCTGGTGCAGTCGTAACAACCTAGAGCTGAACACGCTCAAAACAGTGGAGATGACCGTGGACTTTAGGAGAAACCCCCTGCACTTTCCCCACTCACCATCATAAACAGCACTGTGACCGCAGTGGAGTCATTCAGATTCCTGGGTACTACCATCTCACAGGACCTGAAGTGGGACATTCACATTGACTCCATCGTGAAAAAGGCACAGCAGAGGTTGTACTTCCTTCGCCAGCTGAGGAAGTTTAACCTGCCACAGGAGCTGCTGAAACAGTTCTACTCAGCCGTCATTGAGTCTGTACTGTGTACTTCTATAACTGTCTGGTTTGGCTCAGCAACAAAATCAGACATCAGAAGACTACAGAGAACTGTTCGGACTGCTGAAAGGATTATTGGTGCTCCCCTGCCCACCCTTCAAGAACTGTATACAACCAGAGTGAGGAAAAGGGCTCATAAAATCACTCTGGATCCCTCACACCCAAGTCACCCCATTTTTGAACTTTTGCCATCTGGCCGGCGCCTCAGAGCCGCAAATACCAGAACAGCAAGGCACAAAAACAGTTTCTTCCCCCAGGCAATCTACCTCACGAACAGTTAAATGTTCCCCACTTATGCTTATGCAAAAAGTGCAATATTCTTATATTCATTTGTTACCCTCCATCCTAGTACATCCCTGCATCTTATTCAATCCTATTCAATTATCATTTATAGCACAATTGTTTATATTGTTTATACACTTATTTGTTGTCTGTTTATACACTTATTTGTTGTCTGTGTGTTGGTGTCTCTGTGTACTGGTAGCTTATGTCACTAAAACAAATTCCTTGTATCATAGCATACTTGGCAATAAAACTCTTTCTGATTCTGATTCTGATTCTAAAACCTCCAACTCCGCTTCTGTGAAATATGCTGCCTTTTTTTCCTTACTTTGAGTTTCCCTTGTGACTTATGAATTCGGTGATCCATTGGAAGTGTCTTTATGTTTTCAGTGTGCATGAACTCTCGGTTACCAATAGGATATATATATATATATATATATACATATATATATATATATATATATATATATAGCTATAGATATAGATATAGATATAGATATAGATATAGATATATATCTATCTATAGATAGATCTATAGATCTATATCTATATATCTATGTCTATATATCTATCTATAGATATCTATAGATATATATATATTCAATTCAATTCAATTCAATATTGCTTTATTGGCATGAATGTAAATTATACAATATTGCCAAAGCTTAGTGTACAAATGTAGAAAAAATAAAATAAATTATAACAAAAAAATGAACATCACAGTAATGGAACTGATTATAATAACATCTTATAATATTAAACTAACAAATTATAACATTTGTGTGAACATTTGATTCCACAGTCTTAAACTTACATAGAAATGCACAAACATACTAAGGATCACTGTGGTGCACAATAGGGTCAGACACACTGAGGTCACACACACACACACACACACGTTCACCTGCTGTCTCTCAGGCTGTGGCACGTCCACACGTATCTAGCCAGTGCTGCTGTGTGTCCCTCTCCTAATATTATTTTTAATTTTTCTGTTTCACTAATTGCTGTAAAATTCTGTATTAAATTTGTGAATTTGTTAAAGTATGTGTCTCTTATTGACGTGTATTTCTGGCAGTGCAGGAGGAAGTGCGTCTCTGTCTCGATCTCTCCTGTCTGACAGTGAGCACACACTCTTCTCTCTCTGGGTAACCAGCTCTTTCGGTGTCTGCCCGTCTCGATGGCTAGACTGTGCTCACTGAGCCTGTACTTGGTCAGGATCCGTCTCTGCTTTGTGTCTCTGACACTCTTAAGATAATCTTCATGTTCATAATCTGACTTTAGAGTTCGATAGAATTGTAATTTACTTTGTGTTTTAGTTTCTTGATCCCAATGTTCCAGGTATGTATTTTTAGATTGTTTGGTAATTTGATTGATTTTGATGTTTTTGTGAGAAGCAGTGCTGGTCTGAGACTGGTTAGTGTTAGTAGAGTTAGTCAGGTTAGTAAGTCTCAGAACTAGCTGACTGAGTGGACTCTTTTCAGGGTTCAGTTCTTGGGTTTGTAGCGCTTTAAAATGTAGCGATTCTGTGGGACTTGATTTAAGATGCATCCAGAATTTGAGGGATCTTTTATGCATCTTTTATGCGTTATTGGGTGTTCTTCTTTGTAATTTTAGAATCATTTTGCAGAATTCTGTGTGTAGGGCTTCTGTTGGATGTCTGTCCCATCTAGTGTAGCTCTGATCACTGAGTGGACCCCAAACCTCACTTCCATACAGCGCTATGGGCTGAATCACACTATCAAAGATTTTACACCAAATTGGAATCAGTATTTCAATATTTTGGAATTTTTTCCTAATTGCATATAGAGCTCTTCGAGCTTTATCTTTGAGAGCATTCACTGCCGAACTGAAACTCCCCGATGCAGTGAGGGTCAGGCCGAGGTAAGTGTACTGCATCGTGTGTTCTAGAGCGGTGCTGCCTAGACTGAACTGGTGTCTGTGTTCCTGACATCTGGGCTTCTTCTCGAAGACCATAATGTTGGTCTTGTTGAGGTTTACTGCCAGGGCCCAGTTCTGGCAGTAGTTGTCCAGCAGGTCCAGCTGCTGCTGTAGTCCCTGTGGGGTGGAGGACAGCAGCACCAGATCATCTGCGTACAGCAAAAGCTTGATGTTCTTGTCTTGTAGAGAGAGTCCAGGGGCTGTAGACTGTTCCAACTGCACCGCTAACTCATTGATGTAAATTTTGAACAGTGTTGGACTCATGCTACAGCCCTGCCGCACTCCTCTTTTCTGGGTGAAGAATTCTGTATGTTTGTTGCCAATTCGGATCGCACATTTGTTGTTCGAATACATTGATTTTATAGTGTCAAAAACTTTACCCCCTACACCACTTTGTAAAAGTTTATAGTATAATCCGTCGTGCCAAATAGAATCAAATGCTTTTTGGAAAATCGACAAAGCATGCAAATATTTTACCATTTTGGGTCTGTTTTACGTGTTTATTGATTAGGGTGTGTAGGGTGTAAATGTGGTCAGTCGTTCTGTGATTTGGAAGGAAGCCAATCTGACTCGGGCTCAGGACATTGTGCTCGTTAAGAAAGTTTACCATTGTATGGTTTAAAATACTGCTAAATAACTTCCCCAGATTACTGCTCACACAGATGCCTCTGAAATTATTAGGGTCCAATCTGTCTCCACTCTTGTGAATAGGGGTAATGAGTCCTCGGCTCCAGATGTCAGGAAAGTAGCCTGAACTAAGTACAATGTTGAATAATTTGAGCACAGCTGTCTGAAGCTCAGGTGTGCTGTGTTTCAGCATTTCACCTAGAATGCTGTCAGGACCACAAGATTTCTTACATTTTTGGCTTTTGAGTTTGTTTGTCAATTCTTTAAGTGTAATTGGGAAGTCAAGTGGATTTTGATTATTTTTAAATGTGTCTTCATAAGTTTGTAGATTTTGTTTGATCAGATCATAAGTTGTTTTGGTGGGATTTCTTGATATAAATTTTCAAAATGTTGTGTCCAAATGTTTCCATCTTGTATTGGTAGATCTTGTGGTTTTGTTGTGCTCAGATTATTCCACATATCCCAGACCTGATTTTGATTTATTGAATGTACTATTTCTTCTAAACTTTTGTTCAGATGGTGTTGCTTTTTTGCTCTAATTGTGTCTTTGTATTGTTTTAGTGTTGAACAGTATTCAGTTCTTATGTTGGTGTCGTATGGTTCGTATTTCTAAGTTGTTTTCTTAATGTTTTACAGTCTGAGTCAAACCATTTTTCATCTTTTGGTGTTTTTTTAATGAATTTTTTGCCTTTCTTTTTCAATTCACTTATATATGCTGCTTTTTGAAATATGTTATTGATTTCATTTGTAGCCAAATTTACGCCATCTTTTGTTGTTTCAAATTTTTTATTCATAAATATAGTAATTCGATTTTTCAGTTCTTCAGAATTCAGGGCATGGATGAATTTTTCTGCGCTGTCTGAAGTCCATCTGTATTTCTGCTGGACCTGAAACATTGTGCAGGTTTCCAGCTTGATTTGTTCTAGTGTAAGATTTCTTTTAATATAAATGTTAGTTTGGTTATGGTCAGAAAGTGGAGTTTGCTGTTTGACAGTGAATGCACTGAAGGAGGAGGGCTCCATGTCAGTGATGGCGTGAGGATAACTGCCCAACGCATCACAGGGACTCCACTTCCTGCCATCGAAAACATCCAGAGGAAACGCTGTCTGCGTCGAGCTCGCAGCATCCTTAAGGACTCCTCTCACCCAGCCCACAGACTGTTCTCCCTCCTCCCCTCCGGCAGGCGTTTCAGGAGCCTCCGGACTAGAACCAGCAGACTAAAGAACAGTTTCTTCCCCAGAGCTGTCTCTTTACTGAACTCTAACCCTTGCTGACCCCACACCTCTCACCATGCCACTCCCCTCACAGACTCTCCTCTCACCCCCCACCATCCCACTACCCTCATAGACTCTTCTACCCCACCATCCCACTCCCTCACAGACTCTCCTCTCATCCCACCATCCCTTGCACTACTGCACCTTTGCTACCAACTGTTCATACAGTACCAACTGTTTACATTTCACTGTTTGCACTTAAATCTACTGCTTACCTTAAGCTAACATACAATTGTATACACCTACCTGTAAAATTCTGTTTATAGTTAGAGACATCTGTATATTACATGTGTGTGTATTGTGTGTGTGTGTGTGTGTGTGTGTGTGTGTGTGTGTGTGTGTGTGTGAGTGTATGTGTGTGAGTGTGTGTGTGTGTGTGTGTGTGTGTGTGTGAGTGAGTGTGTGTATGTGTGAGTATGTGTGTATGTGAGTGTATGTGTGTGTGTGTGTGTGTGTGTGTGTGTGTGTGTGTATGTGCTTGTGTGTTTGTGTGTGAGTGTATGTGTGTGAGTGTGTGTATGTGTGTGAGTGTGTGTATGTGAGTGAGTGTGTGCATGTGTGAGTGTGTGTGTGTGTGTGTGCTTGTGTGTGAGTGTGTGTATTCGAGTGTATGTGTATGTGTGTATGTGTGAGTATGTGTGTATGTGAGTGTGTGTGTATGTGTGTGTGTATGTGTGTGTGTATGTATGTGAGTGTGTGGATGTGTGTGAGTGAGTGTGTGTATGTGTGTGTGCTCGTGTGTATGTGTGTGAGTGTGTGTGTGTGTGTGTGTGTGAGTGAGTGTGTGTATAGCTCTCCGGTTTAATTCCCCTGTGTGTATGTGTGTATGTGTGTGTATGTGAGTGAGTGTGTGTATGTGTGTGTGTATGTGTGTGTGTATGTGAGTGAGTGTGTGCATGTGTGAGTATGTGTGTACGTGAGTGTGTGTATGTGTGTGTGTATGTGTGTGAGTGTGTGGATGTGTGTGAGTGTGTGTATGTGTGTGTGCTCGTGTGTGTATGTGCGTGAGTGTGTGTGTGAGTGTGTGTGTGTGTGTGTATGTGTGTATGTGAGTGAGTGTGTGTATGTGTGTGTGTATGTGTGTGTGTATGTGAGTGAGTGTGTGTATGTGTGTGTGCGGCGCGACGCGTGTGTATTACATTACATTTATAGTACATATTCACCTGTAAATGCTGTTTATAGAAAAGAGACACCTGTAATTATATTTATGGCACACACTCACCTTTTATAGTAATAACCATCTGTATATTTATATTCATTGTACATATTACCTGTAAATCCTGTACATCTTCATATCCTGCACCTATACAACCATTGTATATATCCTGCACTTTGCTGCTATTGCACTTCTGGTTAGACCTAAACTGCATTTCGTTGCCTTGTACCTGTACTTGTGTAATGACAATAAAGTTGAATCTAATCTAATCTAATCTAATCTAATCTAATAACAATGGAAGCAATTTTAACAACACAAGGTACAAAAAGCATAAGTGCACAAAAAACTAGTCAGTTTAAACCCAGCACACACAGATCTAAGTCTCTCTCTTTTTTTGTCTTTATGGCTGTCATGCTTGAAAAGCCCACCTCGCATAGACAGGTTGTGGAGTAAGGGAGCGAAAAAAAAATATATATAAAAAAATGAAAAACGTAGTCCTCGTTTATCCAGTTGAAGAAAAGAATAGAATTTTTTGTCCTACCAGCTTGCCATCTTATTTTCTTAGTTGGAGTCCAATCCCCAAATAAAAACAAGGTCAAGAATAAATCAATATTCAGGGGTTTAAAATAAATAATTTCAGTCTTTAAGTTACATTGATTCACAATTGAAAAAAAAATACCATAAAGTTCAGTTCACAATAATTTCCCCTTACCTCCAAATGCCATAGTTATAACATGGACATTTTAGCATTAGCAACATGTTACCTTACCCATTGAGCTAACAAGCAGTTAGCACAAACAATTTCTCAAAACATGCCAAAAAGGACAGAAATAGCGGCATTAGAAGAGCCGGATTTAAAGTACAATGTAGCACAATCATATATTGTAAACCAATATATCATTCTTTGAATCAAAGCTTTGTATTTTATAACTAAGAATAGTATAACTAAGAATTACCTGTTTCCGTAATGAGGTTTCGTCCGAAAACGGTCATCGAATACATCATAATTAAGGCCATTTTAAATAAAAAGACGCAGCGGTTAGCAAAAGGACCTTCAACAGAACACATTAACAAGACTTACCGCTGAATTTAAATACTATCTTCCAAAGTTTTGGAAGTATGAAGCCATGTGAGACTCTGAGATCTCGCCGTGTCAATGTTTACTACACGCCGTTTGCTTAGAGGACCAATCAGGTGAAATTGAATAATTTTTCACGGCAAACCTGACAATTTCGATAGATAACTACAAAATGACTTTTAACAGGGTGGGTGATGGTAACAGCGTGGAACTCGAAGGAGCTGTTGTCACACAAGGGTGATAGCTGTTTAAACTTCCAGTCGGTAGGGATAAGTAGTCCGGTCCCTCCGCCCCTGCCAGTGAGGCGAGGACTGTGGGAGAAAGTGTGATTATGGGAGAGGGCGGCGGGAGTGGCAGAGTCCTCTGGTAGTTCCTCAAGCCTATTGGGAAAGTAGAAGGGGCAGTTATTGACAGTGATACAACATGCAGATTATTATGGTTGCGTAGTCTTTTGCGTGAAACAGTTGATAATGTCCGTGTTGAAATGACATAAAAACACATTGAAGAGCCGAAGAGGAAATATGCAAGAAGAAAGTAAAAGTAGAAATAATAAATTATAAGTGCAAACAATTAGTACTAAAAAAGTGCAATACTCAGGTCCTCTGCAGGTGTGTCCCTGTTAGGTGGAGTCCCGTGCAGGTAGAGTCGATGGTCTTTACTCTCTTCAGTCTTCATGCGATGAGGGCTGCCACGACCGCTGTGGTTCACACTTAAATACCCGTCTATTCAAGTAATTGAATTCAGCAGGTCACGCCTCTAGACGGCCACAAACAACTCAAACGAAACCAGCCCGCTGCAGGTGAGAGTAGACGCCGGTGCACCACGTGACAGGGTCGTAGTAAAACACTGCGGGGTTTCTCAGCAATAACACGGCACTAAGCTCAAAGAGACAAGAATTACATACACTCACACAGTTCTGTAGGCTTCTGCTGCTAAGTTGCTTCTTCTGCTAAGTTGCTTGGTCCACATGATCCAGCTGGTAAGACTGCTCCTGCTATTCCTCCTAATACTTGTGCCGCTCCTGGTCTTTTACTAATGTTTGATGGTGCTTTTCAAACAACAGAAGTGCACATATATTTGCAGTCTTTGGGAAAGCTCTTATAGAAATCAGTTACTGTTGTATCAAGAGGACACTTACTCTCAGGAAACACTTCAATTCCTTTAATTTAAGTGTCCATGTATTTGCCCTTTTGCTCTTTTCTGTTGTCATCCCAGTATGCACTGGCGAGCCACTTGTTTTCACTGCTGCTGTAACAACAGAAGGCTGACCACTTAATGTTGCTCCAGCTTCTTTTGTTGAATGCTCAGAATGATCTAAGAGTGAAAGACGTGAGGAGAGGAGGTAAATGGAGGTGGACACAAAATAACAGCTTTAATATGTCCCTGTGGGGCTTCTGTAAGAGCAGCTCTGCAGTGGACAAAGGAGTTCTAAATACTGTTCATCCTCCTCCAGGACTCTTTTCATCTTCCTCATGACCTTTTTGATCTGCTGCTCTGGTAAACAGCCCATCCAGGGCAGGACCTCCCATCCAGGGCAGGACCTTTCTGTGTGGAGTTTGCATGTTCTCCCTGTGTCTGCGTAGGTTTCCTCCGGGTACTCCGGTTTCCCCTACCACTAAAAACATGTACAATATAGGACTACAGATGGAAATTAGCTGTTAAGCTATAATCTGGTACAAGCATCTCTGCTCCGGCTTAATGTAGACTGTACGCTGTCCTAAAGAAATAAACAAATCTACTAAAAACGGTACAGATCCATTAAAACACACACCACACAACCTTTGAACAGTTTATTCTTCACAGCCATAACTTTATTAAACAATGAACTCAAAGACAATTTGACAATGTACAGTATTTATTATTAATGTCATTGCTATATGAACTTTTGAAAATTTTTATTTTGTATGATCAGAAAGAATAAAGATCAGCCAGTCTGAAACTTCCTTTTACCAACTTGACCAGCTAAACCAACTAATCCAGCTTGTCCACGTGGTCCAGCTAGATCACGTGTTCCAGCTGGATCATGTGGGAAGACCTTTCCTGGTGCTCCTGCTGCTCCTGGTACTGGTCTTATACTAATGTTTGATGGTGCTTTGCGAACAACAGAAGTGGACATATATTTGCAGTCTTTGGGAAAGCTCTTATAGAAATAAGTTACTGTTGTATCAAGAGGACACTCACTTTCAGGAAACACTTCAAATTTGCTGAATTGCTGTTGAAGCTCATTTAAGGTGTAAGTGTACATGTTTTTGCCCTTTTCCTCTTTTCTGTTGTCATCCCAGTATGCACTGGCGAGCCACTTGTTTTCACTGTTGCTGTAACAACAGAAGGCTGACAACATTACAGAAGGAATATTTATCTTGTTGTTGAGCTGTTGAGTCCCAGGCTTGGCTCCAGTCACCAAAAACCCTTCAGTATTGTTGTTATTGTTGATGCAATGTTTGGTCATAACACTTTTAACACACTTCTCCATGTTGCTCCAGCTGCCCTGGTTGAATGTTCGGGCTTGTGGGACAGAATTGGTCAAAGCAAAAGTTGAAAATTTATCTTCTTTTGTGAGACCATAGGAGCTCGGATACAGATGTCCTCTGTCATAATCACTTTTGTATTCATCGCCGCTCGCCTCAATCTCGCCAAGCTGCAACAATTAACAGAAGCATAGATTATTCATAACTTGGATGAAATGGTATTAACACAAACCAATCAAAAACAGTTTTGTGTTCAGGGTCTTTTAGTCATAAAATCATCTAGTGTTTCCTCTCGGCTCTCTTTCCACCCTTAACTAATGTTTTAGGTTAAAGCATAAGAAATCACCCCTGGCTCTGTTCTCCAGCTGAATCCTGACGATCTTTGTCCTTTGGCTCCCTTCTCTACTCCTGTGAACTTGTACGCTGAAAACACTGGGATCTTGTTTGTCGTGTCGTAGAGAGTGAAAAAACGTTTTTTATTCTCGTACGTTTGGCAGATTGACTTGTATCGGGTCTGGTTCAGTATGTGTCCCCCCTCCAAGACCCCTGGGATCAGTGGAGGAGTCTTATTGAGGAAGAACTGGTCACAGTCAGATACAGACTGCACCACTTCAGCCTGAGTTTGGGAGGAGGACAGGAGGAGAACAGCCAGGAACCAGAGACACTGTGTTTCCATCTTCAAACACAGACCTGTGAAAACCAGAAATGACAACATTTATTTTCAATCATTACAAGAATTGTGGTGTATTGTTGATCAATAATCAGGACTTGACATTAAGGGATAGAAGCTGCGTAAAACTAAACAGGGTTTGAGGCTGAACTCAGAGCCAGTGCAGCTAAGTCGAGCTCACTTTATTAAATTAATTTAGCACAACTTTGATTCACAAACATCCTCCGTGAACCTGCAGCGGGACGAGGGAGGGATACACAGAAAAATATAATCAGTCAAAATAACCAAGGCTCTACAATTTTACTTTTTTCTCTTTCTGTGTCAAGTTAAAAATAATATGTCAGTTCAGAGCCCGACACCTCAAAAAATACATTTAAAATGGAATCTTGGGCAAAGAGGCCAGTGTCATTCCTGAGTTAAACTACTCTGTGACCTTTTCGAAAATATGGAAATCTAAGAGCAACTAAATACAACATGTTCAGACTAAATCTACTTTTATATCTCAACTCGATCATTATATTTATAACTGACTAGCTTCTATTTAATTCACAATATTTTGAACAAATTGTTTGAATTATCAATTATTACTGTCTCCTGGAACCTGTCTGACTCAGTCTCTCATTAGAGGTCATTTTAATTAAATATAATTATCATGGATGAACACAAACATTTACCTGGCCCACTTTATTTTTCTGTGACATTGATCAGTGATAAAACATAAGATGCCATGACGTTTATGGAGCTTATTTAAATAATCTCAGACGGCACAAATATAGCCACTTTGATAACTTTTATTTGGCAAATAGTGTCCACATCAAATAAAAATCAATCAATCAAATATACTTTATTGTCCCAAATCAAAATTTCTCTTAGGCACAGTGCCACAGCAGCAGCGGAACATACAGTACACCGACCAACAACAAAAAGTACATACGTATATGTACAACATACATACAGCAACAGTACTGTAGCCATCAATAATCTGTGCAAATACAGTTACAGTACTTGTCATGTCTCAGTCTTCTGCAGAAACGCAGAGTGAGGTTAGTTTTTTACTGGTTTCTGTTTGAGCAATGGAGACAGAGGAGCACTGCTTTCTTTTTCTGAAAACAGACCATAACACACGTTTATACAGATATAATAGGCTTAGGAGCTGTATTTTTCTGTTAAAATAAATGTTGCCTCTCTGTCCATAATGTCAGTGAATGTCTGTAATGTTTTGCCATCGCAGCTCAAACGGACCCCAATATTCAATTTTTTGGCAGAAATGTGAAAGTGGTTGGCTGTAAATATGTAAAGAAAAAGTGTTTTTGTTTTTTAAATAAAACTATGTCAAAATACCAGAAAGTTACCTCAAGCTGCTTCTTCATAAAAAGTTCATTTTAAATGCTCCAAACCTTTTACTGTTTTTGTTTTTTGTAATTTGTGTTTCTCAGATGCTTTGTACAGCTGTGGTTTTAATTATTTACTATTAAAATTTAATTATTTACTATTAAAGTTACAGTACAATTTCTTAGTAGTAATAGTATTAAATAGTAATACCATTTTTTTTTATATATATATAATTTGTGTTGAATAAGAGGCTTACCTGGACAGAAGCTGTTGAAAGTATCTCAGGATGTTTCCAGGTTAAAAACACAAGTGTTCCTCAGAGGTCAGTCTAGAGGCTTTATACAGCAGAGTGGGCGTGTTTTTAACTCACACAGTTCAACACATTTCAACAGATTACATCATCTTCTGTATGTTTTCATAAAAAAGCAGATAAACTTCCCTTTCCACATAAACACATAACATTAGTTTTACACCCCAGAGGGAAGCAGAGGGAGAAGGAGTCGGCAAACAGAGACACTGTCTGGTGATGTAGCTGCCTGGAAACGTGGAAAGGAGCCTGAAAACATGTCACATCATCCAACACATTTCCAGCTCAAACCAGATCAGCTGATTAGCTCCTATTCCTCCTGGAGAAAGAACAGCAAACAGTCCCAGACAGTTACCGGCACATTGCTATTAGTCTGTCTTAAAAAAAGCCAGAAAGGGGCGGAGGAAGTGCACTCCTTTAAGTCCAACAAAATCCTTCGTGTGTGATCGTGGACAGGAACTGTCACGAGACCATCACAGCTACACTGGTGCTGTTGAAAGATAATGTGCATTTACCTGTGTTGATTGCGCTATTGTAAATGTTTATTTTTGATCTAAATTTTGTATCTGTATTTATTCATGTCTGATTGAATATCTATTCTGAGAAAAAAAAAACACAGTGAAAACATTTTGTGTTGTTCATTGCACTTTTTATGAATCATCAATCATCGTGATCTTCTACAAAGATATGTGTCATGGGTCACAAGTGTCCGGCACACTTAGAAATTAGATTTTTATGTCTTTTTTGCAAATTGTCAATTATATTTTTGTTTTTATCACATCATTAAAAAATAAATTGGGTAGACCCTCCAAATAAAGTTTATGGAGTTTGAAATGATTCTCTGCACATTCTTTACATTTAAATGTTTGAGGGATATAGCGGGGAAATTTCATTTGTTTTGAAAAATATGTGTAAAATAAAAAAAAAAACAGTTTCATTTTCTTACTGGTTTATTGCACTTTTTTTAGTTTAAACTGATTGCACAGATTCTTAAAATATGGGATTTTGGGAATGTTTTAGAATACTCACAATGGAACAGCAGCATGTAAAAATGTAAGAAATGCTCTGATGGACTTGTTTATATGGCAGTCAATAATAGGTTAAGAATGATGTACACAATCTAAATGTATTTTTTATTTTCATAATTATTTTACAGATGGTCTTGACACTGTCACTTTTGATCTCATTTGTGATTTCGACAGCAAATGACAGTCTTTCTTTTTAGGAAGCAGCAGAGGCCAGTGGCTTGAGGACCTGGAATGCATTTTATATGGATCTATATTTTCTGTGAGCCAAGGAAGTCATCAATGAAGTCCTTGTGATTATGAACCTTGCCAACCTGGTCAGAGCCTAGTTAGTCAGACCTTTGCTTGGCAGATGTCCTGAATCTACAGTATTCTTCCAAACATTCTAAAACTGTTGAGGTATTACAAAGATCTTTTGGGACTGTACTTGTTTTTTTTCTCTGTACACATGAAATGTCAACATGTGTTTTGGAGGAGTAACTCAGAAAAATAAGGAAGGCTTCCACACACGTCCTCACTCTTTATTTAATTATTTATTTATTTGAACAACCATCTGGCCATCACCAGATTTGAAGGCAGCCCTTGTGCTCGTTTTAATAGACACTGGTGCTGTCTCCAAAAAGACCATCCAATCAGGGTTAATGACGTCATCGCTCACCACCAAAATACAATAAATACACACATCAGGGCATCACACAGAAAATCATCTTCATGTAACAAATCAATTAAAATATCAGCATTTCCTCAAAACATATTGTTATTGTAAAAAAAAAAGCTCAGATATTTAAAATGACCATCAAAAGAAGTTACACTTTAAAGGAACTGTATATTTAATCCCTAATACCACAAAGGAAAAGACATTGCATCCAGCAGTTTCAAATTAACTTTCAATAGTAACTCATGTTTTAGACATTTAGGAGACGTTCTGCAGGACCTGCTGCAAAGGGACACAAAGCACATTGGATTTTCACTTTACAGACCGAGATTAATTTATTTAGATTTATTTATTTTTATTAAATTTTAGTTGATTTGTTACATGAAGATACATTTCTATGTGATGCCCTGATGTGTGTATTTACAGTATTTTGTTGGTATATTATGAAAAAATGATGTCATGAACATGGATTCAATAGTGTTTTTGGAGGCAGCACCTGCGTGTATAAAAGAAGTGGTGTCTGTTAATAAACAGGCCGAGATGCTGCGAATCAGCTCTTCGATTTGTGTGCCCCATTGTTGTAACCCCTTCATATACGTAAAAGCCACGCAGCAGCTCACTGGTCTGACTCTCTGTGTTTTTAAACTCTTTTCTGTATGTCCACAGTCCGTGCTAAGAGGTCGCGAGTCAGCTCCTCGGACTGTGCGTCACTCTGTTGTGAACCCTGTCACTCACGTCACAGAAGCACTGTGTAATTTGAGCAGACAACGGCTGGGTAGATTTGAAAGCAGATGTCTTACAAATTTTCCGATAGTTCCCCAGACCAATGAGCAGGAATCCCACTATCATAGATCCAAAAAGATATACAGTACATCCTCAACTTCCTAAACGGACAGAGCTTCACAGAACACAGAACTTGCCAGTTCTTCCTGGTGTCCTGTGAGTATAGCCTGCCACAAAGGTCCCGCCAGGGCAAATGGGTTCCCCCGGTGCACCCTTCTTTTGTGAAAGAATTGTGTCAATTGCGCTCAGAGACCAGTTCTTAGGAGTCCAACCAGCAGTAGAGTCAAAGAAATAAGAGAAATTTAGTATGACGAGACGAGATGAGAAAGATAGCATACACTGATAGCAGGGAGCACGAGGAGCAGAGGGAGATGTCCGCCTTGTCCGAGAGCAGAAGTGTGAAACCACCTGTCTGATTTCATCCTAAGTAACACAGGTATAGATAACAGCATAAACACAGCCTTTAAGAAAGGACTTCACACTCTAGCAGATGAATTGGCAGAGTATTCTGGAATAGAGGACTTAATTTAGACCTGGTTTGATAAAATATTTGAAAAATTGACTGGGATTTTAAAATCTGTATGATATACATATACTTGTTGCACTTTCATGTCTGTTAACTTTGGCTTGTGTTGCTTTCCATGTATTGTATGAGTTTGTTGGTGAGATTGATGGATGTGGCCATTGCTGGGTCAACACTCCTGGACATGCACCTGCCAAACGACTCAGGTCAAGGCTTTGACCTCAGATAATAAACAATCTGATCTGGGGTACTTTATTGTTTGCATGAACACCAACGGGACAACAGCTCCAGGACGGATCATACTAAAGTCCTAAGGGTTGTATGATTCATTGAATTTATTCAATTTATTCATTTTATTTGTTTCTTTTTGTTACAGCGACAGACAGGGACAGGGAGGGTCAGGCCGGAAATTTTGAGTCGGATGGGTCGACCAACTCAAACTTTGGCATTTTTCTACTTTGTTTTGAAGTGATACTGTGTTTTTGATTTATTGAATTTAAAGAATCAGTGCATTACTTTGTTGGACTTTGATTGTTTTTGATTTTAAACATATTAGTATCTGAAGCTTTTGGAATTTCTCACATTTCTGCAAAAAATCACCATCAAATGTGATCTGATCTTTGTCAAAATGAAAAAAACAGTGTCTGCTTTAACTAAAACTACCCAAACATTTATAGATTTTCATATTTTTAATGAGGATAACATGCAAACAATGACATAAGGGGGAGGAATAAGTAACTGAACCTTCTGCCTAAGGAGACTTTATGAGCAATTAATACCAATTTTTACCAAACAATTTAAGTCAGGGGTGTGTCCAATCACTGAGGAGGCTTAAAGCTGCACTGCTCATTATAAAACACACACCTGGTAAGAATTGTGTCTTGATGAGAAGCATTGTCTGATGTCCACCATGGCTTGCTCAAAAGAGCTTTCTGAAGACCTGCGATCAAGAATTGTTGATTTGTATAAAGCCGGGAAAAGTTACAAAACCATCTCGAAAAGTCTGGATGTTGATCAATCCACAGTTAGAGAAATTATCTACAAATGGAGAGAGTTTGGCATTGTTGCTTCTCTCCCAAGGAGTGTCCGCACACCAAAAAAGACAACTAGAGCTCAGCACAGAATACTCAGAGAGGTAAAAAAGAACCCTAGAGTGTTTGCTAAACACTTACAGCAGGGGTCCTGAATTAAAATCAGCCGAGGTCCGCTTAGTAACTTTCCTCACCGTGAGGGGTCCGGAAAATTTAAATTAAAAGGATATGTGTTTGAATATAATTCTTTAAAGTAAAGTCTCATTTATTCCACACCTACAGCCTTTTAAACAAATGGAGATTAATGTAGATAATCCACTGTTTTCTGTATTTTATCCCTTGTTTACATGAGGAAGATGTTTGAGTGTTTAGCTGTCACCAAACACAGCTCACAGACAAAAGTAAAAAACTACAAAATCAAAAGCTGCTAAAGCTAAAGCTCAGGACCTGGTGGTTTATTGACAACAGCCTGGAATTCTACATATAATGCCTAATACTCCTTTTAAAACATGTGTGAGAACATTTTAAATACATACAAAAAAATCATCAATTCAAGCCAAAACATATTTGTTAAACAAATATGACAAAGATGCCTGTCATAATTGATCTCTTTCTATTGTCATTCCTCTGAAAACAACAGGAACAAGGGAAAAAGTACTGAGCATTTCTTTAGCATTAGCTGTTGCCAATAATTAACTGTTACTGTTTAATTTGCAGGTTCATCTTAAAACAAAATTTAGAATAGAAATATTTATTTCCTGTATTTTCCCCGTGTGGGGTAACATTTTAATTAAAATGCTTATGATTAGTTCTGTACCAGGATTTAGGATTCACACAGAAACTGACACAACTTTCTGTTTTTAATCACCCAAATGAACATGTGTTAGGTTCAAATGAACGTGAATGATAATTACTCACGTTTGTAAATTAGGTCAAATAAGTACCTAACTTACAACAGAATAAAGAAGTTGACAGACAAAAGTACAACTCACCACATTAGACGTCCTCACTTTCCTCTGAGCTGAGTCTTTTTAATCCTGACATGAAAACTGTCCAGTCCTGGTTCAGTTCTGGATTCATTCTCTGATTATCAAAGCAGTCGGGACTAGAGGATAAAGGGCTGTTGTTCAGCTTTGACACTGACACGGAGCTAAGGAGCTGAATAAACTAAAATAAACCCGTTTTCTCCGTCCATAATGCCAGTGAATCTTCGTTATGTTTTGCCAAGGCTCAGCTTTTAGATTTTAGTCGTTTCTAACGCATTATCAGGCTACGCTAAACGTGTTGAAATTTCAATTCCCGCTGCTCTGTCCGTAACCATAGTAACCTGACTGAGGACCTAGCTGTCCTAGAAGTGCCGGTTCAAAAATATGTTTTACACAATGCGCTTGTATTTATGAATAATGTCTTGCGGTCCAGATCAAAGCCTCTCGAGGTCCGGATCCGGACCGCGGTCCGCCTATTAGTGACCTCTGACTTACAGAAATCACTGGCACAGTCCAATATCTCTGTACATACATCGACTATATGTAAAACACTGACCAAGAATGGTGTTCATAGGAGGACTCCACTGTTGTCTAAAAAAACAATGCTGTACGTTTAATGTTTGCAAAAAGGCACTTGGACAACTTTTGGCAAAATCTTTTGTGGACTGATGAAACGAAAGTTGAACTGTTCCCCACTCATCCCCATTGTGAAGCCTGGTGGAGGGAGCATCATGGTGTGGGGCTGTTTTTCTGTCTCAGGGCCTGGACAACTTGCAATCATTAATGAAAAAATTAATTCAAAAGTTTATCAGGATGTTTTGCAGGAAAAGCTGAGGCCGTCTGTCAGACAGTTGAAGCTAAAATAAGGATGGATGCTGCAACAGGACAATGACCCAAAACACTGAAGAAAATCAACTTCAGAATGGTTTCAGGAGAACAAAATACACGTTCTGGAGCAGAGGTGTAAAGTACTTGAGTAAATGTACTTTGTTACTGTACTTAAGTATTTTTTGCCTACTTTTACTTGTACTGAGTATCAAAAATATAAGCAACTTTTACTCTCTACTCAACTACATTTTTGATTGAATACTTGTACCCTTTACTCCACTACATTTGACATTCCACTGACACTTACTGTTACTCGCTACATTGTGTTTGTGCACGTCAAGTCAACTTTGTCTGCCGTGGCTTATTTCTTGGGTGTATGCAAGCCGCTGGATACAGAAGAGACTCCCAGAGGGCTAACTATTTTATATCAGTGAAATTTAAGCTTTTTGCAATACACCAAAATATTGTTTTTGGTTATTGTATGTTTTCCGAAGCTTTTTAGCCAGTATGTCTTCGTTTTTTGTTAATTAGTTTGTTAGTTGCTGCTGTTCATGAATGGAGATCGCTTGCTGTTAGCCTAAAGCTAACGCTACCTGTGTTTGGTTTAATCCAGCTGATTTAAATCCCTTTTTCATCGTCCAAATGCACTAAATGAAACACGCTCCAGTTTCTAGGTAAGTACAATTTTGCTTGTGTTAATATAATGTTCAGAATATATACAGTTGACTTAACTATGAGCTTTTGTTAGCTGACCCGAAGGTGGCTGCTAAAGGCAATAGTTTAATACGATACACTGGAGCAAACTTGGTTAATAATATAAAGATACAATCTTATCTAACCTTCAGTTTTGGAAAGAATAAGGCATAATGCTCTTATAGTTTTCTTTTTAAATAGTAAGATAAGGATAAATGACTCTGACTAAATAATTACTGTGTAGTTTGCAAACCTAGTAAAGGCCATAATATAATAATGATAATAAAAGCATAAATTAGAAGTGGGCTTAAAGTACTCTTTTACAAAGATCTGGGTTGTGCCATTTTGGTAAATACATTATACACATGACTATTTAATGAAAATAGATCTTGTTCACTCTCCACAGATTTCCTAAAGGTGATGCTGTCAGGCTGAGGCTGATCAGAAGAAAGGCTCTTGGTTGTGTTGTGAGCACTTTAAAGAGGATATTCAGATAAAGGTGGGTGTTACATTACACTACACATTACACCTGCAATGCCCACCAACCTCTGAGACTTTTTACTCTAGAAAAGACTTTCCTTACTCTGCAGTCATACATCCTTTAAACATTACTGTAGCTAAAGTGCATGTGTTAGTTATATATTTGTACATTTGTCATCTGTAAATCATGACAACAGTAGACAGGTAAACGTTTATGTGAGGTTTTCAACATGACAGACATTACCTCTAACCCAGTACAGTACACATTTACTAAAGTATTATATTTAGGCAAATGTAAGTTCAAATCAAAGTCCACTATTTTCTAAAAACAGTCCTTACACACACAGTAACATACAGTGAGCTGGTGAATAAAAGACCAACATTAATAATGTAATATGTTCTGTGATTAACAGTAAATCTCATGTACAGAGGTGACCGGTCCCAACAGCAAGACTCGTTTTAAACATAAGTTTTTACTTTGTTCTCTGTCTTTGCAGAGCCCCTCTACAGTTACCTGTCTTCTGCTGCTTCTGTCGGCCCTCCCCAGTCCAATACTGTCCAGTCTAGTCCAGTACTGTCCAGTCTAGTCCAGTCCAGTACTGTTCAGTCCAGCCTAGTCCAGCTGCACGGGTAAGGAAAAAGAAAAAACAAAAATCAAAACTGGTTTAACAAATATTTTCTCCATCTCAAAAATACGGCACTTGCTTCTTTGACTACAATTTCTAAATAACCAGTTTCTTAAAAAAGGTATGCAATGTGCCTATTTTATGTATTACATAAGTTGAAAAAAACTTATCCACAGATGCTAAGATAGATTTCATACAGAAAATATGATTCTAAATGAATGATTTTATATATCTATACAACATACAGTTTATAATTACGAGGATATCTATTAATAATATAGCAGTTTAGTACTATTGCTAGTTGTAGATGTGTTTTTGAACAGTCTTGACAAAGATGACAAACATAGTTATAAGTAGGAGAATATAAAAAAAAAAAAACGTAGATATTGGTGTTAAAGTGAAATTTACCTGAATTAGAGCAGCAACCAGAGGGCGCCGATAACACAGAGACAGTGAAGGAGCAGCGATGCTAAGTTCAGCTCAGGTCTCTGTCGGAGCCATAGATTGTAAATAAATATGGATGTTATCCGCCCATTGGCCGGATGGGCAATAAAATGGCAGTTACATCCGGGCTTTTCGGCTTTTACTCCATAGTAAATCAAGAGTTTTTAGATAGCATAAACAGACATATTATTCAAATTTTACTGAAAATACCTTCTTTGAAAATGTTTATATATGACTTTTTTAAAAATAACTTTTTTTGAGCACTTAAGTTTGACTTGGACAGACTTGTTTAATCTGTGTTTTTGTACTGCCATGTCAAAATATTAAAGGGTGTTCAATTTCTTTTCTATATTCGGAAGTAAAATCATAAAAAAAACTTTATTATTTTTTACTGACCTACAATATATAATAGTGTTGAGGACTAATGCATCTGAGCCAACATTCAGTACGAGTAAAATACTTAAGTACTTTTAAAATGGGATACTTTAAGACTTTTACTCAAGTCGTATTTAAATTGGTGACTTGTAACTTGTAGTGGAGTAATTTTACAGTAAGGTACTTTTACTCAAGTATGGCTTTCAGGTACTCTTTACACCTCTGTTCTGGAGTGGCCAAGTCAAAGTCCTGACTTGAACCCAATTGAGATGCTGTGGCATGACCTAAAGACAGCGATTCATCCCAGGAATCTGACTGAACTGCAGGAGTTTAAAAGAGGAATGGTCCAAGATTGATCCTGATCGATGTGCCAGGCTGATCTGCAACTACAGGAAACGTCTGGTTGAAGTTATTGCTGCCAAAGGGGGGGCAACCAGATATTAAATGTGATGGTTCAGTTACTTATTCCTCCCCCTTCTGTCATTGTTTGCACGTTAAAAATATGAAAACCTATAAATGTTTGGGGGGTTTGAGTTAAAGCAGACACTGTTTTTTTATTTGTGTCATTTTGACAAAAATCAGATCACATATGATGGTGATTTTATGAAGAAATGTGAGAAATTCCAAAGGCTTCAGATACTTTTTTATGCCACTGTATTGTCATGTAAGCTGCTAATAAAGAAGAACATGCACAGGCATCAGGATTATACATCTGAATGCACATTGCATCACATCTAACTCTATTTATCTGCACATGCGTGACAATCTGTTATGTTTGATTTTGTTTAACTATTGAACTGCTGTATTCTATGTTCTAAGCATAGGTGGGTTAAGTGTCTTGCCCAAGGGCACGACGACAGTATGAACTGTGGGGAGAGCGCAATGCTTTGGGATGTTTTGAGCGGGGATCGAACCGCCCACTCGACAATCGAAGGGCGCTCTACCACTGAGCCTCTGCGCTCTTGATCTCATTTGTGATTTCATTTGTGATTTTGACAACAAATGACAGTCTTTTCATTTTTAAGGAGCAGGACCTGAAATGCATTTTATATGGATCTATATTTTCTGTGAGCCAAGGCTGTCATCAATGAAGTCCTTGTGATTATGAACCTTGCCAACCTGGTCAGAGCCTGGTTAGTCAGACCTTTGCTTGGCAGATGTCCTGAATCTACAGTTCTTCCAAACATTCTAAAACCATTGAGGTATTTTAAAGACCTTTTGTGACTGTACTTGTTTTTTTTCTTTGTACACATAAAATGTCAACATGTGTTTTGGAGGAGTACCACAGAAAAATCCAGGCTTCCACACACGTCCTCACTTTTTATTTAATTATTTAAACAACGTTTCGGTCCACCTGACCGTCACCAGATTTGAAGTCAGCCCTTGTGCTTGTTTTAATAGAAACTGGTGCTGCCTCCAAAAACACTCTCCAATCAGGGTTAATGACGTCATCCCTGATCTGTGTATGAACAGTATTTTTGTGGTGAGTTATGACAAAATTATGTCATGAACATGGATTCGATAGTGTTTTTGGAGACAACACCTGCGTGTATAAAACAAAGTGCAAGGGCAGGTGGACTGAAATATTGTTGAAATAATTTAAGAGTGAGACACTGTTTAAAGACTTTTGTGACACTGATATTGTTCATGTTTGCAAGAAAACCCCAAATGGCTTTGAATTTGTTGTTCTTCTTATTTAAATTAATTTTTTTTTTTTTTTTTTTTTGAGCCACATAGGATGTACATGGGCTGTAAGGGTAATGTATTTTGTTTGCCACTAAGTCAAACTGTTGACATCAAACTCTAAGTTAATGTCAATATTAAATGTCAACAGAGCAACAAATAAATGTCTATTAAACACAATGTTGAGTTTTCATACTCACTATTGATGGCTTTCTTTACTTAAATGATTTGGAGAAAGGAAAATTTATAGCTAATGTAATTAAAATGGTTAAATTACTTTATTAATCTTGTTAACTTTACGTAAATTAAAGTTGTATCTGTACTATTTTAGGGGCATTGCGTAACTTTCAGAAAAAACGAAAAGTTACTGACACCAGAGGCCGTTAGGAGAACTGCAGTCAGTGTCCTGCTTGTTCTCGCTGACTTAGTCACCAAAGCATCAGACAGATGTTCACAGTAGTGATGGGAAGTTCGGATCATTTTACTGACTCAGTTCTTTAAATCTCGTTCAGCAAAATTGACTTTTTTCAAGTCATTTTGTTCATTTCAGGAGAATCTAATTAAAATGTTACATGTTAAAATTTTTAACACATTTAGTACTTTTGGAATAAAAACTATAATAACTATAAGCTAATGCATTCATGGCCAAACTTTGAAAAATAAATTATAAATTCATTGCAGCTTACTTCAGGCAGAGAGTTCAACTCACCTCTTAATCCAAAGAGTTTTTTCCTTTGTCACTTCATATCTAGCTTAGCATTAATTTCGTCAACATGTCTGGTCTGGGCCGTGACAGCCTCATGTAGCTGTAGCTAATACATCCGTCCGTCCGGAAACAGAAAGGAGTCATTCATCTCCCGAGTCGTTCGTTTGTTCGTTTGTTCGTTCACCAAGTCCCAGCCCCATAGAGAAAGAGTATGCAGTTACCGGAAACAGAAAGGAACTGTTCATCTCCCGAGTTTCTGAGTCGTTCATTCAAGTCCCCGTAGGCTGAACGCAGAAACAGAAGGACTCGTTCATTTCATGAGTCAGTCTTCGGGTCTGAGTCTCGTTCTTTTGTCACGCATTAGATACAGAAATAAGTTAATACATACATATATTTCACATAACTGTATAAACAAACGCAATTCTTTTATTTTTTTACTTTTACAGTTACGTGATGTGTTTCTGGCCTCAAATTATATTTTTATATTTTTCTTATCCGGGGAAATCACTGATAAAGCAAAGACTTTACATTGGATTCTAATCTTAGGTAATAAATTTATAGTTTATAATAGTTTAAATAATAATAAAAAAACAAAGTGGCACTAACATTTAACACTAAAAATAGACTGACAGAAACAAATGGAACTTTTTTAATTTTCAGATAATGTTTATTGCAGATATATTTTGATAATTTTATAATAATTTCTAAACATAATACAATACAGTCAATAATACGAGTGTAATGATGTTGTGAGAGACTGAACAGAAGCGGTCACGTGACAAAAGAACGAAACTCAGACTCGAAGACTGACTCATGAAATGAACGAGTCCATCTGTTTCTGCGTTCAGCCTCACGGGGACTTGAATGAACCACTTGGAGACTCGGGAGATGAACGATTCCTTTCTGTTTCCGGTAACTGCATACTCTTTCTCTATGGGGCTGGGACTTGGTGAATGAACGAATGACTCCTTTCTGTTTCCTGTATGAGATGTGGTGCAATGCGCATGCGCGGGTCCACACAAAAGTGAACGACTCGCTCTCTGAGATGACTAGTTGTTCCCGAGTCATATTAAAGACTCGTTCAAAAAGAACGAATCGTTCATGAACGACTCATCACTAGTTCACAGGACGTTAACATGTTTACAGAGAAGGTAAGAAAAGTTACACTTCTGTAAATTTATTGTTTGAGAAACTTTATTGAGAGTAAATTATATTTGACTCTCGAGTGCTGTCACAACAGTAAAGACATCTGAACATGAAGTTTTTTTAAACTACTTTTATGTTTATTATTCAAAGTGAAATCTCTGGAGCTGTGTTTTTAGTTGTTAGACTGGATTGCTGAGGCCCAATCCTCCTGGATGCTACCTCCTGGGTGCACAAGGCCCAGGGCTTGGATTTTCATATCTGCTCTGACTAGCCACTGGAATACAGCACTAGAAAGTGTGTATTTCTATTATTAAGAGCATTAGAATAACTAAAATCTTAAACTCACTAGTCCTGATAGTTTAGATACCTTTTTTCAAAACGGCAATATTTGCTGGGGACGCTCAGAGAGAGGAGCTTGTGAAACTCCAATAAAGCTCCAAGAGCTGCTGTCTCCAGTCCGAGGGTCTCAGAGCGACAGCGCCTACAAATAACAGTAAATATTTTTAAATAACATGATAGACACAGACATACTGTAGAATAGAATAGAAGCTTTTATTGTCATTGCTCAGAGTAAATACATGGGTCAGAGTTATTCTGTGCAAGACCGGATCCAGCTTTTTGGCCTTTTGTTTTGCATTAAACTAAATCAAATGTAAACTGGTACTGTAATTTGCTGTTCGTAGTTTGGAAAGTTGTGATTAAATCCAGCACTAGTGTTTGTAGCTCAGTGTCTCAAGTCAAAGGGTTTAAACCTCTGTGTAAAAGGAAAATAACAACTATTTTTAAATAATAAAAATAGTCATGCATAGTTATAAATATTATTTATTATATTTCATACATTGAAGTATAATAGGAACAATTTGAACAGAAATTGTCCTGCTGTAATAAAGATGAAAACAATTTAAAAACATTTAAATTGGTATAAAAATATAATAAATATAAATAATAATTGAGCAACCTTTTCAGATAAAAGAGCCCAATATGTTCTTTTAGGTTTCCAACGATCGTCAGATGTGAGTGTAGAGCCTTTACAGTGTGGGTCTTTTATTTCCAACAAATTTAAAATTTTTAGTCACCAAGTCACTGAACCTGCTCCCTTTCAGAGTCTATTTAGCTCCTTCTGCTACTGTGTATTGAAAATATATATATTAAATTTTTGTTTTGTTTTCTGTGGATATAAGTTGTGGAAGAACTTAAAACACAGCGTTTTTAATCATGATGGCACAAATATCTGTAAATTGCCAAAAAGAAAAGTAAAAACGGCTTATATTTTACAGACCGAGCACAATATGACATCAGCACTAATCATCTTACTCATTTGGACACTGACTTCGGTAAAAGTTCTCATTTGACATTATTTCAAATGAAATGCATTGTTGGATTCAATTTAAGTATTATTCTTGAAGCTTGAAAACATTGATGACATGGACGCCAGACAAATATCAGACACAACATTTCTACTTTCACCTGTGAGGACTCAGACTTTAAGAGACACTCTCCATCGTCTGAAGAGTTTATTAATCATCAATGAATAAACCATCAAACACAACCAGACTCAAGGCCTTGCACTTCCTGAGCAATAACATGGTAATAATGAGCTCATGAAATGATAACTCTTGCTCTAAGCCCAGTTTGCTCTCATTGGTCACATGGCCCAAAGTCTGGTGGTAAAATGTCTAATCTTTTATTTCTGGATTAAACTCTGTGCTGTTGTGAAGAGGAAACTGACTTTGAGGAAACACAGTGCTGACCACAGAAAGACTATTTATCTTGTTTTTAAACAGTTGAGTCCCAGGCTCGGCTGCAGTCGACAAAAACCCTCCAATTCTGTTTTTATTGTTGATGCAGTATTTGCTCATAACACATTTAATACAGTCTTAATGTTGCTCCAGCTTCTTTTGTTGAATGCTCAGAATGATCTAAGAGTGAAAGACATGAGGAGAGGAGGTAAATGGAGGTGGACACAAAATAACAGCTTTAATATGTCTCAGTGGGGTTTCCGTAAGAGCAGCTCTGCAGTGGACAAAAGAGGAGTTCTAAATACTGAATATCTTCCTCCAGGACTCTAATCATCTTCCTCATGACCTTTTTGATCTGCTGCTCTGGTAAACGGTACAGGTCCATTAAAACACACACCACACAACCTTTGAACAGTTTATTCTTCACAGCCATAACTTTATTAAACAATAAACTCAAGACAATATGACGATGTCATTGCAATATAGACTTTTGAAGATTTTTGTTTTGTATGATCAGAAAAAATAAAAATCAGCCAGTCTGAAACTTCCTTTTAAACTTTAACGTCTCATCACTGTCTTAAACCTCCCTTTTCACAACACTATTTTTTTATTTTCAGATTTGTGCTTTATTTTTCTGTTTGTTATTGCATATATATTACTGCTCCTGTTCCTTGCTCATGCTCCTTCCCGCTCATGCTCCTGCTCTTGCTCATGCTCCTGCTCTTGCTCCTGCTCTTGCTCATGCTCCTGCTCTTGCTCATGCTCCTGCTCTTGCTCATGCTCCTGCTCCTGCTCATGCTCCTGCTCTTGCTCATGCTCCTGCTCCTGCTCTTGCTCTTGCTCCTGCTCCTGCTCATGCTCCTGCTCTTGCTCCTGCTCCTGCTCTTGCTCTTGCTCCTGCTCTTGCTCCTGCCCCTGCTCATGCTCCTGCTCTTGCTCATGCTCATGCTCCTGCTCATACTCTTGCTCATGCTCCTGCTCTTGCTCATGCTCCTGCTCTTGCTCCTGCTCTTGCTCTTGCTCCTGCTCTTGCTCATGCTCCTGCCCTTGCTCATGCTCCTGCTCTTGCTCATGCTCATGCTCATGCTCCTGCCCTTGCTCATGCTCCTGCCCCTGCTCATGCTCCTGCCCTTGCTCATGCTCCTGCCCCTGCTCATGCTCCTGCCCCTGCTCATTCTCCTGCCCTTGCTCATGCTCCTGCTCTTGCTCCTGCTCTTGCTCATGCTCCTGCCCTTGCTCATGCTCCTGCCCCTGCTCATGCTCCTGCCCCTGCTCATGCTCCTGTCCTTGCTCTTGCTCCTGCTCTTGCTCCTGCCCCTGCTCATGCTCCTGCCCTTGCTCATGCTCCTGCTCTTGCTCTTGCTCCTGCTCTTGCTCCTGCCCCTGCTCATGCTCCTGCCCTTGCTCATGCTCCTGCCCCTGCTCATGCTCCTGCCCCCACTCATGCTCCTGCCCTTGCTCATGCTCCTGCTCATGCTCCTGCTCATGCTCTTGCTCATGCTCCTGCCCTTGCTCATGCTCCCCTGCTCATGCTCCTGCCCCCCATCCTCCTGCCCTTGCTCATGCTCCTGCTCATGCTCATGCTCCTGCTCATGCTCTTGCTCTTGCTCATGCTCCTGCTCTTGCTCATGCTCCTGCTCTTGCTCCTGCTCTTGCTCATGCTCCTGCTCTTGCTCCTGCTCTTGCTCCTGCCCCTGCTCATGCTCCTGCCCCTGCTCATGCTCCTGCTCATGCTCTTGCTCATGCTCCTGCCCTTGCTCATGCTCCTGCTCTTGCTGCTCCTGCTCCTGCTCCTGCTCTTGCTCATGCTCCTGCTCTTGCTCTTGCTCCTGCTCTTGCTCCTGCTCCTGCTCATGCTCCTGCTCTTGCTCATGCTCCTGCTCTTGCTCCTGCTCCTGCTCCTGCTCCTGCTCTTGCTCATGCTCCTGCTCTTGCTCCTGCTCTTGCTCCTGCTCCTGCTCATGCTCCTGCTCTTGCTCATGCTCCTGCTCATGCTCCTGCTCCTGCTCTTGCTCTTGCTCCTGCTCTTGCTCCTGCCCCTGCTCATGCTCATGCTCCTGCTCATGCTCCTGCCCTTGCTCATGCTCCTGCCCTTGCTCATGCTCCTGCCCTTGCTCTTGCTCCTGCCCTGGCTCATGCTCCTGCCCTGGCTCATTTGACTGCTCCTGCCTATTTGATTTTGATTTGCTCCTGTTTCTGATTCTTCTTCTTCTCTGGATCTAGCAGGTGAAGAAGTGGACAAATATTTGCAGTCTTCGGGAAGGCTCTCATAGAAATCAGTTACTGTTGTATCAAGAGGACACTCACTTTCAGGAAACGCTTCAATTCCGCTGAATTGCTGTTTGAGCTGGTCTAAGGTCTTAGTCTCCATGTATTTGCCCTTTTCCTCTGGTACGTTGTCACCCCAGTATGCACTGGCGAGCCACTTGTTTTCACTGTTGCTGTAACAACAGAAGGCTGACCACATTTTAGAAGGAATATTTATCTTTTCTTTGAGTTTTTCATCACCAGGCTCAGCTCCAGTCACCAAAAACCCTTCAATGTTGTTGTTATTGTTGATGCAATGTTTGGTCATAACACTTTTAACACAGTTCTCCATGTTGCTCCAGCTGCCCTGGTTGAATGTTCGGCTTGTGGGACAGAATTGGTCAAAGCAAAAGTTGAACATTTATCTTCATGTGTGAGACCATAGGAGCTCGGATACAGATGTCCTCTGTCATAATCAATTTTGTAGTCATCGTCGATCGCCTGGTCCTTGCTGTCAAGCTGCAACAATTAACAGAAGCATACACAAGCATGAAATGGTATTAACACAAACCAATCAAAAACAGTTTTGTGTTCAGGGTCTTTTAGTCATAAAATCATCTCTAGTGTTTCCTCTCGGCTCTCTTTCCAACCTGAACTAATGTTTTAGGTAAAATCATAAGAAATCACCCCTGGCTCTGTCCTCCAGTAAAAGTCTGATCTTCTGGCTTCCTCCTCTACTCCTGTGAACTTGTACGCTGAAAACACTGGGATCTCGTTTGTCGTGTCGTAGAGAGTGAAAAACCTCCAGAGTTTATCGTACTTTTGGCAGATTAACTTATATCTGTTTGGTTCGGGTATTTGCCTCTCCTTCTCTGTGGTCTGTTGAGAAGGCCTCTCCAAGACCCCTGGGATCAGTGGAGCAGTCTCATTGAGGAAGAACTGGTCACAGTCAGATACAGACTGCACCAGATCAGCCTGAGTTTGGGAGGAGGACAGGAGGAGAACAGCCAGGAACCAGAGACACTGTGTTTCCATCTTCAAACACAGACCTGTGAAAACCAGAAATGACAACATTTATTTTCAATCATTACAAGAAATCATTGATCAATATTGTTGATCATCTAACGTTTAACAATGTTTGTATTAATAAACCTGCTGCGAATCGAGGAGGGATGCACAGAAAAATATAATCAATCAAAATAAATAGGTCTTTAAAAACCTGGAGAGGATCTTTAGTGTTAAAGAGGAGTTTTTACAGAGTTCAGGGTGACTTTGTGCAACTTACTGTGGGATGTAATTGTAATAGCAGCCTGTGCATACTTTTGAGTGCTTTTAAGAATTTACTTTATAAATTATTAACACATTTGAGAAAATAATAATGCTCTACATCCTCTTTCTGTTTTTAAGCCCAGCATCAGTAAAAAAAAAAACACATCTCAGAGCCCGACGCTCAAAAATACATTTAAAATGGAAACTTGGGCAAAGAGGCCAGTGTCATTCTTGAGTTAAACTACTCTGTGACCTTTTCGAAAATATGGAAATCTAAGAGCAACTAAATACAACATGTTCAGACTAAATCTACTTTTATATCTCAACGTGAGCATTATATTCATAACTGACTAGCTTCTGTTTGTTTCAGAATATTTAAATAAAATTATTGAATTATTTTTAACTGTCTCCTCGAACCTGTCTGACTCAGTCTCTCATTAAAGGGTCATTTTATTAAATATAATTATAACGGATGAACACAAACATTTACCTGGCCCACTTTATGTTTCTGTGACATTGATCAGTGATAAAACATTAAGGTGCCATGACGCTCATGGAGCTTAATATAATAAGAGTCTCTCCTACGGCACTGCAATGACGTCAAAAGTTGATTGTTTGGTATTAAAGTCCTTGTAGTATTTGTTGTAGTAATACTATTAATAGATTTTTTATATATATATATAATTTGAGTAGAATAAAAGCCTTACCTGGATAGAAGCTGTTGAAAGTATCTCGGGAGGTTTCCAGGTTAAAAACACAAGTGTTCCCCAGAGGTCAGTCTAGAGGCTTTATACAGCAGAGTGGGCGTGTTTAACCCACACATTTCAACACATTTTATCCTTAGTCATCTTCTGGTGTATTCATAAAAAAAATTTCACATTAGGACTCAACATTACCTTTTAATTCAGACTCATCAGCCCTGTTTTAAAGAAATTAAACTGATGTTTTATGGATAAATTTAGATTTTATGTCCTTAGCCTCAGTTATATATATATATATATATAGTTTTATTTATATAGCGCCTTTCCAGAGCTCAAGAACGCTTTACATATCAATTATTCATTCACTCCACAGTCACACACTGGTGGTAAGCTACAACTGTAGCCACAGCTGCCCTGGGGCAGACTGATAGAGACGTGGCAACCATTCCTCGCCTACGGCCTCTCCGACCATCACCAAGTACTTTCACACACATTAAGTGTCTTGCCCAAGGACACAGCGACAGTATAAACTGTGGGGAGAACGGGAATAGAACCGCCTACCTTCCGGTTGAAGGACAACCGCTCTACCACTGAGCCACTGCCGCCCCTACATCCTGAGAGGGAAGCCATCCTTTAGCTCCAACTCTGTAGCCTGTTTAATGTAGACACTAATAAACACCAGGGCATGGCGTGATCCTTGACATACAAGGATATATAGTCTAATGTATTCCAGAAGCATGGACAGACTGGTTATTTAATGCTACACTTCTTCTGCCTAAGACTTATCTCACGCCTGTCTTTTCTTTCATGAGACTCTTTGCAACTCTAAGCACAAGTCAAATATACTTTAACAAAGTTCAATCTAAAGCAAATTACAGGAATAGAACAGACAAACAGAGAGTTCTGCTCAAAGGAACATGATAAACTTCACACACTGTACCTGAGACTAGTCACAGCAGTTATCCCCCACCTCTGTTCTGTTTGAGCGGTGACTACTTTTGTCTAACGACATGTGCAAAAGCACTTATAATACAACGTCTCCAATGTCCACCAGTTTATTCAGTGTAACGTTTCGGTCTTCCCCAGGTGTGAATGTGTGTGAATGTGTGTGAATGGATACATCATGCAAAACACTTTGGAGGCCTGAGAAGGGAACAAAAAACAATATATATGCAAGCCATTTCCAAAAAGGGAAGTTTATGAGACTGTGAAGGTGAGACGTTAAGATAAGCATTAAAAGGAAGTTTTTCTGCTGACTTGTATGTTATCTGAGAAATCAACAGTGGTGTAATAAACATTCCTGTTTGGCCTTGCTCAAGTTTCTGTTCCATTTTATTTACATTTAAGTTTATTTAAACACTTGAAAGTATTGATAACTTATATTCTAAGTAATGAGTGTGTACAAGACAAGACAAGACAAGACATTTATTTTTGTTTAGCCCAATATCACAACAACAGTCACCTCAAAGGGCTTCACAGACTGCACTAGACAACATCCCCTGTCCTTAGACCCTCCATCGGGGTAAGGAAAACTCCAAAAAAAAAACAGCCGGGAAAAAAGAGAAACCTCGGGGAGAACCACAGAAGGAGGGATCCACTCCCAGGACGGACAGGCCGTGCAGGAATGTGTCCAGGACAGTTGAATAATACATAGAAATACACAAACATTTTCACAAAAAAAAAAAAACATTTATATTGGCAGTGTCCAGTGTCCACTCTGAGTGTGCAATAGTGGATGGGTCCGCAGCCAACATCAAGGTAGATGACAGATGGGGTGGGGCCCTCACACTGGAGCACAGGCAGGGGGGGTACACATCACCCAGCAGGTCAGAGGTTTGCGTCCACCCTAGGAGGAGGGAGAAAAGAGAAAAAAAAACTGTAATAGGTAGATGTGATAATTAAATGAGCGGTTTAGTGTGCATCTACAGCTACAACCAGTGTAAACGTGTACCTACAGCTACAACCAGTGTAAAAGTGTACCTACAGCTACAACCAGTGTAAACGATACCTACAGCTACAACCAGTGTAAAGCGTGTACCTACAGCTACAACCAGTGTAAACGTATACCTATGATCAATCAGTCTCCATACGTTTGGGGAAATAAGTATGTTTTGAGTTTGCTTTTGAAAACTTCAACAGTCAGCTCGCCGCACTTCCACTGGGAGCCCATTCTAATGGGGCTCTAAAAGAAAAGGCTCTGTAGCCAGCAGACTTCTTCTTTACTCGAGGAAGTTGAAGGATGCCAGCTGGAGTATACTGGGTGATGAGGTCAGATAGGTAAGAGGGCGCGCGTCCACAAAGGATTTTATATGTTAACAGGAGAACTTTTGTACCTGCAGCTACAGCCAGTGTGAGTGTGTACCTGCAGCTACAGCCAGTGTGAGCGTGTACCTACAGCTACAGCCAGTGTGAGTGTTTACCTACAGCTACAGCCAGTGTGAGTGTGTACCTACAGCTACAAACAGTGTGAGTGTTTACCTACAGCTACAAACAGTGTGAGTGTGTATTGGTAAATGGTAAATGGCATGCATTTATATAGCACTTTTTTGCACCCTTCTCAGGCACCCAAAGCGCTTTACATCGGGCTTCCACTCACCCCATTCAAACACATTCACACCTGGGGCAGATAGAGATGGGGGCTGCCATACAAACGCTGCTCAACCTTCTCCTACCACCACCAAATACACCTCTACAGTCACACACATTCATACACCAGTGCTACGGACACTGGAGGCAAGGTGGGTTAAGTGTCTTGCCCAAGGACACAATGAAAGTATGAACAGGGCAGAGCGGGAATCGAACCGCCAACCTTCCGGTTATAGGATGACTGCTCTACCACTGAGCCACTCCGTCCACTCTGTACCTGCAGCTACAGCCAGTGTGAGCGTGTACCTGCAGCTACAAACAGTGTGAGTGTTTACCTACAGCTACAACCAGTGTGAGCGTGTACCTACAGCTACAACCAGTGTGAGCGTGTATCTACAGCTACAGCCAGTGTGAGTGTGTACCTAAAGCTTCAACGTTTGGTGAAATAAGTATGTTTTGAGTTTGCTTTTGAAAACCTCAACAGAGTCAGCTTGCCGCACTTCCACCGAGCCCATTCCATAAAAGGAGCTCTAAAAGAAAAGGCTCTGTAGCAGACTTCTTCTTTATTCGAGGAAGTTAAAGGAGGCCAGCATCCTGAGAGTGAAGGGTACGAGCTGGAGTATACTGGTTGATGAGGTCAGATAGGTAAGAGGGCGCACGTCCACAAAGGATTTTATGTTAACAGGAGAACTCTGAGGACCGGAGTAATGTGATCGAACCTCCAGTTCTTAGTTAAAAGTCTTCAGGCCCTAGGCGTTGCACACCCTGGACAGTGGCCAGAAGAAGAAAATAAAAATAAATTAAAGCCGCATAGCGGCGATAAAGGCCCTCGCCTCCCTTGAGACCAGCGGACACATGCACTCGGAGGAGTGCATTTCGTTAAAGCGTAAACTTCACGGAAATGTCAAATAACCGGGCCTGTGCTACTGCTGGGGCCTGCTACACCACCTTGTAACCTAACTTTAGAGTTAAAGGTCTCCACAATCCCTGGTTTTCCTGGGAGCTGTCTGAACCTTTGAAAATAATAGATTATGCTTGGGCTGGAGATTTGAGATGACTCAGGAATCGCTGCACCCCCTGTTTAAAAGGCAAAATGTAAATGTAACTTGTCTAAAAGTACAAGTTTACAAGTTCCAAAGAATTCTGAGTAGTTTTCTAAGACTCTAGCCGTGGCTCTGGAGGGGCCTCCTCTAAAGGAAGGATCCTGGCAATTGGGAAATGACATTTATTTCCCAAAGGTTGCCTCTTCACAGACTCATTACGACCACAGCCACAAATGTATCAAAACCCAACAAAGTAGATTCTCTGTTGAGTTTACGGTATGGCTGTA
Source organism: Perccottus glenii (assembly GCA_024416835.2). Lineage (NCBI taxonomy): Eukaryota > Metazoa > Chordata > Actinopteri > Gobiiformes > Odontobutidae > Perccottus > Perccottus glenii. The sequence continues at coordinate 3,649,397 of CM044546.2, read as the reverse complement.
ATAAACTTTTCTGTTTGCCCTGAGGTGTCCTATGGATGTACCAAGTTTTGTATTTCTACATTGGATAAATTTACTTTCATTTTCCATAGAACCAATGTATTTTGACTTTTCTAGGGGTCGCCACTGAGTCATTTTTCATATTTTTTTTCGGGGACTTCAAATACATACATTTTTGCCGGGCTTGAAGTCTGGGACCAATAAAAATGACTTTTAGTTGCACGTTTACTGGGTCAAATTGAGGATCATTTTGCAGAAAAATTATAATAAAAAAATATATATCAAACTATAATAAAAAAATATATAACTCGAGCAAAAACGACAAGAAAAACGCCTGTCTATTTTACACACATGTGTTTAGCTCATTTTGCCCAAGTTTGGTGTCTGTGGAATGAAGCAGCTATTTTCTGTTGTTTTTTAAAAGAGAGGTTGTATTCTAAGTCGGTTCACATCTTCAATTTAAAATGGCTGCCTTCCCGTGTGTGATAGGGTGTGGACCCCTTTGGCTTTTTTGTTCATAAGCCCATACTGGATGTGTGTACCAAGTTTCATTTGCCTACGACAATTTAATATTTTCACTTCCCATTGACTTTTTCCACATATTTGGGACATTGCTATGGCAACACATTTATAGATTGGGGGTGGTTGTCATTGGCTTTTATGCTCCTCATAACATAGGAGATGTGTGTACCAAATTTCATGTCTCTATGACAAACTAAATTCTTGGGTCCCATTATAAGTTTGTAGGGGGCGCTGGAGAGCCATTTCTAAAGATAACCCTTTTATTTACATATCTTTGTGTTCAGGTCATGAATGTGCACAAACGCCTTTTTGGGTCCAACTCGATCTGAGAAGGCGTTTGAGAGTTAAGAGACATTTGATTTTCACAAAAATGGCCACCTCGTTACAGGCTTGCCACACCCATACCCGATAAGATATCAACAACAAAGTCACAACTTTGGTTGGCACACGTGTCTAGATGATACTCACCAAATTTGGGGCCATTTAGATTAAAACACAATGATTAACCCCACATGGCGGACTTCCTGTTGAGTTTAGGGTGTGGCTGTCATTGACTTTTCTGTTTGCCCTGAGGTGTCCTATGGATGTACCAAGTTTCATTTTTCTACGTTGGGAAAAAGTTACTTTCACTTTCCATAGGCCCAATGTATTTTGACTTTTCTAGGGGTAATTTTTTGTAATTTTTTTTCGGGGACTTCAAATACATAAATTTTTCGCCGAGCTTGAAGGCTGGGACCAATAAAAATGACTTTTCGTGCATGTTCACTGGGTCAAATTTAGGATCATATTGTCAGAAGAAAAAAATTCGAGCAAAAACAATAGGCCCTCCGGTCATCACCAGCTCGGGCCTAATAATCCGAGCAAAAACAATAGGCCCTCCCGGTCATCACCGGCTCGGGCCTAATAAAAAATAAATTTATGTAAAATTAGGATCATAGCCCTTCGACGTTATTGAATTTGAATTTATTGGTAGAAAGCCCCTTGAGATGAAGCACCAAAAACATAAAACATTACATAAAAGACATTACAATATCAAAACAATTTACTCCAAACATAATACAATATAACTGAAGACAATGTAGACAAACAATGTAGACAAAATTTACTCTGAAAAGGGAAGTTTATGAGACCGTGAAGGTGAGACGTTAAGATAAGCATTAAAAGGAAGTTTAACACTGGTAACTTATGCCTTTTTGAGAAATCAACGGTTACACAACCACTAACCCTCATGAATCAACAGAAATGATCATGAGTTTGTCATATTTTTTAACCTAACCTCAACTGACACCCTAAAATAGCCTGTGGGACATGGGTTTTAATTAAATGTGCAGTGCAGAGGTCCTTTAATTTATTTCAGTTAAACATAAAAAAAAAAAAACAACAACTATAGTCTATTGTAGCCAGTGATGCCAGTAACGTTACTAAGTAACGTCTGATTTTTGTAACTCTCGATCTAACTTCTCCAGACACTGCAAATGTTTTACTGCTGGTCACTTTCCGTAGCAACCTATGTACACTCACCCTCCCGCTTTTCCTCTGCTGTCTCTTCTGTGCTCCCCTCTTCTGAGGAGCGCTCTCTTTTTAACACCAACAGCTCCACCGACACTCAGTGCTCCACGCTTACATCCTGCTTCTGCCCTCTTACATCTAGACCAGCCCGTACATCCTCGTCTGCCCCTGGTTATCCAATGTTCTCAAAGCATCGCGCCAGCCTCCGGTCAGCTGAGAGAAAATGCTGCAAGTCAAAAGTTCCTACTAACCTCTGTATCTAACAATCTCTCCTCTCTACTTTCTCCGCTGATGTCACCTCTGCAAAAACTGACTACTACCATTCTTATATAATCAACTCGCCTTAAACTCTCTTTAACACCTTTTCTGCCTTCCTCTGTCCACCTGCTCCCCCACCTTCATAGGATTTAACAGCTGATGATTTTGCATCTTTCTTCGTAAAGAAAACAACCACCATCAGCAGTCAGTTCTCTGCGCCACCACCTGTTTGAGCTCATTCAGACCCCTGATATGTGCTTGCTCTCTTCTTTCTCTCCTCTATCTGAAGCAGAGGTTTCCAAGGTCATTAGTTCTAACCACCCTACTACCTGCCCGCTGGATCCCATCCCCACACATCTCCTTCAGGCCATCTCTCCATCTGTCGTGCCTGCTCTTACCCACATCATCAACTCATCTCTCTCCACTGGATCATTCCCACAGCTTTCAAAGAGGCCGCATCACACCACTACTGAAGAAACCCACTCTTAACCCTACACTGCTAGAAAACTACAGACCGGTTTCCCTCCTTCCCTTCATTGCCAAAGCTCTGGAGCGAGTTGTGTTTACTCAGCTCTCATCCTTTCTCACACAGAACAACCTCCTGGACCAGAACCAGTTGTTCTCT